>CM051244.1:134409198-134916694 GCA_027917425.1 Gastrophryne carolinensis
TAAAGTGGACCATCACCCAGGATTTTGACTATCCTGGGTCTTGGTCCACTTCGGTGGGGCACCCCCGATCGGGGTGCCTCGCTGTGTGAAACCCCCCCGAACCCCCCAAACTCACCTCTCTCCGGGCCGACGGACAAGCCGCGGACAAGCGGCTCCGCCGCCGCCGCCTCCCGCGCGTCCCTCTTGACGCGCGGGAGATAAGGTAAGGAGTTTGGGGTTTTTGGGGGGGGTTTCACCCCGCGGGACATCCCGATCTCGGATGTCCCGCGGGGAGGGAGGTGATCGGCCCGGGAATCTTATAGATTCCCGGGCCGATCACCGGTGGGTGTTGGTCCACTTTAATTATTAATATTTAAAGATTGTTGCATTGGAGAGCGCCAGGTAGCGAGGGGTCATACCTGTCGCTGTGCAAGGTCGGACGCTGGCGCTGTGGGCTGAGGCTGGAATAATGATGAATGAGTGGCTATATGGCGCTATCTCAGTCGCTAAGCAGGATCGGCTTGATAAATGTGTGATTGTGGTGGGGAGCCGGCGTTCTCGTAGCGGGGCCCGTCATTACCGGCCGCTCACCAGTCGCTACCTGTCGCTATTCCTTCATAAATAAGGGCCTTGGTCTATTTGCCTCAGGGAAATTATTCCTATAGAGCAGCTGCTCTATTACTAACCTCCAATTTCTCCACAGCGCCCCTAACAGTCGCTAAGCAGGATTGGCTTGATAAATGTGTGATTGTGGTGGGGAGCCGGCGTTCTCGTGGCGGGGCCCGTCATTACCGGCCGCTCACCAGTCGCTACCTGTCGCTATTCCTTCATAAATAAGGGCCTTGGTCTATTCGCCTCAGGGAAATTATTCCTATAGAGCAGCTGCTCTATTACTAACCTCCAATTTCTCCACAGCGCCCCTAACACTAACCTTTTTCCTTTTGGGGCTCCTCCCCTTCTAGAAACAGATTAGTAGATTTTTTCCAATAAACATAAATATCCTCTTCCTACAGCATTCAAGAAATCGATTTAGAGTGTCAAGAATTCTGGGACTGGCTACTAGACATGGAGGCCACAGTGCAAAACAGCCATGGGTTACTGGTTTCTGAGGAACAACATCTGCAAATGTGCAAGGTAAAATTTTAATCCTAACCCACATAAACTACAGCATTGGGGCTCATTGCTTCATTGTTTTTGTTTACACCTGTTTTACCTTATTGCTTTGCCAGTTCAGTTTTCATTTTATTTCTGTTTGTATCTATTTTTGCTTTTTATATCTACTGCTTCTTGTAAAATTTGACAGAAACGGTTTAGCTTCATAAACCTCATGTCAATAGTGCATATAAAACAAAAAAGGCATAAACAAGTCTGTAAAGGTGGATGTTATGGAAAGTCAAGGAAAGAGGAAGGCACACTCACCTTAGCTATTGTGTATAATAAAGGGAAGTTGCTACAGTATCCCATCGGTAAGAGGGATATTGATATCTAACAGTGCTTCTTCACCCTTAGTGGACAAGCCCCCACTTGCCAGGATGCTGGACCCCAGTATGGTTGCCCCTGAGGTCCCCAATGCGCAATATTCCCTGAGCTCTGGCACAGGTTGGCAAACACTCAGGAGAAGGGTTAATAGATCTTTCAGGATAGACAAGGTCAATCACGGAAAGACAGTTGGAGGAAGATAACGAAGTACAGGGATTAATTAAATCCAAAGTCCAAGAGGAGAGCCAGGGGTCATACTCTAGAAATCACCAGACAAGGTACCAGGGGAGTAACAAAGACGATATAAAACATACACTAGAAATCACCAGACAAGGTACCAGGGGAGTAACATAGACGATATAAAATATACACTAGAAATCACCAGACAAGGTACCAGGGGAGTAACAAAGACGAGGTAAGCGGAAAGTTAGTGGCATACACAGGCAATCCTTCTAGATACGCTATTAGACAGTGTAAATGCAACCAAGCTGAACATTATAATGGGCATCTGGAAAATGGGTTGGTCAGCTTTATAGTAACACTGACTAAGGAGGTTGAGAGTCCTTCATTGGAACAGGGCTTATTGGCCCATTTAAACTTTTCTCTGGTGGCCGCGCTCCCTGTGTTTGGCAGCACACAGCCAACAGAGCGCATCAAGAGGATGCAATCAAAGAAGCAGGAGTGTGAGGGTGGCCAAATTCTCACACGGGTGTCCGGACTGGCAACCAAAGATGGTACAACGGAAGAGCGACGATCAGCTCGGCATCATTCTGGGACTGAATCTTCACCTAGCTATTGCTCTTGTGCTATCTTCCAAACTTGCAGCAAAGCAATTGTACCCCTTTGATTCCTTTACTTATACTGTTACCTGTAACTTGTGCTGGTACGCAGTGGCCTTAGGTGCCACTAGTGCCAGGCCATAATGCCTAACCTCTCTCTGACCTCCTTGCCCATCATAGTGCTTCCTCGAATATAGCTATGACATCTGCTTGACTGTTTGTTCACCATTCTCTTACTTCCTGTGAAGTCCCTGACTTTAAGTTTCAACATGTGGCTTCTGGACTACACCTTCTGTTTATCTCATAAAGCAGACCAAAATCCACATTTTTTAACTAGCATCCTCGTGAAGAGTACCTTTTTCACTGCTCCTACATCACTCTCCCGCCTCCGCAAGTCATTGCCACTGTTGTGAGTGGCAGTGTTGTCATTGCCACACCTATGCCATGACTGATCAGAAATTTCTGTAGGCAAAAATATCAATTTGTAGTTCTTCACCCTAAGAAGGCAGTATCGGCTTTGGCCGAATTTACTTCAGTGGGTTTGGTCCACTTTAAAGTGGACCAACACCCAGGGGTGATTGGCCCGGGAATCTATAAGATTCCTGGGCCGATCACCTCCCTCACCGCGGGGCATCCGAGATCGGGATGTGAAACCCCCCCAAAAGCCCCAAAAGACCTTACCTTATCGGCGACGGATCAGCCGCCGACGCCTCCCGCGCACCCCTCTAGCAGTGCGCGCTCCCGCGCCGCCCGTTTGTGAATGGCCGGCGTAGGCGCGCGCCCTTTAAGAGGGACGCGTGGGAGGCGGCGGGGGCGGCTTGTCCGTCGCTTGTCCGTCGCCGAAGAGGTACGTTTTTTGGGGCTTTTGGGGGGGTTTCACACAGCGGGGCATCCTGATCGCGGATGCCCCGCTGAAGTGGGCCAACACCCAGGATAGTGAAAATCCTGGGTGTTGGTCCACTTTAAGCTGTGACGCTTCTCAGTTTCTGCAGTACCAGTTTGTTCTGGTTTGACTTTGCCTTTGTTCCCCTGAGTATCATCCGTTCCAAGTATGCGAGTCGTGCCTCCCATCAGTAAGGGGCTTGACTATAGGGGAATGTGCAGTATTAGATTAAGGGTTGACAGCAGCCTGAAAAGGCCAAGCAGCAATTTCTATGCCTGTTTTAAATGGAAATAGAGTATATATATATATATATAGAGGTAACCAGATCTTTAAATCCATGAGAAAGGGGAAGAAGGAAACTCTTTTATACATGAGGTTGTGATTATGATTCAACATTTTTACAGGCATTCGAGATTCTTGTCATTCTCTTCCAATAACAGAAAAATTCACTATATTCTGTAACTATTTACCTTTTACACCATAATAATAATGACCAATAATAATATGCCCAATGTATGTTTAAGCATAAATAAGAATATGCGCACTGCATTTAACTAGGCAAATGTGCAACACACTAGCGTTAAACACCAGTGAAACCCAGCAGTGAACATACTAAGGGACAGTGAGTTAAAGTGGACCAACACCCAGGGGTGATCTATAAGATTCCCGGGCCGATCACCTCCCTCACCGCGGGGCATCCGAGATCTTCTCCGGGCACATGTTTTAAAGTGGACCAACACCCAGGATTTTCACTATCCTGGGTGTTGGTCCACTTCAGCGGGGCATCCGAGATCAGGATGCCCCGCTGTGTGAAGCCCCCCCAAAAGCCCCAAAAAAACCTTACCTTATCGGCGACGGATCAGACGCCGTCGCCTCCCGTGCGCCCCTCTAGCAGTGCGTGCGCCCTGTAAGAGGGACGCGCAGGAGGCGGCGGCTTGTCCGTCGCCGAAAAGGTAAGTTTTTTGGGGCTTTTGGGGGGGCTTCACACAGCGGGGCATCCTGATCTCGGATGCCCCGCTGAAGTGGACCAACACCCAGGATAGTGAAAATCCTGGGTGTTGGTCCACTTTAAAACATGTGCCCGGAGAAGTAGGCTGCCCTAGCCACGCGCTCGGAGAGTAGAGGGACATTCCCCTCCAATCACAAGATTGATTCCCTAAACTTTAGACAATGACTGGACCACAGTCACACCCCAAACTAAGCTGTAGGGATGCTATTAGTCCAGTGCTGAAGTTGTGCTGCTGTTGTGCAAATAGTTTTCTACCACTACATTGTGGCTAAACTTTGGATTCTTAAAAATAATAATAGTTCAATGTCTGCAAAATGCAATTTATGATTTAAAAAACACTTGAACTACAACCGACTTTAAAAGGTGATAATGGATTTCAGACGCCGTCGCCTCCCGCGCGCCCCTCTAGCAGTGCGTGCGCCCTGTAAGAGGGACGCGCAGGAGGCGGCGGCTTGTCCGTCGCCAAAAAGGTACGTTTTTTGGGGCTTTTGGGGGGGTTTCACACAGCGGGGCATCCTGATCTCGGATGCCCCGCTGAAGTGGACCAACACCCAGGATAGTGAAAATCCTGGGTGTTGGTCCACTTTAAAACATGTGCCCGGAGAAGTAGGCTGCCCTAGCCACGCGCTCGGAGAGTAGAGGGACATTCCCCTCCAATCACAAGATTGATTCCCTAAACTTTAGACAATGACTGGACCACAGTCACACCCCAAACTAAGCTGTAGGGATGCTATTAGTCCAGTGCTGAAGTTGTGCTGCTGTTGTGCAAATAGTTTTCTACCACTACATTGTGGCTAAACTTTGGATTCTTAAAAATAATAATAGTTCAATGTCTGCAAAATGCAATTTATGATTTAAAAAACACTTGAACTACAACCGACTTTAAAAGGTGATAATGGATTTCCTCTTGTAGTCCTCCCCTTTAATTTTGGTCTGGTTTATTGTAGTGTAAGTGTTTTTTTTGGATACGTAAAACAAATTGACTGACGGGCAGGCTGATTCATCACTAACGCCAGGTAGCGACAGATGAGCGTCTGTAGCAGGCATTTTCAGAGCGTCCGCTAGTAGTCACTGTGCTCAGCCGTGGGTCGCTACTTCATAGCTGTCGCTGTGCAGTAATGTTGAATACATTGTGAGGAGTCGCTATTTGACCAGTACAGCACTGTATGGGAGCGCATGTTAGCGACTGCTCATAGCGACCGTATTCAGCAAAAAAAAAGCCTCACAAATCTCTGGCGCTGAAAAATGCTTGTTTGAAGCCCAGAGCGCAGGAGGCGGTGTGTTTAAAGTCTGTTTTTCAGCATCTATCCACTAGTAACAAAGCGAAAACATATGGAATTACATTGTAGCAACATTGTAACATGAACACTTTAATGGCAGACCTGTAATGTCATTTCTGAAGAAATATATAAAAAATGAAAAAATTGTGAAAATTGTGAAAAAAAGGCCAGAAGAGGTCACAGAATTTTGATTGTGATTTTTTGAAAAAAAAAAAAAAATACTCAGTTTAAAGAGAAGAAAAGGTTCGTCCACTGAAATATATGGGAGAGCGACAGGTAGCGAGAGGTTATACCTGGCGCTGTGCAAGGCTGAACGCCGGCGCTGTTCGCTGAGGCTTTGAAAATGATGAATCAGACGCTACATAGCGCTATCCCAGTCGCTAAACAGATTCTGCTTGATAAATGGGTAATTGCGTGCCGTGTCCGGCGTTCACCAGTCGCTACCTGTCGCTACCTCTCATTAACCAGCCACTAGCGGGCACTCTGAAAATGCCTGCTACAGACGCTTATCTGTCGCTACCTGGCGTTAGTGATGAATCAGCCTATAATTGAGTTTTCTTATAAGGGGAGATGGCTGAAATATACAAGGACCTACTGTCCTCTAGCACAGCAAAATAAATCTACGTAGTAGCTAGTAGTATAGTTCCAGAACAACCATATCACAAGCAGATATTTTATAACAAACAATACACATACCATTTAAACCCATCTAAACTAATGTTCAAAATTAAAATATTTTACCCAAACCCCTTCCGCTAAAACAATTAGATGTAATCCAAGAACATATACATTTACAATACAAACCTCGCCCTGAGGTCAGCGAGAATAATATGGTTTAATATGAACATTAAAGTGGACCAACACCCAGGATTTTGACTATCCTGGGTTTTGGTCCACTTCGGCGGGGCACCCCGATCGGGGGTGTGAAACCCCCCAGAATCCCCCAAAAACTCACCTCTCCTCGCTCCCACGTGACCGCCGCTGCCAATCCCCGCCGACGGACAAGCGGGAGGCAGCGACGGACAAGAGAGCGCGCCCGCCGCCGCCTTCCGCGTGTCACTCTTACAGGGCGCGCGCCCGCGCCGGCCATTCACAAACGGCCAGCGCAGGTGCGCGTCCTGCTAGAGGGACGCGCGGGAGGCGGCAGCGGGTGCCGCTGGATCGAGGATAAGGTAGGGATTTAGGGGTTTCTGGGGGGTTTCACACAGCAGTCAGGGGTCTGATCGGTCCGGGAATCTTATAGATTCCCGGGCCGATCATGGGAGGGTGTTGGTCCACTTTAAAGTGGATCACCTCACACACCGCGGGACATCTGAGATCGGGATGTCCCGCGGGGTGAACCCCCCCCTGAACACCCCAAATCCACCTACCTGGTCTTCTATAGGCGTGCGCGTGCCCGCGCCGGCCGTCTCTGAATGGCCGGCGCGGGTGCGCACACGTCAAAAGTGACGCGCGGGAGGCGCCGACGGGCAAGCTGCTTGTACGTTGCTGTCAATCAGCTTGTCCGTCGGCGCCGATTGGACGGCGCGGCCACGTGGGAGCGGGGAAAGGTGAGTTTTGGGGGCTTTCTGGGGGGTTTCACACAGCGGGGCACCCCCGATCGGGGTGCCCCGGGGAAGTGGACCAATGCCCAGGATAGTCAAAATCCTGGGTGTTGGTCCACTTTAATAATGGTATACAGTTTTATAAAGGAATAAAATGCATATTAACGGTATAATATGCCACGCATGTCCAAACCTGAAAATTATATATATATATAGATATATATAGCTATAGATATATCTATATATACCGGTATATATATTTCCAAAGAGATCTTTACTGCTATGCTTCAAAGTGGAATCCACTAGGCATTGTCACAGATTGTTTTTCAATATAAAAGTAGTCTCACTGTAACTCCCAAAGGGGGTCTAGAAGGTGTTCCTAGCTCACCGACCGTTATATTTTCTATCAATAGCTCAGAATAGAATAAAGCCTGGCAGCACATCAGTGTAATACACAGCAGGCATTACTGCTGGCGCATTAAAATAGTAGCCATATTTTAGAGGCAGTTATAGATTGAATAGAGTAAGAGCCATGTAGGGAAATCTCTGAAGCAGCCCTTTCTCATAGGGTTGTTGTGTTTGTGAAGCAGTAATATCTCAGTAGGGATACCTAACAAGCGCTTATATCTGTAGCAAACTATCCCATAAACTGGCAAAATATTATCATACTTGGCTGCTGGATCAATGCAAAATCAATCTTAAAGTAGAAAAAAATAACATACAGGTGAAGGCTGATGCCGCCATAACAGAACATATGATATTTGATTTCATTTGGTGTCAGTGGAGGCAAGACTGAAAACAAGTTACATTTTAAACACAAAATTCAATTCAGCGTGTACTCACAACACCTATGTTTTGTACAGCCAATTCAGATGTAGTAATAGCGTTATACTTTATTTCAGGAAAATGATATTTTTAAGGGTGTCAAGCTTAACACTGATTGGCTAAGTGGTGGCAAGCTTTCCAGTGCTGCAGAAAGAAGTCATCATAAAGCCCTATAAAAATATAATTTCATTATATTTTGAGTGTTTAATAAGACTTTGAGTCCACTGAATGCCCCCCCCCCCCCCCCCGATGTAAAAATGAAAACAAAAAAAAAGAACTGGTCCCAGCTCTTCACCTGCCCTCATGATGGGATAGTAGTGATGACGGGGGTTGTCTATGGACTTTAGGTCAGCTTTCAATGTTTATGTTTTGTAGACATTTGGAGCAAGTTACATTTAGAGACTGATTTATTAATAGCGGCAGGTAGCGACAGTTGAGCGCCTGTATCGGTATTTTCACAGCGCCCGCTAGTAGTCGCTGTGCTTGGCCGTTGTTCGGTAGTTGATAGTGACTCAGTCGGTGTGCAGTAATGTTGAATATTGGGTGAGGAGTCGCTATTTGACAGGTTCCGCAATGTATGGATGCGCATGATAGCGACTGGCCATAGCGACCGGCTCCCACCATATTCATCAAAAAATCACGCTCCAAAAATTCAAGCGCTGTGAAATGCATGTTTTTCCCTTAAAAAAATTATCTAAAATGGCAGAAGTGGTCACAGAATTTTTCACATTTAAAAAAAAAAAAAAAAAAAAAAAAATTAATAACAATTATTATTAATATTTAAAGATTGTTCCATTGAAATGCATTGGAGCGCGCCAGGTAGCGAGAGGTCATATCTGTCGCTGTTCAAGGTCGGACGCTGGCGCTGTGGGCTGAGGCTGGAATAATGATGAATGAGTCGCTATATGGCGCTATCTCAGTCGCTAAGCAGGATTGGCTTGATAAATGTGTGATTGTGGTGGGGAGCCGGCGTTCTCGTGGCGGTGCCCGTCATTACCGGTCGCTCACCAGTCGCTACCGGTCGCTATTCCTTCATAAATAAGGGCCTTTGAGTCCACTGAATGCCCCCCCCCCCCCCCGATGTAAAAATGAAAACAAAAAAAAGAACGGGTCCCAGCTCTTCACCTGCCCTCATGATGGGATAGTAGTGATGACGGGGGTTATTGACTATCCTGGGTTTTGGTCCACTTCGACGGGGCACCCCGATCGTGGGTGCCCCGCTGTGTGAAACCCCCCAGAAACCCCCAAAAACTCACCTCTCCTCGCTCCCACGTGACCGCCGCTGCCAATCCCCGCCGATGGACAAGCGGGAGGCAGCGACGGACAAGAGAGCGCGCCCGCCGCCGCCTCCCGCGCGTCATTCACAAACGTCCTGCTAGAGGGACGCGCGGGAGGCGGCGCCGGCCGCCGCTGGATCGTGGATAAGGTAGGGATTTAGGGGTTTCTGGGGGGTTTCACACAGCAGGGCACCCCCGATCGGAGTGCCCCGCAGTCAGGGGTCTGTTCGGTCCGGGAATCTTATAGATTCCCGGGCCGATCACGGGAGGGTGTTGGTCCACTTTAAAACAGTATAAGTATTTACATGGCACATACAGACCAGGAATAACAGTATTTACCCATGACTCTTAGCATTAGGTACAAATCATCTCTTTTCAACTTTGTGATATCTCATGTACCCATAAAGAGAAGACGGTGCATGCAATGCTTGAGCAATAGGGTGAGCAATGACTTTAACCCTTGAAGTGCCAGCCTAGCTAGAGTTTTTGTCGCCCTCTGTTGCTAGACTATTTTTCACTCTTTTGCGCTACACGTGTTCAACTGTTATTTTTGAAGGGATTTCCAGGGATTTCCCAGGAAAACTATATATTGTTTTTTTTTCAGCAGAGTCTGTGCTTTAACATGAAATGTCTAACAACAGTAACCAATTAATTTGTAATTTTGGTTAAAATATGTGCAACAAATCAATTTTAAACAATTTTGTATTTTTTTTAATAAGAAATGTAAGTTTGTCAATAAAATCTTGTTGCATATGAAATCCCCATTTCTCCCAGTTACAACAGTACCACATATGCGTTGTAGACACCCTTTTCTCCCCAGGGTATTCCCCAAACTGAAACAGCTTTTCAGATAAAGAAAAATGCTATGGACCTTGCAGTTTTTCAAGAAAAATACCCCCCCCCCCACAAACTATATATTCTCTGGAAGCACACACCTTAAGCTTTCTAGCTGCACTGGGCTTGTTGATGTGGGTCGCAGCTTTGTGAACGTAATTCCTCAATGAATTATTTGATTGCACATGGTTTCCCTAAAAAAGAATAAAAATGCAGAATCACATTTTCCTAAAAAAAAAAGTATATGCAACCAAGAAAAATAAGTTAAATCTGAAAAGTCCCCCGAACTGAACAATACTCGATACGCATAGGTACTGTCAAGGGAAGAGTTGCCAAATACCCCAAAGTAAAGCATGCGCGTAAGGGTAATTTTATTGAAAATTTCAGCTCTGCAAACAAAGCAGTATAAAAAGACCCATTTTCCTAAAATATCAAAATGCAAACAAGAAAAAACAAGCTAAATTTGAAAGTGCAAGATCCCACAAACAGAACAATATCCGACATGCATAGGTACTTTTAACCCTTTTAACTGCCACCCTACTTGAAATTTTGTCACCCTCTTTTGACGAGTAATTTTTCACTGTTTAACTGTGATTTTTGCAGGAATTTCTAGGAAAATTATATATTTTTTGTGGCAGACTTTATGCTTGAACATGACATGTCTTTCTTGTAATTTTTCTACTGTTTTTTTTTAAATATTTTGGAGTAAAAAAAAAAACCCCAAAAAATAAAAAATATTTTTTGGGAAAATGTTCTACTTTATTTTAAATAAAACATTCATTTTATTAAAGAAAACCATATTGAATGTGAAATTCCAACGGATTACAACGGTACCACATATGTATCGGTAGCGCTTTATAACATTTACAAATAAAATACAACTACTATCCACACTATAAAGGGTTAAAGGGTTAAACCCCCAAAAAGTGGCTTGGGGTCCCCCTTCCTGGGGGGGTGGGATGGGCAAGAAATTACGTGGGGTCCGCCCTACCTAGCATAACCAGACTGGGGACCAGCTATGTAGGGCTTGTAGAACAGGGCGCAAGGGCCAGCATGGGGGCCATCCCCCAAACAGGTAATGGGGGGCTGGGGGTTATTGGCAAGTCACCCGCTAGCCACAGGTGACTTGCTAGCCTCCTAAGCCTTGTGAACTGGTATAGGGGACCCCATGGACCCCCTACCAGTTCACAAAGGGTTAACAGTGAATAAAGACACTGACACAGAGTAAAATTATTTACATTTATTCGTTTTTTCTTCTTTAATCACCTCCGATCCTCTGTCCCACAGAGCTCTGATGACAGTTTCCGGGTAATCAGTGGAGGGGGGCTGTGAGGGAAAGGGATCACAGCCCCTCGACCCTCCAACCCTTGCCTCGCTGACCACCTGGCGCTACTGAGTGTCATCGGGTGGGTGTAGGATGATATCACCAAGGAGGGCTAGCAGCGGGTGATGGCGGAAGTGGTGGGAGGGCTTATTCCAGCCCTCTCCTCACCACGGAAGAGCCGGGGGGCAATCTGAGACCCGTCGGTGAAGAGGGGAAACACGGCAGCAGGTGAGTAAATGTAATGTAGTTAGCAGAGGTGGCCAAAGTGGGGGGGCTATTCCAGGTCCTCCGGATGCTATCGGATGCCCCCCGGATGAAGAGAAGACCCGGCCAGATCGTTTGAGGGGTCAGGTGAGTCACACATAGCTGGCACTTAATGGTAGGAAAGACAGCTACTTGAGACTCATGTAGTTGGCACTAATAGGGTTAAAGTCGACCAAAACCCAGGTTTTTGACTATGACGATTTTGGTCCTTGCCCCGGAACACCGCAATTTGGGATGCCCTGCTGTGTTAAACCCCTACGTCAGCCAGTATAACGGGTCCTAGGGCGCATGGACAGGCTCTCGTTCAATCAGCATGCTCAGCTGCGCTCGTCAATTTTGGCTAGGAATCGGCTAAGGGCTGATTCTAGCCGAAAACAGCTGAGCAGAGCCTCGTGGATGCATCCCTGCTACCCTCTAGCAGTGTGTGTGCCTGTGTCACTGTGCCAGTGATCCACAAATGCCTGGCGCAGGATCACGTCTGGCTAAGGGCATAGATTATGGCGGCCGCGACACGCGCATGCGGCTTTGGATTGGGGAGAGGGTAGGTCTATCTTGGGAGTTGGGGGGGTTCACGCAGCGGGGGGAGCTTTCATTTTAATTAGTGTAAGAAAACAAAAATCCTTTTGCATTTTTGTTACTTATACATGATAAATAATATTATACTATTGCATGCCATTTTACAATCACGTCATTTATGTTGTCCTGACTGGTATTGAAAGAGTGGGGAGAATTTGGACAAAATCAGACGTAGATCTATTTTGCCATTAAGTATTTTAGGGTGGAACATAAGGAAGAGAGAGTGGGGGCTGTCTTCAATTTGAAATACCAACCTTTCATAAATCAAACTCATTTAGGCAATTTTATGGATGTAAATCTATAAACTGTCATGTCGGAATCACTGAGAACATATGGTGTCTTTCACCGACCAGATTGCTACTCATAAAAGCTAAAATTGATAACCAGTAGTATCTAGAAATACAGACAAAAAAAATTCACTCCATGAAATTCCATGGTTCCTAATGTTTCTCTTTCCCATTTACTGTGTTAGGGGTTAGCATGACCTCTTCACATCTTAATGTTTGGAATGTAACTGGAGACTATGTATTTTAGAGTTTTTAAAGCTGATGTGCCAGGTATAAAGCATTATACACACTTCAATCTATCTCTGGCAGTGTTTTCCAACCAGTGGTACTAGCACCACTAGTGATAATCCAGTTTCTACTGGTGGTAATCACAGCCGCCAGGAGCTGAAAAGCAAGGGATATGTAGACACACTTTGGGGTGGCAGGAGGATGCTTTTTTGTCTTAGGGAGAGCACCAGGAAGCCAGGCCTCGATACTCCATGTTCCTGTCTGTATTGAAGGATACTAGGAAGAATTGAAAAATAGAAAGTATTACTTGATCTTGAATGAATTTTGGACATATTTACATTAATTAATCCAAGGAGAACAAGCCTGAGACCGGGCAATCCACCACAAACATTTTTTTTGACTTTTGACTTTTGGGGGGGGGGGGGGGGGTCTAAAGCCAAAACAACCCATGGAAACTTTTATCCCCTACCCATGAGAATCCTAATTAGCAATATCCATTATCAGATAACACCCTTGAAAGCTGGTAAATCAGGTAAATACCCTTCCACACTCCCACAGTTGCAGCAGCACCATCCTCATTGCACCACCGGCAGTCACATGAGATGCAAGAACAGCATGGGCAGGGGGAATATTTCTGCCTGAACAGGGCAGCACTGTAATTTTAAAGTCCCTTTCCAGGCACACACTAACTTTCTACAATCTTATCAACCTTGGGAACAGTTGCTTAAAATAAGCGATTTCAAAATGCCTGAAAATCTATGATTGTGGCTGTGCGGGGAAGGGCATGTCATGGAGCAGATTTAGGAGTCTTGAGCATGCTCTACTGTGGTCAAAGACAGATGTGGGATCACTGGAGCTTGCTCAAGTTGAGAGCTCAAAGGACAGAGTAGCTGAAGGAAGAGGTTTTTGCATGGTCCTGTAGAAATGACATTTAAAAAATTTCAAAGTTTGGAGGCCTTCTACCCTACTCTACAGGAAATGGAGGAGAGGCACATGGGAAACGCATAAGATAAGCTGCTTGCTGGCTAATTATTGCCGTTGAGTTTAGAGTCCCTTTAAATCAAAGATTTCCCCCTCCTGCATCCCATTTGAGGGCTGTCACAGCCCTAGGAAAGGTAGGTTCCCTGGTGTAACAAGGCCAATTATGAACATTTCCCTCTTTAAGCCCCCTCAGCCAGGTATCCCTACTACTGGGTGAGGCGTGAATCCCAAAGTCTACAGGAACACTGGTGCTAATTGAGACCCAAATTAAGGGGTACTTAAACCGGACCAACACTCGGTTTTACCCGTTAAGGTAAAAACGGGTGTTGGTCCGGTTTAAGGACATTTGAGGAAACCCCATCCCACCAGGACTGCAGAGTGAGGACTGTTCAGTGAAGTGATGTCTACACTGAATGTTGTGCTGAATCACTATAGGTTGCTTTCTAAAGCCTCTTTATATTTACCTTCTCAGCGAAAAAAGGTTGTTTATCCCCGGTGCCTTATTATGCTGTATCTATTCTTCATTTCACTAATCCCACTGTGCCAAACTGGCAGGCCTATGATATAACAAATTAAGCCATGTTTCAGCCCCACTAATGAGGGCATATTGCTCCTCAAATGCCAAGGTCTCAATGCCATCTACTTTGCTGGCTAGGCTTCTTGCATTTTGTTTATATATATTTAAATTTAATTTGTTGTCTGTTTTTTATGTTTGCAATGTAATTTTCCCTGCTGTGATCTAAGCCAATTGCATCCATGAATCATTGTAACAGAGAAATCTGCTCATCATACTTCTGCAATCCTCCCGAAATAAATAATACCCATTCTAGTCCCCACTATATTTGGACCTTAGACCTTTTAGTACCTTAGATGCCATTTAACCTGGGGCGATCCAGGTTCTAATAGCAAATTATTTTTAACAGTTCCTGCCATAATATAATTTATTACTACAATTTAATTAAAGCTCCTCTTTCTATACTATTAAATGGCCCGCTTCCCCAACAGTAAGTTGTTTCATCAGGGCTGCCACATTTTCCTTTACTCAACTTAGATGTGTTTTGGTTCAAAAAGTAAGCCAAACGTTTTTTCCATCCTTCCCACTCCTCCTATATACAGGAGCCAATCTTTCTTCTTTACGTTGTTTAGGCCCTTATTTATGAAGGAATAGCGACAGGTAGCGACTGGTGAGCGGCCGGTAATGACGGGCCCCGCCACGAGAACGCCGGCTCCCCACCACAATCACACATTTATCAAGCCAATCCTGCTAAGCGACTGAGATAGCGCCATATAGCCACTCATTCATCATTATTCCAGCCTCAGCCCACAGCGCCAGCGTCCGACCTTGAACAGCGACAGGTATGACCTCTCGCTACCTGGCGCTCTCCAATGCATTTCAATGAAACAATCTTTAAATATTCATAATTAATTGTTATTAATTGTTTTTGTTTTTTTTTTAATGTGAAAAATTCTGTGACCACTTCTGCCATTTTAGATTATTTTTTTTAGGGGAAAAAAATAAAAAAAATAAATTGTACAGAATTCATATTAAAGGTCTGATATTAATGTATCATATTACTAAATTATTTAAAAAACTTGTTTTTTTTGGTTTTCAAAAATATGGTTGTTTGGGGGTTAAAAAACTACTTTTAACCCATCGCCGCCAGCGCTCTGGGGTTTAAACATGCATTTTACAGCGCAATAATTTTTTGAGCGTGCTTTTTTAATGAATATGGTGGGAGCCGGTCGCTAGGGCCAGTCGCTATCATGCGCTCCCATACAGCGCGGAACCTGTCAAATAGCGACTCCTCACCCAATATTCAACATTACGGCAAACCAACTGAGTCGCTATCAACTACTGAACAACGGCCAAGCACAGCGACTACTAGCGGGCGCTCTGAAAATGCCGCTACAGTCGCTCAACTGTCGCTACCTGCCGCTATTAGTGAATCGGCCTCCCCGATTTGTTTTGGTTCAAAAAGTAAGCCAAAGGTTTTTGTCCATCCTTCCCACTCCTTCTATATACAGGAGCCAATCTTTCTTCTTTACGTTGTTTAGTCTCTCACTAGGTGCGTCCTGAGCAGGAAAACCATTATCTCAGCGATGATGTATTTATTATGGGTTACTTGGCTTTCATGAAGGCATGCTCGCATCTGTAACGCCAGTATTCACCCTGGAAGCGCTGATCATATACAGTAGCACATACATATGACATTCTACGGTATGTGCCATTATGAAAACATCACTCTAAGGAGCTTTAAGGCCCTGTTCAGGCATATAAAAAATCTCCCGACCCGCAAGCTTGATCCCATGAAGTCCTGTGGGCAGCAACTTTCCTGAAAAAATCAGCTCCACTGCTGATAGTGTTCTCCTCAGACTGTAGTCAATGTGCATCAATTGGCAGCAGGGGGGCATATCACTTAAATGAGACCTTGATTCAGTTAAAATATCACGCAAATTTTTTTTTTATTATTTCAGATTAAGCCATGATACAAAGGAGAAAGAACATTACAGTTTTGAAGTGCTTAAACGGGCACATATGTTTGTTATTAACTTAAAATATTCACTTTGAGACAGTAAAAACAAGCCATTCATGTAAAACAAACAGTTTTCCCTTAGTTTTACTTTAAAAAGCAAATTAAATACATTTTTACATTGCTCTAGTGAAAGTATTAGGTGCAAATCACATTGTAACGCTAACACTAAGAGGCTGATTCATTAATAGTGGCAGGTAGCGACAGTTGAGCGACTGTAGCGGCATTTTCAGAACGCCCGCTAGTAGTCGCTGTGCTTGGCCGTTGTTCGGTAGTTGATAGCGATTTGATAGCGAAAAATAAGTGCTGAACACTAACCACAATCCTAACTAAACATAACATGAGGACTCGCCAAGTGGAAACATACAAGCAATAGATAATACAGCAATATGTGTTAAACAAAGCAGACTCACATGAACAGACCCCCCCTCACCTGCCCACACTCCTCACCACCTCTCCTGAGTGTTCAGTACTTATTTTTTCACATATGTTGCTTTAGGGTGGCGGATTTATTAGGACATTATTTAGAGTCATTAGTTTAAAGTAAAGCACGATTGACATCAGATTCATGCACATTGTAAATCATGTACACTTATATTATTAGTTATTAATGTAGTCAA
Source organism: Gastrophryne carolinensis (assembly GCA_027917425.1). NCBI lineage: Eukaryota > Metazoa > Chordata > Amphibia > Anura > Microhylidae > Gastrophryne > Gastrophryne carolinensis. The sequence continues at coordinate 134,425,899 of CM051244.1, forward strand.
GGGTAGCTCTTTCTATTTAATATATAAGGAATTAATAGCAGCGTTGCCATTGGGTCAAATTGGCCCTCCCTCCTCCCCTTTGTCTGGCCCCCTCCTCGGTGTTAGTATAGTCTCTATATGTCTTTTAAAATGTTTTTAGAATTGTCATATGGTATTGTGTAATGAATGTAGGTAGTTACATGTAGCAATAAACTTCAATATTTTTGTATAGCTGCTCATTGTCTAGTGGTGCTTCTGTGTTTGCAGGGTTTGGGTGGGTGTGTGGGGACCCCTGTTTTGGTTTCATGTGGTAACAGATTTTCTGTTCACCCTGCACAGTACAGCACACTATCATTTTGAATGTTGGTGCGGTCTCTTTGTTTCCTTTACATTTTACTGTCAGAGGAAACTTCCTGTTTGCAGACTGGCTGATGCTCCATGAGCCGCCATCTTGGATGTTTAAAGGCTCATAACATGCAGTAGATGCAGGTAGGATGGTTTTTATTGTGTGAGCAATCTGTATGTACAGGGTGGGGGAAATTATAAGATATGCTCGTATTCGGGGTGAAGGTGCGCTTTAAGAGGCCGATTCATTAATAGCGCCAGGTAGCGACAGATGAGCGACTGTAGCGTGATTTTTTCAGCGCCAGCCAGTATTCGCTGTGCTTGGCCGGCATTAGCTTGATGACAGCGACTCAGTCGGTGTGCGGTAATGTTGAATACGGGCTGGGGGGTCGCTGTTTCACAGGTCCAGCGTTGTATGTGATCGCCTGACAACGAATGGCCAGAGCGAACGGCTAGCTTCATATTCATCAACAAATCACGCTCCGAATGTGCTGTCGCTGTCCATTCCTTGTTTAAACCCCAGAGCGCTTGCGGCGATGTGTATTAACTAGTTTTTAACCCCTAAACAACCAAATTTTTTGAATGTAACATTATACATGTTTTTAGAATCATTTTGTAATATGAATACATTAATCTCAGACCTGTTAGATCAATTCTGCACATATTTTTTTTTTTTTTTTTTTACTTAAAAATAAATCCTAACATTGCAGAAGTGGTGTCCGATTTTTTGACATTAAAAAAAAAAAAAAAAATTAATACCAATTAATTATGAATAATTATAGATTGCTCCATTGAAATGCATTGGACATCGCCAGGGAGCGACAGCTCATACCTGGCGCTGTGAGGGAATTTGCAGCGGCGCTGTTCGGTCCAGGCGGCTTCATGATGAATGCCGCGCTAGCCGTAGCTCTCGCCGGCGCTAGCCTCATTTTGATTGATAAATGCGTCATTGTGACCGCAGTCGGGCGTACTTGAGTCGGTAGTCGCCGTTAGCTGCCGCTACCTGGCGCTCGTCAGACACTACCTGGCGCTATCGCTTGATGAATAAGGGCCTAAGTGTGATTTGCAGGCTACAATATAGTGATTGGGGAGATTAGGACAGCTAATTGCGAGTTTAGTAAATATGTTTGATAATACTTGAAACAAAAAAAAGGTACTCAAAATGTCTTAATATTAAATATCTTAATATCTTATGTATTGAAGGATATATTTTCAAATTGTAGTAAACTGTACTATAGCACTCCTATAGACAGATGAACCTTCACCGTGAATGTGAGACTCTTATTCAGTGAAAAGTTCAGGTCGTAAAGACATAGTGACGTTTTTATCCTGGATTGTCCTGGTGCTGGAATGTGCTTTTCTGGCAGCGCAGGATGAGCAGTGTATGGGTGAGCGTGCCCGCATGCTGGGCTGATTAGCATGGTTCTCAGACAGACTGTGCTGGCCTCCTGCCTACAGGAAGTCTCTCCCCACTGTCACCTCTCTATCTGTGCCACACATCACTCCCTTCCTCTTACAGGGTCAGATGGTCACAAAATCCAATTCTTTTATGGGTTACCACCTGCTCATAATTTTTTTCATATAGTATGTATATCTCTTTATATTCGATTTGCATAATTGTATATACGTTTCCCATCATATGCCTTGAATTGCCAAAATTGTGATTGAAAACGAATAAAAAAACTAAAATTGCGTAAGAAATCTGGGATATTACTAAAAGACTATAGCTATTATTAAAAAGCCAGTTCGATTATCTCATGGATAACTTTGCTCTTCACAATCATCCAGCAATCTAGGACAATAAAATGATCTGTCATCTATCTAGTGGTGGTGCTGCATTACTTGTTAGATGCGATGATCCACTAGTGAGCTGAAGTTTCAGTTAGGACCTTATTTATGAAGGAATAGCGGCAGGTAGCGACTGGTGAGCGGCCGGTAATGACGGGCCCCGCCACGAGAACGCCGGCTCCCCACCACAATCACACATTTATGAAGCCAATCCTGCTTAGCGACTGAGATAGCGCCATATAGCGACTCATTCATCATTATTCCAGCCTCAGCCCACAGCGCCAGCGTCCGACCTTGAACAGCGACAGGTATGACCTCTCGCTACCTGGCGCTCTCCAATGCATTTCAATGGAACAATCTTTAAATATTCATAATTAATTGTTATTAATTGTTTTTTTTTTTAAATGTGAAAAATTCTGTGACCACTTCTGCAATGTTAGATAATTTTTTTAAGGTTAAAAAAAAAAATAAAAAATACAGAATTGATATTACAGGTCTGATATTAATGTATTTATATTACAAAATTATTTTAAAAACTTTTGGTTTTTTTTGGTTTCCAAAAATATGGTTGTTTGGGGGTTAAAAAACGACTTTTAACCCATCGCTGCCAGCGCTCTGGGGTTTAAACATGCATTTTACAGCGCAAGGTTTTTTTGAGCCTGATTTTTTAATGAATATGGTGGGAGCCGGTCGCTAGGGCCAGTCGCTATCATGCGCTCCCATACAGCGCGGATCCTGTCATATAGCGACTCCTCAGCCAATATTCAACATTATGGCAAACCGACTGAGTCACTGTCAACAACCGAACAACGGTCAAGCACAGCGACTACTAGCGGGTGCTCTGAAAATGCCGCTACAGTCGCTCAACTGTCGCTACCTGCCGCTATTAATGAATCGGCCTCCCCGTTAGATGTCTGTTAATCCATTAGAAACTTTAGATATAGAAACTAGAAGCCATATTTTGTCTGCCCATGCTAGCTCATAGACCTTACATCTGCAATTAACCAAGTAGAGAAAGCGTTAATGGTGGTTGATGGTCAGGACCAGTTCTGTTCTTCTCAAGAAAACACCATCACATGAGCCAGCATGTGCCATGAAATGATACTTTTAAGAAACTAGGCAATACCAGAAACTATAAAGGGGCAGAACCAGTGGTAATTTGTCACAGGATGAAAAGAGCAGGTCCGCACTCCTTAAAAAGTTATGTCTTTAATGAAAAATAGTTAAAATCATCTCCAAAAATTCTCAAAAAAGCAGTGCTAAAATACAAGGGCTGACAGAACACCCGAAACGTGTCGGAAGGTCTTGTATGTTTTATGTCACTCTGGGTCTACCTTGGTATTTTAGCACTGCTTTTTTGGAGATGATTTAAACTATTTTTCATTAAAGACATAACTTTTTAAGGAGTGCAGACCCACTCTTTTCATCCTTTTGCACAATTGGGGTGTGGGACCACCCCGGGTCGGGCACCCTCACCTACCAGTGTGCGGACACCTCTTTCATTGTAATTTGTCACAGCCAAGTGCCCTCAGAAGATTGGTACCAGGGGCAGCCCAGGGTTCTAGGAGGAAGCCAAGGCCTAGATCCAAGTTCAGGAATAAGCCAGGCAAGCAACTTTTTCTTGTAAAGAGGGGACTGTAAGTGCTAAGTGGTTGTGTTAGAAATATCCGTGTAGTAGAAAGACTGCTAAGTTGTGCCGTATTGTTGCTGTAGATGCCAATAAAGACGATTTTTAGATGATCTGGAGTTGTGTGAATTTAGCCTGTAACATACAGTGAGTAAAGATACACCCTTGGTCCCAGGAAGAACCTGCTCCCTGTTACAACACCAACCACAAGGGGGTGTACAACTGGCTCCACGTAATAATAATAAGCTAGTGTCATTTTGCTGTTGTCTCAAGGCCAGTGCTGTTGGATTAGAGATATGAGGACTTGGAGGTGGAGAGGGCTAAACATGTAATACAGGCTTCAAAATCTATTATTAGTTTTATAAGTGTACCATACTTGCAGAATGCAGGGTCAGTAGGTGACAGGTAGGTAATGTTAGTGCATTATTATTGATTACGAAACTGTTTACTGATTACAGTAACGGCAGCATTTTGGGCACAGAAATAACTCACAGCATTTATTGAATTTGTCACCAGGAGGGCTCAAGGTGACATTAGCTGGCTTCAGTGCATTCATTTCATTCCCCCCTATTTAAGTCAACAGGCTGATCTGACTTTTTCCAGAAAAGGTTGTGAGATGTATGCAAATTTACTAGGAGTGCCATTCTTTTTAAACAATAAAGGCATCAATATTATAAATTAGGAGGTTCATCAGATTTCACAGGGGGAACTTTCAAATTTTTGAACATCTTACAAATATATATGTTCAGTGATTTTACTCGGAAAATGTATTTTACTGCACTTAAAGCAGTCCCACACTTGTTTCCTAGCTAATGGGTGAGGCACGACATCGTAACAGACTCAGGGAGCATCCAGGTTGCTGTAGCCCCCCCCCCACCCAATGACCCACACAACCCCCTAAGACCTTACCTTGATCCTTGGCCAAAAAGCAGTCCTGTGATTGGCCGCTGGTGGTCATGTGGGACGGCCTTGACCAGCAGCCGGTAAAGGGAAAGTTATTCCAGCAGCCAATAGCAGGACTTAATTTCGGCCGAGGGTTGAGGTAAGGATTTAGGGGGGTTGTAGGGGTCATTGCATGGGGAGGCTCAAGCAATCTGCATGCCCCCCCAGCCTGTCACAATGCCGTTCCACACCTCATTAGCTAGAAAACCAGGGTGGGACCCCTTTAATGGCCAAAAATATCACTGTACTTTGAGGCCAATATGCAAGTATCTTTCACGTCACACAAGGGGCATACACATAAATTTAAATGTACTAGTTAGATATATTGTGTGGGGCAAGTTTTAGTAATTCTTTTATGATTACATTTGTGATCTTTTTAATATTTACAAAAATAATTTAATGTACTTGAGGGGAAAAAATATACGGTATTTTCGCCCTATAAGACGCACCCAGGATTTTGAGGAGAAAAATTAGAAAAAAATATTCAGAACAAAATGTTGTGCTAAAATACCTCCTACCAATCACCCCATTATAGACAGTGTGCAGTATCCCCCCAATCACACCATTACAGACCCCACATTACAGGCAGTGAGCAGTATTTCTCATTAAAGGCAGCGAGGGGCATCCCAAATTACAGGCAGTGAGCGGTATCTCACATTACAGGCAGTGAGCAGTATTCCCCATTAAAGGCAGTGAGGGGCATCCCAAATTACAGGCAGTGAGCGGTATCCCACATTACAGGCAGTGAGCGGTACCCCACATTACAGGCAGTAAGCAGTATCCCACATTACAGCAGTGTGCGGGCATCCCAAATGCAGGCAGTGTGCAGCATGCCCCAAAAAATAAGCAAGCAAAAAAAAAACCCTTACATTCCAGGGCGCTCCTGCAGCTGCCCGGCACCTCCAAAGCTGCGGCAAGTTCAGAGAGGGCTGATTTTGGCCCCCGGGGGGGGGGGCTGTGACTCCTGCCAGCATCCAATGACGCTGGCAGGAGTCACGGGCCACGCCCACCCAGAAGCTGGAACCGGCTCGCTCTGAACTTGTGGCTGCTGACTGCCGCTTCCGTAGCCACCGCTCCGGCAAGATCAGTAGAAGCCAGAACCGCTCGCTCTGATCTTGCCTGTCTCTGCCTGGCCTGTATCTGCCTGGCCTATGATGCTGGCAGGAGTCACAGGCCATGCCCTACCCAGGGGCCGGAACCGGATCGCTCTGAACTTACGGCAGCTTCTGAGGCGGCAGGCAGCAGGGGAGCCATGGAATGACACGCCTGTACCTTTTAAAACATGGTGCTACAGGCCATCCCTCGCAGCAGCATGAAGAAGATGTAGTAAATGGATGGTCCAGCTTAGGTATTCTGAATCCACTCTCAGGCATAGAGCTGCCAGTTTGTAGTCAATTATAAACAGACTCCCTCTACTTTATCCTAGCAGTTAAAATGGAACATTATGAAGAATTGATGCCCAAACTTTACATACATCTGAAAGGACAGGAGGTTACATTGTCTAAGGGGCTAGCAGGACCTTAGTCATTCAGAGACAGGACTCTGCCCAGGCTTCGATTTCAGATGGCATCAACTCCAACCCATCAACTTATTTTATGTCTATGATGGAGCATAGATTTACCTAATTAATATTAAACAGTGTTTTGTGTTAGGTAAGATCCTCTCAGTTTATGCTGCCATAACATCATTTTTGCAAGGAAGACCCCTGAAAAAGAATTCTGTGGTAAACTCCCTGTGGAGCCCTAAATAGTAAAAGTTTCATTTCTGTAATGGCGGACCATGCAGGACACTTCTACCATCTAATCCAAGGCCTAACTACTTTTTGTAATGGAGACTAAATACAAAGACTTCTGCCTGCAGGGTAAGAAGACCTTTCCAATAAAGATGTGTCCCCTTTTAGGGCCTTTTAGAAAGACACAAAGGGAATTCTGTCTATGATCCTAAGAGGTTGTTTCCAAATAGGCGCTTTCTGCCTTGCAGCCCTATATCATACAAATAGGGTGCCAGTTTTTGTAGGTAGGTGAAACCCCTCTGTTTTCTTCTGTGGGATCCATTAGTTTTTCCAATTTTCCAGTGATGCCTAATCATTTCCATGGTAGGAACAACTCCGGGTTAGGCATGTATGTTTTCTTAAAACTTCAGGATGGACACAATTTTAACCCATTGCATGGTTTAACTGCCACCTCTATATCTAAGGACACAAACATCTTAAAGGAGCCACAGCACTCAAACCGGTTAGCTTGCTGACCAACCTACAATCTGTCTCTAAACTTGGTTAAAGACAGAGGGCTCGGTCACACACATCTGCAGAAGTATGCTTAAAGGAGCAAACTCGCGAATTTTTCTTGGTGACTTATATTTAAATGGTACTTTGAATGTAGGTAAGTGTTGGAGTAAGAATTACAAATTTAGAAAAAAATGATGTCTGTGTTGAGCAGCTGGAGACTAATAGCTCATGTTTATGTATGCTGAGTGTCGGAGCCCGACACTCTGGCCTGTTCCACGCTGAGGAGAGGGGTGAAACAATGTATCAAAGTATCAGCTGTTCAGTGCTGGCAGCCATCCAGCATAAGATAACACCATTGCAACATTGCCTGGCCAGAACTTATATATCTAAAACAGAGAGAAAAGCTCTAGAAGTCATTTAGCTGATTTTGACAGTTGGCTCAGAATGTTGGCTGCAGAATCTTTCAGTTTACCATTTTCTCTCTCTTTTCTCAACACATTTTTCCATATGATCTTTCTTTCAGCTTTGTGTGTTTTGAGCAAAGCCCAACCCAGGATTTTCACTATCTGGAGTTTTGTTTTGTGCCCCTAGGGGCATCCCGACTTGGGATGCCCTGATATGTGAAATCCTCAAGTTCGCCTGTGAAAACGTACCTTTCCCTGTCCCACAGCGCATGTGCGGGCTCTCATCCAATCAGCTCTGTTTGCACGCAGATGGGGAGCCTGAGCAGTAACTTTCCTGGCCGCCAATTTAAAAGAAAGGCATTTTTTTTTTCCTTTTTCTATCGCCAGATTTTTTATACACATGTTAGAAGCTATTGTGTGGCTATTTAATTATTTCTCTTTTTTAATGCAAATTTCGCGATACTGCTCCTTTAAGCTGCACCACCAGCGCCAAGGTGCCCCTGTGAGGTGCAGTCCTAACTCTAATCTCTGAGAGCCCCATTTGGGACATACAGTGCAATAGATAAATTGGGAGCAGGCTTACCTGAGGTTGCTCTAAACCTCAAGTGCAAGCCATGGGGTGGAAGGGTCAAAGAACTTGCAATACAGCCTAGACCCCACACCCCATGTGCTTGCACAAATTCAAAAGAAACAAAGGAGGGGTGGCACCCGCTCAGACCATTTTAGAAACTAACCTGGGAGGTGCACGTTAGCAGGGCAATTAGGATACTAAAGTCTTAAAGGAACCACAGCACTGAACCCTGTTAACTTGCAGACCAACCTACAATCTGTCTCTAAACTTGGTTAAAGACAGAGGGCTCGGTCACACACATCTGCAGAAGTATGCTTAAGCTGCACCACCATATCTAAGGACATATTTGTTCTTACTGTATTAGCTAACTTGATCACATATGAGGACATTGATCACAGAGCCATTAGTTGCACAATACAGCAAATATTTTAAATATACAACTATATTTCAAACATTTTAAATCTAAAAAATATTTTTAATTTGTAGAACACAAAGAGGCCGATTCATTAATAGCACCAGGTAGCGACAGATGAGCGACTGTAGCGTTATTTTCACTGCGCCCGCTAGTATTCGCTGTGCTTGGCCGTTGTTCGCTTGTTGATAGCGACTCAGTCGAAGTGCGGTAATGTTGAATACGGGGTTAGGAGTCGCTGTTTGACAGGTTCCGCGCTGTATGGGTGCGCCTGACAGCGAATGGCCAGAGCGAATGGCTCCCAGCATATTCATTAACAAATCACGCTCAAAAAATTCTCGCGCTGTGAAATGTTTGTTTAAACCCCAGAGCGCTGGCGGCGATGGCTTAAAAGTAGTTTTTAACCCCCAAACAAGCATATTTTTTGATTTAAAAATTTAACAAGTTTTTCTAAACATTTTGTAATATGAATACATTAATATCAGACCTGTAAGATCAATTCTGCACAAATTTTTTTTTTTTTTTTTTACCTTAAAAAAAAAAACTAACATTGCCGAAGTGGTCACAGAATTTTTGCCATTTAAAAAAAAAAAAAAAAAAAAAACTTAAAATCAATTAATTATGAATATTTAAAGATTGCTCCATTGAAATGCATTGGAGAGCGCCAAGTAGCGAGAGGTCATACCTGGCGCTGTGATTAGCAGCGGCGCTGTTCGTTGCAGTCTGCTACATGATGAATCCCACGCTAGGTGACGCTCTCGCCGGCGCTAGCCTCATTTAGCGTGATAAATGCGTGATTGTGTCCGCCGCCTGGCGTTCTGGAGTCGGTAGCCGCCGATAGCTGGCGCTACCTGGCGCTAGTGAGACACTACCTGGCGCTATCCCTTGATAAATAAGGCCCTAAGTCCCCATTTGTGTTGTGCCTGATCCTGGAGGCCACTGTTTATCATATATGTTAAAAGCGCATTATAGGAATTTCTAAAAAAAAAAACTATTTACTGTAAAACTTACAAGCTTGCAGTAAATATTGACATCATGGGCAAGAGGTGATGTAATCCAGAGTAATGTCAATTAGCGATGACACAGTGACTAAAGCAGCCCCTTCCATCTTTCATTTGAATGAAAGGTTTGGAAGCAGAGCATTTCCCAGTGTGGATGCTGTGAATAGGACACAAGGGCACAAAGAGGACTCTGTGCACAGAAAAGAGACCCTGCCCAGCATCACCACGACAACCAGAATGCACACAGAACTTCCTTAAAAAAGAGCTTCCATCCATCATGGACTCCGGAAGATGTAAAGACAATCCAGGGGCAGCAAGCCTAAGCCTACAGAGATACAGTCTTTTATTATCCTCAGCCATTCCTAAATGAACAGCGAACATTTACAACCTATTCTGCTGTGAAGACCAGTGTACCTAGCTATCGTATTTAGCTCTTTTTCCGGATAGTTCAAAACATTCAAGCCCAACCAATCTCTGCTTAGTTCATGAGCTGGCATGTAATTATAGTCCAATTTCAGGCAAAAGATAAAAAAAGCTATACTCACCTTTTCTCCCACGCTCCTAAGCCACAGCTGCAGTTCTCACCTGATCCCTCGATCCAGCTCCTGCGCCACCTGGTCCAGTGCCTGGTCGAGCATGTGTCTCTTTTCTTCTCTCCAACGCGGAGACGCCCCCTAGAGCCGCATCAGCAAAATAGACTTGAGATTGGCAGGGGAGCTGGATTGAGCGATCAGGTGAGAGCTGCAGCTGCGGCTTAGAAGCAATAGGCCGCGAGGGGTAAAAGATGAATTTAGGTTTTTTTATCTTAATGTCACCCACACTTGTAGTCTAACTATGGTGAAGGCCCCAGATACAGTATTTTTTCCCTTTAAAGAATAGTCCAGGCAAGTAACTGACTGATGTTTGTCTGGCACCCCCCAACTTCCTTGAATGTCAGATTGAGTCCCTTGTGTCACCCTTGTGGGGCACAGGCTTCCTGGGAACTTCTACTTTGCCATTCTGGGTGGGGGGTAGTGTAGTCGCCGAGCTGGTCCAGCAGAAAACAGTTCCCTGCATTGAGTTGCCAGCAGCTGTGTTTGGTGCAGTGAGTGGCAGCCGACTGACAGCTCTGCACGCACCCATCACTGTAACATTGCTGACGGATTTGCTGCTCTAGACTCTCCGTCCTGGCCTGTGGTGACCTTGGCTTTGGCTTGCAAAAAAAGGTTTGCCCAGGCGGGGGGCACCCACTATCTTTGTTGCTGGCTTCTCGGCCCGTCAGACCAAAGACTGAAAAGCCTCCCAGACCAGACCATAACCCAAAGATTGGTGGAGTCCCCCTTTGCAGGGCAAGTGGTGGAGACATCACAAGGCACAAATCCCTTGCACCCTCCTCATAATCCAGCCCTGAGTATAATACTCAGCAAAACGGATATTGTATGCAATTCTATTGTACTTAAATGTTAGTGAGTGTGGCCCAATGTGCTATCAAAATAAGACTTTATTTAAAAGAAAAGCAATGTAATTTACACATCTAGGGCCATGATTGTATGACCATTTATCCCTTTACTTGCTTTATGTAACTTGGCCAAGAACATTGCGTGATGATGTCCAACCCACCTTCTATAGAAGATGACCATGGCTGGATTCTTTCAGTTTACCTTGACAACACACATTAACTTGTCAACATTTTTTTGTTTTTTTGCTCAGGTGTGAATATTTGTGGCACCAACTGGGAACTGACCTTTGACATCATAACCCATTATAAAATGTACTGGAAACCATGGCAATTGAAATACTTAATTCATGAGCTATAACACTAACTTAAACCCAACAATCTTCCAGAATCATGGTCTCCACTGTATGGCACATCTCATCATCATTTCATGGCTTTCCATGTGATTATTTTATTCCCTTGTAAGGATTTTTAATCAACAAAGCTCAGAATCCCTCACTTTATTTGTAGACCTGCACTGTAATGCACTGACCTTACTGTCATGCTCAGTGCTTTTATCATACTGAACTGCTACTCTGTGTGTTGCATGTCGACATGTCTCAACCCGCACAGACAAGCTTAGTTGTCTAACACTAACATAGCATGCTAGGGTAGATAATCTATTGAAACATTTCCAGGATAAAGCATCATACTGTGAAATTTCAGCACAAAGCATATGCTAGGAAAACGTGTAAATGGCCAAATAGTAGCAGCTACAGCTTCTTTTTAAAAACAGGACAAGTAGTGGGGTCAAAGCAACAGATTTATCAACAGAATCCAGGTGAATGAGGAGGGGATCCTGGGATGGAAAAGCAATCCTTAACACTGCACATTAGAGTGGGCCAAAACACAGGATTTTGACTATCCTGGGGTTTGGTCCTTGCCTTGGAGGCACCCCGATCGGTGTGCCCTGCTGTGTGAAACCCCCCAGGTTGCCCGAACAAACTCACCTCTTCCCAGTCCTATGACGCATGCATGGGCGCTCGTTAATTTGTCGACACCCGCTCGTCCAATCAGCGGGCTCGAAACCGCTCGAGCCCCTTTGTCCAGGAGCTCATCTAATTTGAGCACTGGCGACCACATTCCCAAAAGCCAGGCGGGCACGTGCCCTGCTAAAGGGATAGCGATAGGACCAGGAAAGAAGGTGAGGAAAGAAGGTGAGTTTTCGGGTCACCAAGGGGGTTGAGAGAGCTGGGCATCCTTAATCTGTATGCCCCGGGGGGAGTGAGTATGCCTACCCTAGAGTCTCATAGACTCCAGGGTGGGTTTTGGTCCACTTTAAATAAGTTTCTTTTCTGCTTGCACCATGCTGCCTGTCAGGGGTGACATCTTTGATTCACTAGCACTTTGCATTCCCTGATTCCCTGACATTTTGGGGAACCTAAAACACAAGTCAGCAGAAGGGATCACCCTTTTCAGGGTGCTCAAAATGAAGGTACACTTACATTGAAAAGAGCATGGATCTGTTGATGAGAAGGTCCTGCACAAGGGATAGAGTTCTCTGGGAGTTATTGAGAAAGGAGCTGTCACTGACAGCCAGAAAAGGTAGAGCAGAAATTGGTTAATTTAACACCTTGCAATGAGTGTCCAGACAGAAACAAAAAAAAAAGCCTATACTCAACTTCTGTCCCCTGCTGCTTATCTGTACAGGGCCAGTGTTCCCGCGCACTCCTCTGTGCAGTGCAGGCATCTTCATCTTACCAATAGTGCAAAGCCAGCAATTTCATTTTCCAGCACTGGCAATACCCATAAAGCCTTGTATGCGTCCCCACATGCCTCCTCCTATCACTGCAATGGAGGGGGAGTGCCAAGGCAGGTTCGGCACACATTGCCTCATTGCAATAAATGGAGTATGCATGTTCGGGGGCATAAAGCCACGTTGATGCAGGCCACTAATTCTGCCTGACCATAAAGGGTGAAATCGCTCTTTCTCCCTATATGTATTATGATGCCGGTGCTTCACGAAGAAGCTGCAATTAAAGGTGATTAAAGACTTTTTTATGTTAATGCCTGGACTTGTATTCCAATAAATATTCTTTATTTTCTATCTAAGTAGCCTGATTACTTTTGTGATGTTGAGCCCAAAAAAAAGCCCGACAATACTATTTGATATTGATAAATAATATTTCTATCGTTGTTACTAATTATTGGCCATTTATGAAGGCCAATCTATCCAATGCTGGCTATTATTTGACATAGCGGCTTATAGAACCTGTCAGAGAACAGGGGTGTGTAAGTGCAAAATAACACATTCATGCTCATGATACAGAAAATGAATCTCTGTTTCCATTAAAGGCTATCTTTGTGTTTTGAGATCCGCTCCCCACACATAGGCCCTTATTTAACAAGGGATAGCGCCAGGTAGCGACTGGTGAGCGAACGGTAATGACGGTCACCACCACGAGAACGTCGGCTCCCCACCACAATCACACATTTATCAAGCCGATCCTGCTTAGCGACTGAGCTAGCGCCAGATAGCGACTCATTCATCATTATTCCAGCCTCACCCCACAGCGCCAGCGAGCGACCTTGAACAGCGCCAGGTATGACCTCTCGCTACCTGGCGCTCTCCAATGCATTTCAATGGAACAATCTTTAAATATTAATAATTAATTGTTAATATTTTTTTTTTTTTTAATGTGAAAATTTCTGTTACCACTTCTGCCATGTTAGATATTTTTTTTAAGGTAAGAAAAAAAAAAAAAAATTTGTGCAGAATTGATATTACAGGTCTGATATTAATGTATTCCTATTCCAAAATGTTTTTATAAACTTGTTTTTTTTGGTTTCCCAAAATAAGGTTGTTTGGGGTTTAAAAAACTACTTTTAACCCATCGCCGCCAGCGCTCTGGGGTTTAAACATGCATTTCACAGCGCGAGAATTTTTGGAGCGTGATTTGTTAATGAATATGGTGGGAGCCGGTCGCTATGGCCATTCGCTATCATGCGCTCCCATACAGCGCGAAACCTGTCAAATAGCGACTCGTCACCTTGTATTCAACATTACTGCACACCGACTGAGTCGCTATCAACAACCGATCAACGGCCAAGCACAGCGACTACTAGCGGGCGCTGTGAAAATACCGCTACAGTCGCTCAACTGTCGCTACCTGGCGCTATTAATAAATCAGCCTCATAGACATACTGGCACCACCAAATTCCACCAAAGAATGTGGACTTTCCCTTTAAGTTACCTATTAGCTGAATCTAACTAAAATTATCATTTGTATCACTTTGACACAAGGCCCAATACTGAACAGTCGGCCTGTGTTACTTTAATGAGACACTAGGTGGTGTATTGTGCTATAGTGCTCTTCGATGTTCAGTTTATATCTACAATGGAGTTAAACGAGAAACACCAAACTGGTCAGTCTATCTAGAACAATGTTAAAAAACAGAATAGCTTTTGTAGTAACCAAAGGGTTAATAGAGGAAAGATTTGTTTGCTATCGTAAATGATTGTTAACTGCAATTAGGGGCAATACCAGAGCAAACACTGTGCTTCAGCTAATGAGTCCCCTCTATCCTAATTATCTGCTATTGACTTTATCTGGCTTGTTAGGAGTGCTGATGCTGTAGTTAAGACTATCACTTGTATGTATGATTATTGTGGAAAAGAGGGAGGTAGTTGCTATGGGACATGAACTACTAAAGATCACATGTTGAATTATGTCATTTATTAGTTTGTCTTAGTAAATAAAATATCCTTCTCTTACAAAGATAAAATGGATGCAGAACATAATAACAGATTTGTCCATACCACTTATATGATCTCTCTAGAAATGATAACAAAACAAAGTCGCAAGCCACCAAGTGGAGAGACCCAAGTTAGGCTTAATATAGGGGGACTAAAGAGACCAAAAGACACTCTACACAAAGGTAAAGGAAACAAGGTGGTTTTCTAGAACGAAAAGAATTTATACAGTGGCCAACACATGGAATAATAGATTTACCCATCACTCCTTGCAGTGGGGGGAGCCATGCAAATCATCTCTCTACGTCATGGGGCCATCCAAGGCACTCAGGAATTATGTAATTCTTTATGTAGCTTAATTGTAACAGCTGCTCCATTACTTGTAAATGTGTTCTCTATTGTTAATTTGGCAACACAAAATCCTATAGTTATGCCCAGTTATTCTAGTTTTCACCTAGCTATGATAACCATGTTGGTGTGGTACTGGCCTACTCCATTCACATAGAAGCTTTGGTAAATTAATGTTCCTTAGGGCTCCAATTAAGGTGGAACCAGACAACCCTAGGGGATGGAGGCACCATGATTAGAGAAGGCCAGATGCTGGCATGGATACCTCTGGAGCCCATCAAAGTGACCCTGAGAGGGTTGCCCAAGGAGAACCCTTTTGGGACCTGGGTACTCAGCCACTGTCAACTCAAATCGGAGTTACTGACGGGATCTTGTCTGCAAGATAGACCACGATTTTTACAGGTTTCAGATTAAGGGGGTATATCTTTAAAACTCCTCTGAAATCCTCAGGGAAAATAATTATTTTAAGGCCCTTGTTTTACAGCACCTAAATTTGACCTTAAACCCGACCTTTCACAATGATAAACTCATCCACTAGTGATCTCCAAGTTTTCCATTAATGAAGGCATAATTCTTCAATGTTTCGGACTTTTCTGTATATACAAGAAAAGCATCTGCACTTTTTGTGATTAAAGCTCTAAAGTATTATCTATCTGCTTCAACAGATTTTCTGAAAGCTAAACACTACTTTTGGGGTTCCCAATGGTCCAAACAAGGGCCTGGCGGTGCCTAATTTTGCTCTCAGAAAAAAGGTGCAGCTGCCGGTGGCAAAACCCTTTTCCTGCAAGGATGAGGGTCTTCCCCTTTGGATCACGGCACACTAGAGGACCATAGGCTCTTTTAGGAATTTGGTCATGAAGTGTTGGTGAATTTTGTCTTAAAAGTTTCCCCTATCTCCTTATTTAAAGGTTACCACCAATTACAGGTGCAGAAGGCAGTTTAAGAGCTTGTTGTTGGGCAGTATTTACTGTAGGCCTATTCACATTGACCCTACCAGCCCATCAGAAGTCTATGGCAGCAGTAAAATGCAATTTCTTTGCACCTTGCCTTGAGTTTTAGGTTTTGTAAGCTGCCACGCTTGAGATTTCTTTACAACTACATTTTTCTCTTGCTCTAGTATTTTTGGAACCCTCTTAGAAATACTCTCAGTACAAAAAAAATCAAGAAACCAGTGTGAAAGCCCTTGGTTTCTCCATATGCTCTCTTTAAGTCTTAATTGCATGGCTGTGGCAAAGCTTTGCAGTGCTCCAGCTCCAACCCCACAGCACCCCACCAGCCTGTAAGTTTATAAAAAAGTGGATACTGCTAGAGAGGCCGAGGGATCGAGGATGCCCATAAACCTGTCCTAGACCCTAGGACTGGGCAAAACAGGTTGCGAATTGTAGAAGTATTTTCACATTGTAGCCCATGAAATGTGATATAAACTAAAAACACTATTCCACTGAAAGTGTTACTATAATGTTTACTTTACCATAAGTATATTTATTTCTTAGCTTCATCTTCTGTCACACTAATTTCTAGTGTCTTTCTCCCTCTCCCTCCTTTCATTCTGTCCCACGGCAGGGGGCATTAAAGCCAACACAATTCTTTCTTTTTTGACTGCGAGTTCCCAAGAAATGTAATTATGCTCTAAAATGTGGTTAGCATTGCAGTAAATATCGCACAGAGCCTCCAAATTACATTTGGGGTGTAAAGGGGATTGAATTTCTTCGCAAGTTGACAGTCAATTACAATTTCCATATATCTTGCATGTGAGGGGGTGGGAGCGTTAACCCTTTAACTGCTCAGATGTGTTGAAGTTCACCACCAGGGTTTATTGATGAGAAATGTTAGCAAACATTCTATTGGAATTATAAAAGAAATGCCTCTGAATGTCTGTGGGGTTGAGCCCAGTCAATGCTTGGCAGGCCTGTTGTCCACACATCTCAGGAACTGATTGTACAATCTCTTTACTAACATTTGAAATCCCTGATAAATAAAAAGTAAATGGTAGAGCTCCTATATGAGTTGGTCAGATCATACAATAATTATGCACGTAGACTGTGAAATATCTGGCCAGTATGCCTGCACTGCACTACAGTACATTAATAGGCGCCTCTTGCATTGATAGTAGTGTAGTCATTTTTATGAGTGAGATCACATCCCCTGCCTGGTTATATTGCACATGTAGAACTACTTTCACCCTGGCCTACAGTGGTGCCACATGTCACAGCACACAGTTTCATAAAGGTAAGGCGTTTTGTTTTAGGTTGTTCCAGATTGGACTTCTGCTTTAACTTAACTAGTTATGCTCATGAATTGCTCATGCTCATGAAGGATTGCTACATTTGTATAACTCAACCAGACCTACCGTAATTAATATGTAATACGCAGTTACATTTTCATTCACAATTAATTCAAGGCTCACTTAAACATTCAGTTATAGCAGTCCTTAAGGAAGAGCCAACTTCTTACCCGCTAGACATCCCAATTGTGAAACCCTCCAGTCTGCCAGGAATCTTACCTTTCTGGTGATCATACACAGCATGCCCAGGCTGCCAGCCCCTGAATCCCTCTAGCCATAGAGAGACCCAGGAGAATTCCCAGTGGGACACGTGGCTTTGGGGCCAGTTGGGCCACTGCTTGAAACACCCACATCCAATTTCTGCCTGCCTACTCTCTTCTCAGCCCTTCTGTACCTAGCCCCGTTGTATCCCCCAGCCAAGAATCCCCAGGTTCTGCTCCCAATGCTATGGCCCAAGCCTTGTGTATACTTGTTAACCAACTGGGAATAACAGGGGGAGGGTCTTAGTTGTGATGTTTCAGGCTGGTCATGGGCTTTCCAGGGGTTGATAAAGTCAAGGGCTGATTTATGGCCCCAGTCAACCACCAGCCAAGGTGAAAAAGTCACATGAGATGTTTACCGCTCATTAAGCTTCTTTGCCACTCATTATTATGCACTGCAAATATCACTTTTTGAAGGAGAGATTGTACATGCACCTTGTGATTGCCAGTAAATTAGGAACCCAGCACATTCGCCCATTCTGGTTAATAGGATATGCCGCTCTCTCTCTCTCTCTTAATAGGATAGGCCTCTCCATGCAGCCTCTACAAGATGGCTGTGCCCAGGGATGGAATTTCCCGGGGTATGGCGCTAGATTCCTGGCTAGGTGTTTTTTTAGGTTTCTTCCAGATTGGACTTCTGTTTTAACTCAACTAGTTATGCTCATGATTTTAAGGATTGCTACATTTGTATAACTCAACCAGACCTACCGTAATTAATATGTAAAACACACTTAAAATAGAAAATATTTGTTTGTCAAATACAGAGAATAAAAAATTACTGCATATTTTTTTAATTTTTAAGAAGTAGACAGAGCCATGCAAATCATCTCATTATGTTTTGTTGCTACCCCAAGCACTCAAAAGCAAATTAGCATGCAGTGTTTGGATGTACAGTAGCTTTTAATATTTACACAGTACTGTACTCCTACTTGTGGACATGCCCCCCTGTGCATTAACCCCCATTAAACTATAGAAATTGTACCTTTTTCCTCGGTCCCCCGGCGATATTGAGCACTGTGACTCACCGTCATGGTCACGTGGTCCATAGACTTCTTTCGGGTATCTAGACGCTGGCAAACCACATTGCTTGATTTCGTTGGAGGACCAAGAAGAATGGTAAGATTTCTCTGGTTTAATGGGGTCAATGCGAAGGGGGCACAGGCAGTCATGGTGCCCCCCTGTGCTAGGAGCAACCTCCATTTTGTGTAAAATGGGTGTTGAGTAAAGGGGTTGGGAGTAGCTCCATCACTATTATTTATACAAAATTATTATTATTATTACTCAGGGCCTGGGAACCAATTTACCACCCAGTTTAACCCTCTCATCATCAATGTCATCTAAATGTTAAGCACCAAACATGTCTGGAAGCCACACCGCCCCGACAAGGCACTCTGTGTTTAGTGTGGTCCCTACTCTTATTTTTAAGTCCCCAAATTTGGACATACAATGCAGTCAAATGGGTGTTGTTTCACTTTAGAGAGATACTCCCCAGACCCCCCCCCCCCCCCCCCACCAACACCAAGCTCTGATTTCACAATTGGATATTATTACCTTTCTATCAATTTTCCATCAGTAGTCTCGGCTGTTGGCTGCCATTAGAAGGGCAGTGCCATTCTGACTTCTTTCTTGAGCTTCCCAACATGCTTTAGAGCCTCCCCCAAATCTTGCGCCTGTGTTGTGACTATTGGGGGGGAAGAAACATGCTGATGTCACAGCAGCTAGAGTGGCCGCTGTCACTCAAATACGGCTAAAGCAGGGTGGAGCGGTATTTCACATAGACAACAAAGGAAAAAACTGCAGGATGTCGGCCTTCCAGATGGCACCAACAGAGGAGGGGTGATGACCAAACAATTGTAGGTCTATTATTCCTCTTTAAAGAATTTTTTCAGGCAAAAAACAACAAAACACTATACTCACCTTGTGTCCCACGCAGACCATCGCTACTGGTCCAGGGCTCCAGCTCTTACCTGATTGCTGGATCTAGGTCCTGTGTTCTCCAACGGGGAGATGCCCCCTGCCATCATTGACTGAGCGGGCGTGTCCCCCCTCCAGTCACTGCAATTAGAAGGTGTGTGTGAAGCTCCTTTCCATTGCCATGAATGGAGGGGGTGTGCCAGCTCACAGTGATTGATGGCAGGGGGTGTCTTCCCATTGAAAGATGGAACACAGAAGAGATGAGAGATTGGGCCGGGTGATGCAGAACATGGATCCAGCAATCAGGTAAGGAGCGATGGTCTGCGCAAGACAAAAGGTGAGTATAGCGTTTTGTTGTTTTTTGACTTCTTTAGAGCAGACCAACACTCGTGCAGGTGTGGTTGTTGGTTCCGCTGCTATAAGACAGGCTGGGGGGGCATCCAAAATGCTGCCCCCCACACATAACCCCCCAGAACGCTGTCACTTTTACCTTAGCCTCAATCTCCCGCCAGGTATAAAGTCTCAAGTCTTACAGCTATCAACTTCTGAGACATAATAAAATGATTTGCACACCTCCACTTTCTTATTCCTGATCTGTGTGGGCCATGAAAATAAAAAATGTAAAAAAGAAAACTCTTATACCCTTGCTTTTTTATCTTCTTCCTTCATCCCAGTGTGGCTTGCTCCTCTGTTATGACAGACAAACAAAAAGGGCATTACCTAATATGAGCAAATATCAACTTTTAATAGGTTATCAATAGCTGTGTTACCCAACCAGTGATACTAGCACCACTAGCCGTACTCACAGATACCAGGGGGTGAAAAGCAGGTGCAGTGTGGCAGACAGGTTTCTGCATTGGGGTGTAGCGGAAGGGGCCCTTTTTCCTAGGGGGTATAACCTTTCCAGTGCATAGGCCTGCTTTAAAGTGGACCAATACCCACCTTTCAACTAATATCCCCACATCTCTCAGTACCTTTTGCATGGTTTCACATAAAAAAATCCAACAATTTTCCAAACTCCAGATTGCCAGTGGTTTGCACCATCTATGGGCGGATTGCATCATGACACTGCGCCAGAGATTTGAGAGAGAAAGAAATAGATGAGGAGGAAATGCATAGCATCCCAGGATTCAACATGAGGCATGGCTTAGGAGCTCGGGACTAGAATGCAAAAAATCGGTTTCCAGGTCAAACAAAAATAGTGATTAATTTTTTTATTCCCAGGTAGGAGACTATTGTTGGGGAATTTGATCATTTGATTTGACATCACTGGTTGGGTTCCACTTTGAAAAGGACCTACACTGTATGGGAACTCTGGTCCTGTAAGCTATGAATGCTGGCTCAAGGTGCAAGCAAGCTGCATCGTGAAGCATTGTTGCGGTCTTTGGGCTAGGTAGAGTAAAAAATGTATAGGTCAGCTTGAAATCTGACCTATACCCTCCTAGGCAAGTCTCTTATCAGCTGGTACTTAAACCGGACCTTCACCATGATTTCATGAAAAGCCCAAACTCTTAAAAAACAATTCCTCAGCATCTAAAATTAATATATTTTACATGTTTAGTCACTAATTTATTATACTTTCCCCCACTGGGCTGCAACTCTGTTCAGGAATTTAGGATACGGGCGCCGCCATCTTGACTCAGAAGCATCACACTTACTGAGGAGAGGAGAGTGGGATAAGGTACAGGGGGGCGGGTTATAGCTGTGCTTTGCTCAGACAGAGCAGAGCTGGGGTCAGGGAAAGGTCAGCAGTCCCAGAATGCAGAGCAGCACAGTCACTTCCTGTTTGCAGGCACTTCCTGTTTGCAGGCTGCCTGCAAAAATGGCAGCTTCCATAAGCCGCCATCTTGGATGTTTAAAGGCTTATAAAATGCAGTAGATGCAGGTAGGATGATTTTTAATGTGAGCAATCTGTATGTACAGGGTGTGGGAAACATATAAGATAGACTCTTATTTAGAGTGAAGGTCCGCTTTAAGATAATTGTAAAATGGAAGGTTGTACTGAGAAACTCTGCCCTATATTAAATATATACTGTAAGCGATTGGGGCGAACGGCAGTGACACGGACAACAGTTCTTCAAAAATTAAAGGAAAGTTTTATTGAAACTAAAAATGTTCAACATCAAAATATCTCTTACTTCAGAGGTTGCAGCATCCAATGCAATAAATCAAGCGGTTACTTCACCAACTCAATGAAAGTCCAGGGTTTGTCAGGTTCGCTTTACAGGGCATGCAAGCCCACGCTGCTCATCCCCAAGTCCAAGTTCAGAGATACCAACAAAGTCCTTCGGCTATCTCCAGATCTGTCATTCACTTTGAGCAGTACAGCCTGGGCTCCTTCCTCCAGGCTGGTCAACAGCTCACATTCCCCAATCCTCTACAGGTTTGTTCCCTGATTCCAGGCCTCGCACAGGCTCAAAGGCTCCTTTTATTTGGGCTTCCCCTGCAATCAGCCTCATCACCTGTGCGAGGCCTGGAATCAGGGAACAAACCTGTAGAGGATTGGGGAATGTGAACTGGGTCCTGAAAACCCGGCATGGATCGTGTCTTATACAGCATAGCAGGGAAAAAATACACACCATTCAGGACTTTCCATACACTTTACCACAATACCAAAAACACTAATTGGAGCCAAATGAATGGGCACTACAACCCAATAATAAAACTAATAATTTTTATTCATGAATAAAGCCTAAACCCTATATTAAATAGGTGGTCAGACATGCTGGAGAGACTGGGTCCCTTCAACATAAGGAGCAGAAAAGGTATAATGTACAGGAAATTACAGTTAAGTAAAAAAAGTTGTCGGATGTTAATTAATATAATATCTTAAAAAAATAACCAATAACAAAAAAAAAAAAAAGATGTTGGAGATAATGAAAGATTTACGTTTAGCATTGCTGTTCTCTTCAAATGGATTTTTATTCACACCCTCAGAAGGAATAGAAAGAACATTTCATCTATTTATAGTGTCTGAAACATGAGAACAATCATGCCCCTTTTCCCCGGCCGCCCCCTCCCACAGTCCAAGCTGGCGGAGGGATTCTGGGGTTAAGTTTGCTGCCCACTGCGGTGATGTAACTCCGGCTTTGTGTCATTTATATTCAGCCCAAAGAAAACAATTTTCCTGAATAGACAGGCGGACAATAATATTGTTCAGGGTTGATTTTACTTTGGATGTGATCCAAACTGCTGCCAGGCAGCTCAAACCGAGCTTGTTTTCTCAGCACATATCAGGCCTGAGTCTCACATCACCTCTGGCCTATCACTGCTTTCACTCACTCACTCGTCCTTTGACCTCCATCGTCTTATTACTCACTTCCCCCTTCGCTCGTACTCTTTGTATTCTATCAATCATATTTGCACCTTTACATTCTTTCATCATTATCTCTTTTTTCTTTCTGCACTTTCTTATTGCAGACGCTCAAGCTATTCATCTTTTGCTTCATTGGATAATTCATAAATCTTTAAACTTTACAGATTCACATTTGTTTTATTATATTTATATATTTATATGGTTGCTTTCACACTGGTAGTGAAAACACACAAGTGCAGACCTGTTGAGTGGTTTACCACTAGCTTGTATTTAAACCGGACCAACACCCTGATCAGAAATAGTGCTCATTAGAATCCCTACCCAGGGCAATTCAGGATGCTGCACATAAAAAAATCATTTACTTTATTATAACTTCTGCCCTGGTCGATTTTCTCCCCAATGGCTTCCTATGGTCGATTTTCCCCCCAATGGCTTCCTATGGATCTGCCAGTGGCTTGCAAACAGGAAGTGCTACTGGGTTTCCTGCCCCTGCATTGTGGGTTATGTCGGTTAAGTACTGGGAATAGAAGAAGCCTGGCAGGAAAAAAAAATCAGCAAGGCAGAGTTTTAGCTTTCAGGGTGCAGGAGCAAATGTAAGTGCTGACAATGATTCAGCATCATGCACACAGGCGGGGAAAGGGAGTTTTGGGGAGCTTTTGTTTTTTAAAATGTGTAAGGCCGTTGGTCCAGTTTAAGGTCATGTCAAGTTAAAAGACTTTCAGTTTACACAACAAAAGGGAGAGTAGTTTAAAGCAGTGCAATACCAATTTTCTATAATATAGGTGTCAGACTGCATTGTGACAGGCATGGGGAGTGCATCCAAATTTCTGGAGCCCCCCCACTCATGACCACAACCCCCATTTTCACTCACCTGCACAATGATCCCCCACAACTGAGGGACCCCTTGACTGTGGACAACCAATCGTGGTGCCACATTTTGACAGGATATTGCAGTGTAGGTGGGTGAAACTGGGGGTTGTGGGGGTTAATGTGCAGGGGGCTCCAGCAATCAAGGTTCCCCCTCAAGCCTGTCACAATTTGGTTCAGCACCCCTTTTGTAGAAAATGGATGTTGGACGCCTTTAAATACCAGGGAATATTTAAAATATTAAATAGAAGCACCGTATGTAAGTTTACTTTTTTTGTTCGTCCAACGTCAAGGAAGGGGAGGGGGATCAGGATGATTCTGCCACATTGCCTATATGGGGAATGGGATGGGGGAAGCCACATTGCCTATTAGGGAATTTGGAGGGGGGGATGCCATATTGCCTATAGGGGAAATGGGATGGGGGAATGCCACATTGCCTATATGGGGCATGGGAGGGGAGAATGTCACACTGCCTATATAGGGAATGGGGGGGAATGCCACACTACCTATATGGGGAATGGGGGGTGCCACAATACCTATGTGGGGGATTTGAGGGGAGAATGCCATGCCTATGGGAAATGGGAGGAGAGAATGCCACACTGCCTGTAATAGGGGATCCTGCACCTTGTCTGTTATTTGGTTCTTGGGAGTTGGTGTTTTACTTTACTTTTACTTTGGCACAACATTTTGGTTCAGATTTTTTTTTTCTCTCCTTCAAATCCTAGATGTGTCTTATGTGCAGGTGCGTCTTACAGGGTGAAAAATACAGTGCTTGTTTTATGATGTTTTAAATCTGACCAAAAGTCAAAAAAAGAAAGTTTAGTAAACTGCTGTCAGGACACCGGGTGAGAACCCTGATTGCGGAGACTGCAACTCTGCTCACCTCTCGACCGGGAAGCCTGGAGTCTAAGGACCAACTTGGTATTCACTAGAGCCTCTGATGGTGAGGATAGGCTGGGCTGCAGGAAGGCCCCAGGTCAGGCAACCTAGGAGTGGGTTTTGCTGAATTCCGGGTAGGAGACAGACCAGAGCTGATCTGGGAGTGTGAGGCAGGCTGAAGTCGTGGGCTGGCAGATCTGGATCAAAGTCGAGAAACAAGCTGAGGTCGTGGGCAGGCAGAACAGGATCGTGGTCACAAAACTAAGCCGAAGTCGTCAGGAAAGCAGGATCGTAGTCAGAAGCAAGCCGGGTCGGTACACAGGAAGGAATCACAGGAACTCAGGAACAGGCAGGGAAAAAGACCAACTGGCAATTGAGGACAGGCCTTGTCTGTTTTTATAGGCCCCTGCACATGCTCAGTAGAGAGGACTCACAGGCGGCCTCTGCTGGTCAACAGGAGGAACAGTCCTGGTTCTCCGACATAAGCGAACAGGCGCCCTCTGCTGGACTACAGAGGGAACAGTCCTGGTTCTTTGACAACTGCTCCCCTAAAGCCCCCCTCTGGAAAAAACTATTTGAGAGAGCTTAAAGTGTTTGGCAAGTCAAATGTTAAAAAATAAATATCAGTAGCTTACCTTACAATAAGTGGCTCCTGCGCTCGGCTTCCTCCTCTGTTGGTCTCCTTAGTGAAGAAAATTACTTCCTCATTCAACTTTCAGTCCCCCCCCCAGCCAGCTGACCTGGTCCATCAATCAACCAAGAATGGAAACCCTATTCCCCACCCCCACTCCCTGGCCAGACATCCTGTTTGGCTGCCTCACTCTACATCTCTGAAACCCCACACTCCTCCCTCCTCTCAGTGTGCTTACATCACATCACTGTTGCCACACCCACTGTTTCTCTTCATTTTTTCTCTAAATCCAATGCTGTAATACTTCTAAAGATAACTTTAGGGACTACAGGGACTAAGTGAAAAATGAAAATGGATTGAAGTGAAAAAGTGAAAATGGATTGAAGTTTAGGACAGTGCAGCGAGTAGCCTAAGACAATGGGACAACAATCGGGCTTTCCTTTAGTATAACTTTAACTCCATTATGGAATATCAGGCCCATTCTTTGCTGTAGAACTGCATGGGAGCTGTGCCAGCATCAGCCCAAACCCAACTGAGAGAGATAAATACCTCAGAAACACGGCAGCTTGTGTATTATGTTATATAAACACACACACTGAATAACCAGCTGCTAAAAAGATTGTGTGTGTGTGTATTTATCATTGTTCACTGGGGAATACGGATTTACCACACACACCATTCAGTCAGTGTAAACATATGTGTCTTCTAAAATGTTACACGTCTTTCAGCTCTATTGCTCTAGTAATTTATTTGCAGATACTCATACTAAAAGTGATGAACTTTTCTATTTCGAAAGTATTGTATTTATCACACATAAGATGCACCTCAGATTTGGAGGAGAAAAAAAAAGAAAAAAAATATTCTGAACCAAATGTTGTACCCAACACCCCCCCCCCCCCAGAACAGGAGATGGCAGAATCCCACCAATCACCCCTATAACAGGTAATGTGGCAGGTCACCCCATGCCCAAAAACAAGCAGTATGCAGAATCCCCCTTCCCATATAACTGCAAGCATGCAGCCCCGAACCCACCATATAACAGGCAGTGTGGCATATCCCCCCCAATACCGACCGCTGCTGTATCATACCTTCACTGTCATTGAGGAATCGGTGCGTGGCCGGCTGAACTGTGTCAGTGCAGCTGGCTGCGTGGTGATTCATCAATAACTGTGCATGTCATTGATGCATCGGCGCACACTGGTTGCCGAAAGTGGCGTCTTTTTTCAGATCGCGGCACAGGAATAACGTTTTTTTTGTTTAAAACTAACTGGCTCAACGGCGGTCGGGGATTGGGGGGGTCTGCCACATTCACCACCCTCCCTATAAGATGTATTGTTATTCCCAGATTTGTACCAATTATGGTCCAAGTCTGGGAAGTGACCCGACCCACCGTCAGCCTGGTGAGAATATTGTTGGAAAGATGTTTAAGTTAGGAATATTTTCAGGCTGGTTGATAGGTTGACCCCCTATCTCTGTTAGAGAAATATATTTGCTACAGGGGAGTTTTTGGACTGACTCCCTCGTTGCCAAAAAATGGCCTAAGGGGGGTTCAATAGCAATCACCACGCCATGTTATGGTATCTAACTATAATTCAATGTGCCTTATGTACAAAGTGTGTATGACAAATACATTTTTTATTGCTTTCTCTTATAAAATAGACAATACATTATAAGTGCCCTACAGATGTAGGTGACATACAATACAATAGTCATACACCCATTTAAGTTAAAAACAGTGTAGGATGGTCTTAAATACTAATTATCTGGCGTACAGTCTTGTTCTTTTGCTGTTGTCATCTAGTGGGGTATACTAGTTTCGCCGAAGAGGGCTTCATCAGTACCCATTACGCTAGATGAATTTGACTATATACAGAGAATACAAATAATTACATTATTGTCAACACACAGTAATATAATTTACAATGCTTTGGTTAAATTCATATGCCACAGAATATGGTAAATCTCCAAAATGTCCTGATGTATAAAAAGGAAAAGGAGAGAGAAATAAAGGAGAAAATTAATTACCTGAGATCAAGAAGACTGATGCTCACTGCGTGTTCATATAGACAATTCCATTATAAGATCATCAATGTAAAAAACGGCCTTTTTGGTGCTGGACATATTGGGGGAGGGTTGCCCAGTTATTAATTAATTGCCATGCTGGCATAACCACTCTGAAAGAGTCGTGTTAATATATGAATAAAATATTTTAGTATATATATTTACATTTGTTGGAATTAATAGTAGGAAAAGTCCCTTAGCCTATTAAGCCATTTGTCCCCATCACCTAAGGAAAGCAGAAGATTTAAGATGGTCACCAGGATAAAAGGAGTGTGCCAGAGCGCTGAGTAATTGAAAAAACTTTTTGAGGAAGAGCCACCACCTAAGAGACTTAAAGTACAAACATAGTACCTTAATACGATTCCATGTATGGAGCCATAACCCTGTATATTTCAGGTGTGAAAGCAGGGAGACTGAATTTCTCCCGTGTGTGGACAATGCCACATATGTATGGCGTATCTGCAAAAACCTGCAAATAGTCACTGTGTTGTCATGGAGCCGTCTAACATGAGCTTAGCATTTAACAAAGAAAGAATAAACTGGCTAACCTTAAAGATGATCGTTATGAGACTCTCAGTATCCCGGAACGAGTGCCCGTGTTGTGGGAGAGAGCGCCCGCCACTGAGACCCTCCGCCCCGTGAGCGATGTCCTGACTCACAGGAGCGTTCCCCACGTGCGCCGGCCGCGCCAACTGATGGAATCGTCGCACATGATGTGCGATTTTATGGAGGCAGGGTAAGCGCACCAGACCTCCCTACGGGCCTGTAGACTGCGCGCGTGAGCGCATACCCTCCCATAGACAGACAGAAACAATTAAACAGTTAATCTAACATTCCCAATCAAATAGGTTGGAGAAAAATCTGCAGTGCAAGTGCTGGGGAAACTGCTAATTAGTAGCTTCTGTGTCTCCCTGCAAATTCTCAGGTCAGCTCACATCGGATATAAATAAAAAGATTTAGACTACGTGCATAATGTGGTACCCAATGACATTTAATCTTACCATATTTATTACCTTACCTATTTATTTGTCCACAGCATTCACATTTCAACATTTTAAGAACTAAAAGCCAGTGTTGACTGAATGATTCTATGCTGACCAGTGAGACTGCTGAGCACAAAAACGAGTGGCATTTAATGCTAGTGCACATGACACATCAAAGTCATTCTCTCCAGTCATTTCTTACAGAGAGAGCAAGGCTGCTATTTGCAGTGCAGCTTCGGACCTAGTGCCTCTATGCTTAGGTCTGTGTTTTAATAAGCAAATCAGAAACTTAAGTTACTAGAGACATAGATTCAAGACCTGCCATGCAGGAGAGTTTCATTGCTCTAAATCCCTGATTCCTGACTGTGAGAGGATCATGGGGTCCAGTTTAAAGCAAACCAACACTCAATTGACACAAATGATGCGGGCATCACATATACCTCGCAAGTCTGTTTTATTCTTGCCTCCTCACCAGACCAATCACTGCAATTGGCCACCAGAAATAATGTGATCTGGAGTCCTCTTGGTGCCTGGAAAACCAGAACAGGACTGCTGACAGCCAATCACAGGGCCCAGTTTTGATGAGGGAGTGAACCAGATTTGCAGAGAGGTATGCATGGGGGGGGGGAGACATTGGTCAAAAGTAGTGATCAATACCTATTGTTTGGTCACTTTAAGTAATAAATCTAATCACATCTAAAAAACCTACAACAATCCTAACAGTTTAGTAAATATTTTAATAAAACTACAGTTAGGTTTGAAACTGTTCAAAATAGGACACCAGCAATGAAAGAATCCCTGAAATGGGGGAACGGTGGAAGGGTGTGAGAACATGCACCTGGTGGGTCTCTTTAAAAGGTCGGGTCCCCCAAACTGGCTGCGTGAAAACCTGACATTCAGGCCAGAGAAGTAGCTAGGGTTTCTGGCACCTGGGGCAAAGATTCAAAATGGCGCCCCTCTTTGCACCCGGGGTAAGTGCCCCCCTGCTCCGCCCTAAGTTTCTGCCCTGATTCTTTTTTCTGCAATCCCACAGTGCATGCGTGGACCTTACTAGCATCCTCTGCTGTGTGCGACCCCCTGTGCCTGGCAGACTGAAAGTAGTTTCCTGGACATTATTATATTTATTATTTTCATGTATTTATTTCTATTGCGCCATCTTATTTAGTAGCAGTTCACGTAGATACAATGCAGGGGAGGTTTGTACCATCTTTATGTTATACCCACAGATACCCTTACTATGAATACTATGACTACTACAGAGTGACAGCAGACACAATAACATACATTTTTGATTTTTATCAGGGACTGCACTTGACTATAAATTTGCCAACTGCTTGCACTGTAATATGAATGGTGTTTTTGAAGTATTTGATAGGACAGGGTTAAATGTGCACAGATTTGTCTCCTTCAGTTTTGAAAGCAGCAGAGTGAATCTTTCCCTAGCTGTGATAGGATGGAGCATGCAGCTTTGTTGTGTTGCCTAATTAATGAGGATAATGTGCTCGGCTGCTAATGAGTTTATTAGCAAACAATATGCCCGGAACCGACTTAAACAACTGAAGTTTTAAAGGATGGCTTAACACCTCTTTTCTTCTTATGAGTTACGCTGTATACAGTGAGACATGAGAAGAGCTACAGTATGCATGGACAATGAAGATACAGGTACAATTAATAGTAAAAGGCAGCTGCTTTGATGTGATATAAAAAGCATTAGGTTTAGAAAATGTAGGTGTTAAGTTTTAGGGATCCTTTGCTGTATTACTTTACATCTGTAGAGGGTATGCAGCTCCCTGCTTTACCACAGGGGGGCACTGGATAACTAAATGCTATATCACACTTACAGTGTATGCGTCCCATTGTGTAGGTCCATCTGTTGTGGCTTGGGTAGTGTATTCCAGGGTAAATCACCCACTTTCATCTCCCTTATTTAAAGAGGCAGTGCATACTGTAGGGAGTGGGGATGCTGCAGGGTGTATATGAGATACCAGGCGGTTTCACAATTGGGGGCGTCCCCAATTCTGTCCGATTACTTTTTGGAGGTAAGTGGGGTTCATTAGAGCGAATATATAGTGTTTTGTCCCTAAAAAGCAGTGGGGATTTATTTTTTTAGGGTGGGCTCCATCTTGCAGCCTCACACAAGACGAAGGTACAGGTCTAACCACTTTGGATACATCAAAGGGCAACAGGTAGAAGCAGTTATTGCAGTTTCAAATGGGCTCAGTATTGTAATAGTTTTTTTTTTAAAGCAGCAGTGTGCCAGTAAGTGGATGAAACTAAAATGTACTTACTATGTTTAATATATGCCCATGTTTCAAAATGTTTTTACCAAGCCCCCCCCCCCCCCAAAGTCCTTGAAGTTCAGAGTCATTTCAATAGTTTACCTTTACTTTATAAAACTGCCAGTAGTGTCACTCTTACCATCCATTAAGAATGAAATTGTTTTTTGGTAATAAAAGCAGCATTGCTTGTCGGTGCTCCCAGGGCCAGCAGGCCAGGCAAGTTACAGTGGTTGCACTCACAGAGCTTGCTTGTAATGATAGGGCTGAGGAACAGGGGCGGGGCGGACAGGGCGGTGCAAAAACACATTTGGAGCATGCTTGTGGAAAAATGGAAAGGAGAGGAGGGGCAAAGATTGTAGCCCAGTTACCGCATCTTCAGCGCAGTGTAGAAAATGTTTCCATTGCCTGTACTGTCCCTTTAAATGTTTTCCTCAATATAATTTTCAATAACAATGCTATGCTCTTCAAAGTCCCCCTATTCTGACTCAAAAGGCAGTAAATGGAATCTATGTTCCTTGTGTGACTGTGATGGATGTTTTCTGTCCTCCATAAGGCTTGACAGATAGCTTACTCGGTTGTTCTTGGATCTCGTGGTTAAGTTTTGAAAGCTTTATTTCGGTACAGAATCTTGTTACAGCAGACATGTACGTTCAATATAGCAGGAAACTTGTGGTGTAATCCATACAGCAACAACAGGTAAAAGGACTGTAGCTGCAGAAAGGGAGCAGCAGATGTGAGGAGTTACCTGCATCAGAGCAAGACTAAGGGAGCCTGGAAGGGACAAGGGGAATTAAAGGCACACTGCTCAGCCTATGCAAATAAACATATATTAAACTGTTACCCCAGGTAAATAAAATACACGTCGTGGGTCATGACACCCCTTTAATTTTGAGGTAAGTCCCATATGTGGGAAACATAATTGTATAAGAACAGGGACCACAGGTGTCAAAGCATGATCCATCCAGAACTAGGGGAACCTACCTGTAGAGAGATAAACCTCCAGACCTGATGTTTGGCTTCCAGTTCTGGGCAGGCTAGTGTTTGGTGTAAAGATGTGATGTGCCAATGTGTAATTCAGGCTGTGGCAGGAGGCAATCTACATACCGCTTATTAATTGTCTGACAATGGTTTACTTGCACTCCCCATAACCCTTTTTGAACCAAAAACAACTGGAAACAGGTCCGAACAACAACGTTCTGTGGACCAGTCCACAACGCACTGTCAGCTTTAGGTGGACCAAATGTCAGGGATTTCTCAGTGGAAAAATCCTATGTTAAAGAGTGACCAGGAATTCAAGAACTGCAAGACAGAGAGACTATGAATATGCAGCAAACTGTGTTTAATTGTGACAACCAGTAAACAACACACACATCAAACAGGCTACTGTACATATATTACATGTGGAGTCAGAGTGCATACATACAAGATACAGGTTCAGATTCAGGTTCAGGTTCAGAGGTCCAAAGACAGAGTCCGGGTAGACAGTTCGGAAGACAGATTTAATGCTGATCCACTAGCTGAATGGGTGGATCAGCTTATATAGAGCAGGAAGTCCTACAGGTGCTGGCTGATTAAGAACACCTCTGCAGGACAGAGACATCTGCTGGTGAAGCGGCATATAGCAGAGGAACTCAAGCTGTGGAAGAACTCCAGACCTGACACCAAAGCCCTTAGCAACACTAGTCCCTAGTGTCTGAAAGGCTAGGGTCTGGGGCATGGAAATATTACGGGGTGCGCAGCTAAGAAGAACATGTTTAAGCTAATCCATGCTTTCTTGTGTCAGCAGACATTCAACCTAGAAGGTCTTAAGACAATGACTGGAACAAAAAGTTGCACTGGGAGGTGGGGGGTGGGCTTCTGCTTGCACTCATTCATGAATTTTAGATTTTATAGTGATACAGATGTACTTTGTAGTATATAAATAGGTTAGGTGAGCAGCTCATATAGTGGTGGGAGGGACAGGCCCGCTTTTGAAGGTATAGTAGATTAAAGTGCACCTATACTCATAAAGGAAGTTTATGTGGTCATCTTCCATCCCCAGCCCTGTGCCCCAAAACAGCCCGTGTTTCTTTTTTTACTTCAGCTTTGCCCAATATCCATAAAACACCAGGAAAAACAATAGGAAGTTGTATTATGGTTAATGGTCTGCCATATGCTAATTTATTCAGTTACAACCAAACTGTAACATATTGGAAGTTGAAGTGCTCCCCATTTCTGAGCTGTGTGTACTCTACCTGATTGCGAAAAGAAACAAGGGGCCCCCAAAAAGTCCCCCAAGGGGGCTGTGGGAGGCATGGCCTCCACCCCCTCTTCCGGGTGGGGGCAGGCGCGTGCCCGGGCTCGCGCGCCTCGGGGCTGACGCCTGGACACTGTAAGATCTTTCTATTGGCAGTATGGGATGCAGGTGCTGCGGCCTGGGTGGCCAGTTCGTAGGGGGTCTGGGCATGCCTGGGGGGGGGCGGCGGCATCGGGGCCGCTGAGGGGTGGTGGGTGCACTCCTTTTTCCGTATATCTATGTTTCTATGCTCTGCTGTATTACTACTGCTATTATAAAACTTCAATAAAGAGAGAAAAAGTCCCCCAAAATTACTCAGGATCAATTTGCACCACTTTATTGAATGTTACAATATAAATCTTTATTGATACATATGCACAAAACTGATTAATACCTAATTAAAAACATACACAACAAACTACTAGAGGAAGCTGCTAGCTGCTGGTCACTATATTATTGAGGATGTTACGTTATTAAAAGGACCTCTTGTATAATCCTTATAATAAATGCCCCCACTCCTACTCGTTATAAAGTGCAAGTGCCAACCTATGCTAACTTAGTATGAAGTAATTTATACCAATGTCATAATCTAAATTCACAGTACAATAAATAATAATGCTCAATAAAGTGCAAATCTACAGTGAAGTATTGATGAATAAAGTGCTAATGTGCCAAAAAAAGTTTTTATGAGAATTTATGAGGAGACAAGCGGCTCCTCCGCCGCCGCCTCCCGCGCGTCACTCTTGACTCTTGACTGGAATCTGGATTCCAGGGTGGGGAGATGCAGACCCAGCGGAGCAGCAAAAATAGACAGTGATATGTACAGATAAAGATCTTACATGTGCTAAGAAGCAGCTGCAGGCTCCCCTCCCCCGGCGAACGCGTTACGCAACGAATACCTCGTCACTTCATCAGGGCGAAAATGAACTCTCTAACCGATTGCATCGTCACAGGGAGCAATATGGCCGACTGCATCCAGTTCCTGTTGTTATAGATATTGGGCAAAAGCTGATGTAATAAAAAAGAAACACAGGCTGTTTTGGGGCACTGGGCTGGGGATGAAAGATGACAACATATTCTTCACTCTGAGTATAGGTGCACTTTAAGATACTTCATTAGCCTCACATTTTGAAAACCACTTACAGTATATTATGCAAGGATACCCTAACAACCAACACATACTCCCATTTTCTGAAGAATAATAGCCCTAGAATAGTTGCCGAAGACATCTGATCTACCTTTGCCTTAAATTTAATTTGTTTTTATTTTAAATCAGCTTTGCAGAATGATTTTCCTGTTAGCGTATAAAACACCATGGTCCCTTCATTTACAGACAATATTATATTTAACTGCAGTAACAAAAAAACACTGAAACGATAACGCTGATGGAAATTGGCTGAAAATAATGATGTACTGTGTTACACTATGTTTTCTCAAAAAGCATTTTCATTGTTCTGGGGTTAGTTCCACTTCAAGGACTAATTCAGAGACAGAATGATTTTTCCACTTTCTGTATTTGGTGAAGGCATTATAATGGCAGATAGGAACCGTGTAAAAGTAGTATGTCTGGACCGTTTTTTCACAGTCAAAAAACTCACAGCTTTCAAAGAGGGACACCTTTGTCTTTAGGTAACAGATACAATATTGTTTCTCTATCAGTGGTATAGACGAGTGGTTCTCACCCGTTTCAGTACCCTCTAGGAAACCTCTTCATGGCAAGTATACCCTAAGGATTGCCATCTGCTTGAATCCCCCTAGGAAGCTGAAGAATTGGGAAATATACACCTGCTTAAGTTCCACTCGATGTGGTAGTCCCATCTCCAGGATCACAGCTCTGCTAGTGAACAATAGAATGTAGACTGGGTGAGCAGAAATGCCCAATTTTTAGCCTTTTTATGTGGATACCTATTGATGGGCACCCAAATCTGGATTCCAGGGTGGGGAGATGCAGTGTTTTAAAGTAACAACAGCTCTGAAAAATTCCTGACAAAAAGACCCCTGGTAGCAAGGAAGGATATCTGCAGATCCAAAAACGTTTGCTTTGATTTGTGTCAAGCTCACCAGTGCCCCTAAAACATAACTTTTACTAGATAAATTAAAAACGTACGTGTCCAGTGAATAGATGTGGAAAAGTCATATGCTCCTGTACAGGTGACGCGTTTCGGGGGTTATGAACTCCTTAGTCTTACCTGAGGGAGATGCAGTAGCCTGATGATATGGGTAAAATTGTAGGTCTGCTTCAATGTTCTTCACTCTAATACTGCCAAATGGAAATACTTCCAGTTTGTGGAACTTTTTATGTATTGTGGATTGCCCATTTTGAGAGGTCGCCTCTTCCTACATCACTGTGTGGGAGATTTTCTATGACAGGTATGCCAACAGGCAGGGACAAAGTGGGGCCAGCCCCCATACAGCCCGGGACATCCTTGCTGAACATTAACTCCAATGTGTTTCCCAGCTTGACAAGAAGTGTGAAACACCTAGGATTTTTACCTGGAGGGCTCGTCCAGCCATACAGTGCTCTTACAGCATGGTGGTCTGTGTGGCTCTCACAACTATATGTGAACCAGAGGCTCTGGGGTGAGGGTGCGCCCATGTGCTTCACTGCTAACTCTCTATACATGGCAGGGACTACACGTTGGTGGGGATGACCACTCATAAAGCAATAATACTGATGTTATGGTTGTAGGGGCAAATACTATTGTGGCAGAGGTGGATATGCCCCCACTCTCATAATGCTGAGGCTATTAGATTACAGAAGCTGAACATGGGCTGTGGTGTCTTAGATAGGGGTGCAGTGGGGGAAGGGCCCAGGCTTTAGGCTTGGGGGGAAGGGAGTAGAGAGGGGTGTTGGAAGCAACAGGACACCCCAGGACCAAGTTCTCCCAAAACTCTAAATGTCAGCTATAAAACCCAGTTTTCCACCCATCACCTTTTAAGTCTCTTTGATTCGCTGCAACCGTATCCACAATGTTTTTACCCTAGGCTCTGATAAGCTTTGAAACCCACTGTTCTATGAAACCACTGCTGCAACATAAGAGAGAAGACTGCTGCACACTCCTGTAATGTATGTAACTACTGAAGCTTGACTGCACACCTGTTTTCATCAAAATACCAAAACCGACCTTCAAATGACCTAAATGCAAATCCTTCCAATGAAATGTCCTTCCAAATGTTTTACTGAACTGAGATTCTATCTATGCAGCTTTTTCTATCTAATCTCATTTTTATGGTTTACATGACCTGACATTTTTTAATTAGGACCATGGGAAAATGTAAAATCCAATTTTGATTGTGTGAACCTTCTGCTGTATGTCTCCATCTTCCGTGCGCATGGCCAGTGATGACCTCCTTCCCAAACCTTGGCCACCAATTTATTCACAGGCAGGGCTGGTTTTAGACAAAATGTGGCCCTGGGTAAAATTTCAACGTGGGACCCCAAATTTAAAAGTGGAGCTAGGCAAGCGAGTCAGCAGCTGAAGAGGAAGACTATGAGAGTGGTGTGGGTCAGCTAGAGCTGCTCTGACAGGGCCCCAAAGCCATGACTCCCCTGGCATGAAACCCATCTTCACCAACTGCAGCAGTGGGGAAGGACCCAGCAGTGTGGTGGAGAGGGGGCTTAGAAGACCACTCCCTCGAACATCGGCCCATTTTAGTGGCTGCAGACATATGAGGAGATAAGACAATACATTTTGTAGGCTGACTTGAGTTTTTGAGGATACTTAGGCCCTTATTTATGAAGGAATAGCGACAGGTAGCGACTGGTGAGCGGCCGGTAATGACGGGCCCCGCCACGAGAACACCGGCTCCCCACCACAATCACACATTTATCAAGCCGATCCTGCTTAGCGACTGAGATAGCACCATATAGTCACTCATTCATCATTATTCCAGCCTCAGCCCACAGCGCCAGCGTCCGACCTTGAACAGCGACAGGTATGACCTCTCGCTACCTGGCGCTCTCCAATGCATTTCAATGGAACAATCTTTAAATATTCATAATTAATTGTTATTAATGTTTTTTTTTCTTTTTTTTTTTTAAATGTGAAAAATTCTGTGACCACTTCTGCCATGTTAGATAATTTTTTTAAGGTTAAAAAAAAAAAAAATTTGTGCAGAATTGATATTACAGGTCTGATATTATTGTATTCATATTACTAAATTCTTAAAAAATATATTTATTTTTGGTTTCCAAAAATATGGTGGTTTGGGGGTTAAAAAACTACTTTTAACACGTCGCCGCCAGCGCTCTGGGGTTTAAACATGCATTTCACAGCGCGAGAATTTTTTGAGCGTGATTTTTTGATGAATATGGTGGGAGCCGGTCGCTCTGACCAGTCGCTATCGTGCGCACCCATACATCACGGAACCTGTCAAATAGCGACTCGTCACCCCGTATTCAGCATTACTGCACACCGACTCAGTCGCTATCAACAACCGAACAACGGGCAAGCACAGCAACTACTAGCGGGCGCTCTGAAAATGCCGCTACAGTCGCTCAACTGTCGCTACCTGCCGCTATTAATGAATCGGCCTCCCCGTCCTCTTCATACTGCTAACCTGCAGACCTAATAACACATCTAATTCACCAAAAAAGATGTGACTATAAAAAAATGTAGAAAACTGATACAAAAAGATACAATTCGCTGCAAACTTGAATATGATCATAAAGAATATAGCCTGCTCTAATGTCATTTAATACTAGTCTTTCTAAGACTGTATGGGTACACCAGAACTAAAGCACTTTAATATTTCTTATAGGCATCTCATCTTTGATGGTGGCCCAATGATTACATAGGCACTTCCTGATAGGATATCAAAATATAATTTCACAAATATAGATATATATTCCCGCACAATAACATTCACTGCTACTATAGACTCACTGCTGTGGTCTGGGAGCGTCACTCTTGCATGGGGCTCTACCTAGAGTTCCTAGAATCGTACCAAATGCGCAGATTACAGCGTGCACTTCCCTCGACAACAGCTCCATCATATCTCTTTGTCTCACCAACAGGGCTCATTCCTCTCTGGTAAAACTCAGGTCAGGTTATAACTTTAATTTCACCCTCTCCTTTCTCCCCCACTGACTACACACTACCACTCTGTCGCTTATCAGTGGGAAAAGTGCCCACCATTCAGCTGTGTTGTGAATAAAAATGCAGCTAGTTCTGGAATACTGTAAGCATGAGCACAAGACTATTTAAGCTTTGTAGAGTTCAGTATCAGATTTGCTGAAGCAGTTCTCAGCCACTGTGCGTGTTGAATCAGGAAAAAGATGCGTTGCATGTCATTGATCATATAAAGGATGAGACATTGTGTTATCTTGTGTTTAAATGATGGGCAATCTGCCAATATATGTCTAGGATCCGCCTTAGAGGGTTTAGGCAAATGAAGGTGACACTAAAGCATGTCGCTGAAAGCAGAGCGCAGAGTGCAACAATAGGCTATGGGAAAGTCTAGAGAAAAGTAAATCGGAAAACTACAATTCTAGAGTCATAATTGTGCTCCCTTTTCAATGCAATTAGTCTGCAACAAAAATTCTGATCTTTTTCTGTGCAGATTCCTTTGCAAGTCTGAGTGTGTGTGTGTGTGTGTGTGTGTGTGTGTGTGTGCAGATGAGCTGTGGCCTGGAGAGGCAGAGACATAAAGGCTCTTTGTTGCCTGTTGAATAGAATTAGACATGGGCTTTAAGAGAACCCACCACAGAGGGAGTACTGCAAACCATCCTCACCCGTCATTATGTGCCAAATGGACACAACAGCAGACTATCTTGCAACGAATATATTTTGCTCTTTGATGAAAGCCGCCCCCTATAAATACTTAAATATATATATATATATATATTCAGACATTGGATTTACGTTTTAGCAACAAACACATAAAATACATAAAAACGCATAAAGGGTATTAGAACAAATTAGAAAAGTCAAGTCAGAAAAGGCCATTAATAAGAAACTCTACAATACTTTTCCAAAAAGGCTACAGCAGCACTACCTGTCATTGATCTATCAGGCAGAGAAGAGGTTAAGTGCTTAGTTTCCTTTCTCAAAAGGATTACAATGAAGCTCGGGGTGAGGGGTCTAAGTCGATTTTCTCATCTCTAGCCCCACAGCCACCCATGAAAAATAACTTATAATGAATGTCTTAATTCCTCCAGCAGCCTTTCCTAGTGGCATTGGTCCCCCCTCTCTTCGTGGCTCACCCTCGTCTCCTCGCTGCCCTGTGCTTTATGTAAATACCATTGTATTTCTCACCTCCAGTCCTTCTCGTGCTATTGAAAAAATGTCTCTCTATTGGAAATCCTCGAGGGAAGAAAACAAATCTAACTTTTTATTGTTCAGGGGCTGATTTACATTCGCTCCATAATAAAGGCTTAATGGTGTGTGTTGAAGAAGGGGCCAATACACCAAACACCAAAACTTTTACATGTATGAACTTCATAAGCATAATGTCACCTATCTAGACCCTTACTTCATGGACATATTTTTACCCCAATATATAATTTTTATATACTGGTACAAACCTAAAATTAGTATTGATTTTACAGTCAGTGTAAATATGTCACCTAAATATTAATATCAATCATTGGCACCATCAAACAGCTCTCTAACAACATCACGTTTAATAGGTGGCCCTAAATAATATTTATTTTTTCACTTGAGACCTAAAAAATAGGCTGTAGTAGTTTGTAGCTCTATTGTATTGACCAAAGAGGAGGACAGGAGAATGTCCAAGGCTGAGCGCAGGTTTCGTCTGGGTTTGTAACACTGGATTAGAAAAGAGATGTAGAGAGGGGCCTGGCTGGAGAGAGCTTTGTAGGTTAGTGTTAGAAGTTTGAACTGAACTCTCAGAGAGACCGGTAACCAATGGACGGATTGACAGAGGGGGGGGGGGGCAGCACTGGAGAAATGTGAGGAGAGGTGGATGAGGCGAGCAGCAGAGGCCAGAATAGATTAGAGGGGTGCCAGTCTGTTTGTTGGTAAGCTGCAAAGGAGGGTGTTGCAGTAGTCAAGTCAGGATATGACCAGGGCGTGCACTAACATTTTAGTTGTATCAGGTGAAAAGAAGGGACGGATGTGGGAGATGTTTTTAAGTTGGAGATGACAGGAGGTGGCCAGGGAGTGAATGTTAGGTGTGAATGAGAAAGAGGAGTCCAGAATGACGCCCAAGCATCGAACTTGAGGATTTGCAGTTATTGTCAGATTATTTACAGAGATTGTGGTGTTAGAGGTGGTGTTCAGTTTAAAGTGGACCAACACCCAGGGGTGATTCCCGGGCCGATCACCTCCTTCACCGCGGGGCATCCAAGATCGGGATGTCCCGCGGGGTGAAACCCCCCCAAAAGCCCAAAAAAACCTTACCTTATCGGCGACGGATCAGCCGCTGCCTCCCGCGCGCACTGCTAGAGGGGCCCGGTAAGAGGGACGCGCAGGAGGCGGAGGCGGCTTGTCCGTTGCTTGTCCGTTGCCGAAAAGGTAAGTTTTTTGGGGTTTTTGGGGGGTTTCACACAGCGGGGCATCCTGATCTCGGATGCCCCGCTGAAGTGGACCAACACCCAGGATAGTGAAAATCCTGGGTGTTGGTCCACTTTAAGGTAGAGTGAGATGTCATGGAGGAAGAAATGGCGGTTAGATAGTCAGGAAGGCAAGGGAGGAGGGAAGAGAGATTTGGGCCAAAGAGATAGATCTGAGTGTCATCTGCGTAAAAGTGATATTGGAAGCCCAGTTAGGTTATTACTTGGCTAAGACCATAAGTGTATATTGAAAAGAGTAGGGGTCCTAGGACTGAGCCTTGTGGTACCCCAACAGACAGAGGACAGGGAGAGGACATTGTGTTTAAGTAAGATACACTAAATGTGCAATCAGAGAGATAGGAGGAGAAGAGAGTGCAAGACCTTGGATTCCAAGAGAAGAAATAATATTGAGAAGCAGAGCATGGTCGGCAGTGGCAAAAGCAGATGATAGCTCAAGAAGAATAAGAACGGAGTAGTGGCCTTTGGATTTGGCAGTTAATAGATCATTGGTGACTTTGGTGAGGGCAGTTTCAGTGGAATGACATGAGCGGAAACCAGACTGGAGGGGATCTAGGAGGAAGTTTGTAGACAGATAGTGAGCCAGTTCAGAGTAGACATATTATTCAAGAAGCTTGGATTAGAAAGGGAGCACAGCACTGGAGAAACACTTGGCAAGGTAAGATGCTGTATTTTTTTTACATTTAGCATGAAAAATCCCTTGAAGTCCAGCAAGCATGTTCTCTAGGGGCATAGAGAATTCTCACCTAACCTTCATGCTAGCTGGCAGTGTAAGCACTGCCAGACTGCTACCACACTGACCACACATGATTTTTCTGTTCATTTTGTCACATGGGTGAAGTCTTCTGCCTGTGCGCTGTTTTCAATTCGCTGCAGGTAACTGAGAGTGTTTTTTTTGTTGGGGCTTTTTTGTCATTTTTAGGGTATTTTTCATTAGCTACGAAAAATAGCCTGACTTTTGTTTTTTGTTATTTATCTAGTTTTCACCTACATTTAATTTAACATTGAAACTGACAGTGGGAAATTTTTGTAAATTGTTACAAAAATTGTCTTTGGATTTTTTTTTGAAATTTTTACCTTAGATACAATTTGTATCTAATGATAAATGTTT
The DNA here is from genome assembly GCA_027917425.1 of Gastrophryne carolinensis. NCBI lineage: Eukaryota > Metazoa > Chordata > Amphibia > Anura > Microhylidae > Gastrophryne > Gastrophryne carolinensis. The sequence goes on from CM051244.1 coordinate 134,467,105, forward strand.
GTCCAAATTTATTTTTCTTTTTTTGGGTCACTTTTCCTTGTTTTAATGAATGCACTTAAGCGGTATTCATTAAAGAAGGGAAAGTGACAGCTAGGTTCTTTTTTAATCTTTGGGAGCTGTTTCTTTTGTTTTGTAAGATAAAAAGAGGGGTTCCCCCCAAAGGCTACCAGCCCGGGCACCAGGGCTCAGAGGCTGCTATATTAATGGCCCCTGTCCTGCAAGTTACAAGCCCTTATGCCCAAATGGGGGTGCGGGTAATGTGTCATTTCCCTGGCATGGCACTCTGCCTGCCGGCCCGCCCGCCAGTGCACCCCAAAAGAAATCAAAATTAGACACCACACCAAAATATTTTCTTGTTCTTAAATTAAATTCGCTTATCCCCTTTCCCCATCTTCTGTCCCCTGCTGGGTGCCCTCTTCCTGGGGTCCAGCAGGTCTTCTTGGGCCCCCTCCTGCGTGTAGAGACTTCTGTACAGCTGCTGGCAGCCAGCACTGTCATTTGGAAGAAGGGGAACATAGATTCCTCCTTCTTTCATTCTCGCTAACCAGTGAGGAACTGAGGTGAGGGCTGGGGGAGCTGGCTTTTATACTTGGAGGCGTGGCCTACATGGAATCTTCCTGACATCATTGCTGATGTCACAGAAGGGTGCGGGGCCTAGAGGGGATTTTCCCGTGCAACCCGCTCTAGGACCATCCTCTTTTGTCATAATTGATGTTAGGGAGCTTCCAGCAATGCCCCGCCTCTAAGTATAAAAGCTGCTTGCTGGCTGCTCATCATGGAGTCCCTGGCCAGGAGCTGGGATGAGTTTTCCCCTCCTGTCCTTAAAGGCTCCTGCGGAAAATATTAGGGAGAAGGTAAGTTAATTAGGAATAATAAAGTTTCTTTTTACAACATATGTGTTTTTTTTTACACTTTCCCAATAAACTGGGAAGGGGTCCCATTGACCCCTATACCAGTTCATAGTCCACATTGCCCACACCACCAATGGCCAGGGTGGTGGGGATAAGCCAGGCAACCTATAGCATGGGCCAGTGCTGGGCACCAGACTGGTACTATAGGGCATATGGGCTTTATAATGGTCAGGGACAGGGGTTGGCTAGCAGCCCTTGAGCCCTGAAATTACAAGTCCCTATGCTTGGTTCGCTGGATTGGTAATGCCAAGGTGGGGGGACATGTTTAAAAAAATCACAAAAAGGGGGGTCCCCCCTCCAAGCATTAACAACCCGTCAAACTAAGTATAGGGGCTTGTAATTCCAGGGCTCAAGGGATGCCCAGGTGGCCCTAACCATTACAAGCTCATATGCCCTATAGCATAGGTCCATTGGAGGTGCGGGTAATGGAGAATGAACTGGTATACGGGTCCATGGGACCTGGCATGACACCTGCGCGGCTGACGGGCGCCTTGCCAGTGAAATACCTGGACCCCCATTTGGGGCATCGGGGGGTTCGGAAGAGCCCTTATGGATGGTGCCTGGGCTAGTAGCCTTTGGGGGGGCACTTTTAAAAAAAAAAAAAGATACATAAAAAAATTAAAAACAATCCTGCTGTCACTTTACTGGCTTTAACGCATGCCAGTTGTACAAAAAAATAAAGGGGTCAAACATTTTTATTTAGTTATTAATTATAGCTAACGAAAAAATATGACATTTTTAGTTTTATATTTACATATTTTTTAGAAGTGTTAAAAATCATGATAACACCGGTGGCATGATTTTTAACAACTTCGCCCATGCTAAGTCAGCCGGCCTCGCCAGCTGTTTGCTGACGGAAGCAGTGGCCCGCAAAAAAATGTTTTGACCCATTTTCCCGTTAAAATAAGGCCCAGAATCCCCCAAATTCGTAGGTTCGAGAATCATATCTAGGGATGAGCGAACCGGTTCGGACGAACCGGAATTCGCTCCGAATTTCAGGGAAAATTCGATTCGGCACGAACCCAAATTTTTTTTTTTGGCTTAAAAAAAAAATGCCGGCATGTTGGGAGCGGGCAGGCCTAGCGGCGGCCCGCTGACAGGCGTAGCCAGCCTGCCCGCTCCCACCATGCCGGCATTTTTTTTTCAGATGAGCGATTCGTGAAAGTTCGATTTCTTGGGGAAATTCGGCGAATTGCCCGAATCGAACTTTCAAGAAGTTCGCTCATCTCTAATCATATCCCAAGAAATTAATTTAAAAAAACATAAAAATTTGATCAGCCAAAAATAGCTTGGATAAATCACAGGAGAATGAAAAAGGCCAAAAACCTGGATTTTTCATATACATACATCTATATACACATACACACATATAAATATACAACTGTATATTTGAACTTTATGAACTGTAACATCTTCTACCTTGCATTACCTGTTCCCCTGAAAAACTTCCCACTGATATTTAATTGTATGGTCACGGTTGTGAGGCCGGTTTCTAAGACCAACCTTTGCTACATGTTTGTGTCTTTATAAGCTGCCAAGTTTTTACATAGCTGCATATATTTAAGGACTGAAGATCAGTACAACCTCTTAACCCACCCAAACGCCTTTTCCTTACTCTGCCTTATCCTTTTTAAAAATAAGTTTCTATAGCAACAATGAACGTTTTCAACATCCTTTGAGGTTATTGTGTCATTGTTTTTTTTTCTTTGGCTAGGGCAAAAGAGGGATGACAGATTCCTTCCCACCCCCAGCCAAGCATTCCTATGTAGTTTTTTGAACACAGACATGCCAAGTCAGAATCACAGAGTGAGATGCCTCTCCGTAGTTGTCTGTTCTCCCAAACGCCATTCTACATGGTAGATCTGTTTCATCATTTTTTCTTTCTGGACAAGCAAGTACCTTCTCACCAAACATTTGCTCCATTTATAACATGACTTAACTTCACACTTTACAAAACTACTATGAGGCCGATTCATTAATAGCAGCAGGTAGCGACAGTTGAGCGACTGTAGCAGTATTTTCACAGCGCCCGCTAGTAGTCACTGTGCTTGGCCATTGTTCGGTAGTTGATAGCGACCCAGTCGGTGTGCAGTAATGTTGAATACGGGGTGACGAGTCGCTATTTGACAGGTTCCGCGATGTATGGGTGCGCATGATAGCGACTGGTCAGAGCGACCGGCTCCCACCATATTCATCAAAAAAATCACGCTCAAAAAATTCTCGCGCTGTGAAATGCATGTTTAAACCCCAGAGCGCTGGCGGCGATGTGTTAAAAGTAGTTTTTTAACCCCCAAACCACCATATTTTTGGAAACCAAAAAAAAAATGTATAAAGAATTTAGTAATATGAATACAATAATATCAGACCTGTAATATCAATTCTGCACAATTTTTTTTTTTTTTTACCTTAAAAAAATTATCTAACATGGCAGAAGTGGTCACAGAATTTTTCACATTTAAAAAAAAACAAAAAAAAACATTAATAACAATTAATTATGAATATTTAAAGATTGTTCCATTGAAATGCATTGGAGAGCGCCAGGTAGCGAGAGGTCATACCTCTCGCTGTTCAAGGCTGAGGCTGGAATAATGATGAATGAGTCGCTATATGGCGCTATCTCAGTCGCTAAGCAGGATTGGCTTGATAAATGTGTGATTGTGGTGGGGAGCCGGCGTTCTGGTGGCGGTGCCCGTCATTACCGGCCGCTCACCAGTCGCTACCTGTCGCTATTCCTTCATAAATAAGGGCCTATGAGACATCGGACCATTAAGCACGGCGAAATTGCAAAAAATGTATATGCATCTACTTTATCTGTGCAATCATATTTCATGGTTCAATCTTGATCTGTTCAGTTGTGATCTGTGTGTTTGTTGACAAGTCAACCTGTTTTTCCATTATGGTTTGTCCAAAACACGCCTTTATTGAGCTCAAGGGTATTTTAAATAAAAAAAAGAATGTGAGAAATAAACTTTGGCAGTAGTCAGTCTGAACCTTAGGGCTTTATTCATCAAGGGAATAGCGACAGGTAGCGCCTTGTAAGCGACAGGTAGCGGCAGGTGTACGCCGGCCGCGGCACGCAATACCACATTTATGAAGGCGATTCTGGTGAGTGCCTCTTACAGCGACACCTAGCGACCGATTCATCATCGCAGACGGCTCAGTGGATCCCGGCAGCGCTCTGGCTTCCAGAGCGCCTGGTATTACCTGTCGCTACCTGACGCTCTCCCATACATTTCAATGGACGTTCTTTTTCTATTTTTTAAACAGAGTTTTCTGTTAATAATTTTTTTTTTTGTTTTGTATCAAATCAATGTGTGACCTCTCCTGGCCTATTTAAATACATTTTTGAAAACGTTTTGGATTTTGTATTTTTTTATGCAGAATTGTCATTACAGGTCTGGTATTAAAGTGTTAATGTCACAATGTAATAACAATGTCATTCCATGTGTTTTCGCTTTGTTACTAGTGGATATGTATTCAAAAACTTAGTTTCATTACACAGCTTCTGGCGCTCTGGGCTACAGCGACACAATTTTGAGCGCCGGCGCTGTGTGAGGCTGTTTTTTTGATGAATATGGTTTGAGTCGGTCACACTGACCAGTCGCTACCGTTCGCTGCCATATAGCTCTGTACATCGAATTCATCAATGCCGGCAATGTTACTACAGCGACTGAGGCACTCTGTAATAGCGACTCACGGCCGACCAGAGCGACCCCTAGCGGTCGCTGTACAGACGCTCATCTGATATTACCTGGCACTAGTAATGAATCAGCCTGCCCGTTGATGCTGGGGACATTTTCTGAACAAATTTTAGTTGGTCATCGTCTTTGTGTGGAATGAAAATTTCAGTATTTTCCAGCACGAGATTCCAATTCCTAGACCCGATGTTCAATGCTGCACTGTATGTGTCGTATTTTATGTATTTGTACTTGCATTCCTAATATTTGAATTGGATTAGTAGACACTTTAATTTATGACGTTGATTCTAAATAGCTTTGTTAGCATTGTAAAACCCAACTACAGCCAAAAAGTTAGGGGAATTTACAACTACCTCAGTTACTTTTTGGATACACAAAAGTAAAAGGAAGTCTAACAAGAATCCATGGATGACTTTAGGTTTGAAAAGGTTTGAAAAGGTGCTGTAGCACATGGATACATCGATGACATATGGCCTGATGCAGAGCCTCCCCCAATCTGACCTTATTTTGTTCCGTTTTTCCTATGGCCCGTTTTCCTTCCATTTGTCTCGGGGTTCAAATGTGATTCAGAGCCGCCGTCGGGAGAGCTCCGTTACTGATCCATTTATGTGTCTTCATTCGGGAAGTGTTTTTTCCCCTCTCGGGTGCTTTCCGTGTGGTCGTGGGTTCCGTTGCCGTTCACACGGACGATCCGTTTTTGGCTCCATTTTAATGCGTTTCCAAATGTACCTTCTTGCCATCTGTTTCCGTTTTCACCCCGATTCTGATTGTTTTTCCATGTATACTTACATTTCCATGGATTTCCTGTGGACAATCTGTGTCCACGCAAGCGCACATCCCTAGTCCTTCCTCAAGCTTTCCTCATACATCAAACTGACACTTTTGCCAACACCAAAACTTACCTTAAACTAATATCCTTCTTCTTCTTCTTCCTCCTCCCTGTGTTTAATGCTTACCTTAATCTCTTCTCCTTCTTCTTCTTATCCTTCTTCTTCCTCCTATTCCTTGTCCCATATACTTACCTTTTGGGACATGCTACTGTATGGTTATGTTGTGAGAACGTACAGTGGCAGGAAAGAGAACACACCACAATTTTTTGTTTGTTTTTTTTACTTACATTTTTTGTTAAGAAATTGTCAAAGAATTTTTTAAAAAATTGTAAAAATTTTTTTTTTTTTAAACATTTTAAAGAACAGCACAGGCAGGAGGCTCTTCTTGGTGCTCATTGTTGCCCTTTTCTTTCATCTGTGAATGAAAAACATCATCAGTTTTGCCTTGTAAGTATGTTGTGCTTATCTAGGGTTTTTTTTTTTGGTCCATTTTTAGGGTTAATTTTTTGCTAAGTTTTTTCCTTAATGTTTTTTGGACCTGCCATGCTCAAAAGAACCAGGCTGCGTAGCTGACGCCTTTGATGCTCGCGCACAGCAGAATGCATTTCCAAGTCACAAAGATCAAATACGACTGCTAAGACTGCCCGTAAGTGAATCGTCGACACCCTCGTTAAATTGGGCTGGTTTCAATAAAGGCTCTGAATCAATTAAAAAAACGGACCAATCAACGGCCAGTCCGTTTTCACGGAGTTCAGCCTCTTGCGAGCCGACAATCGGAAAGGCGCATGCCGAAACACCTGAGCGCATACACGCACACAAAAACCAACGTAGCACCCTTTCATGCCCCGATCACAGCCCAAAACCAACGGGAAAACGTACGGGATAGCTGAACGGGGAGGCTCTGCATCAGGCCATTAGACCTCGATTCAATAAAGGTAGAAAAAAATTCTCATGGTAGTAAAAAATTCAATTCATGGGAAAAAAGAGAGAATGTCACTGTTACTGAATCACTAGATAAAAAGACAATGAAAGTCAATGGCAGCTTTTACTACAGTGTAGAAAGGAGTAAACAGTTCTCTACTTTTCTTAGGAGTAAAAGCTGCCATTGACTTTCATTGTTTTCTTAGCTGGTGATTCAGTAACAGTGACATTCTCAGGCTTTTTTCTCATGAATTGAATCTTTTACTACCATGAGAATTTTTTTCTACCTTTATTGAATCGAGGCCATACCCTGTAAATCTGAAGCAGCACAAGAAGTGCTCCCAACACAAAAGAGGGTAAAGAGGAAGATGGCATGAACACATAAAATGTAACACAGAGCATCATTTATGAAGTGTATATTTAGCGCCATTTGGCGTTATTTTGAAAGCACGTGAATGCACCTGGTATCAACCGTGTCTTTTTATATTTTGGCGCTGCAATTATTTTATAATGGTTGTGCTAGTCAAGCCACCAGATGTGAAATAAGCAACCTGAATTGCACACTAGCAGGCTGATTCATCATTACGGCAGGTAGCGACAGATGAGCGTCTGTAGCAGGCATTTTCAGAGCGCCCGCTAGTAGTCGCTGTGCTCACCCGTGGGTTGCTACTTTATAGCGACTCACTGTTCAGTAATGGTGAATGCATTGTGAGGAGTCGCTATTTGACCAGTACAGCGCTGTATGGGAGCGCATGTTAGCGACTGCTCATAGCAACCGACTCACACCATATTCAGCAAAAAAACAGCTGCAAAAATCTCTGGCACTGAAAAATAGTTGTTTGAAGCCCAGAGCGCCAGAGGCTGTGTGATTAAAGGCTGTTTTTGAACATGTATCCACCAGTAACAAAGCGAAAACATATGGAATTGCATTGTAACAACATTGTAACATGAACACTTTAATGCCAGACCTGTAATGTCATTTTTTGAGGAAATATTTAAAAAATGAAAAAATATGAAAAAGCTGCTATTTCAATGCCAGAAGAGGTCAAAGAATTATTTGTGATTTTTTGGAAAAAAAAAAAAACTGTTTAAAGAGAAGAAAAGGATCGTCCATTGAAATGTATGGGAGAGCGACAGGTAGCGAGAGGTCATACCTGGCGCTGTGCAAGGCTGAACGCTGGCGCTGTTCGCTGAGGCTGTGAAAATGATGAATCAGACGCTACATGGCGCTATCCCAGTCGCTAAACAGATTCTGCTTGATAAATGTGTAATTGCGTGCCGTGTCCGGCGTTCACCAGTCGCTACCTGTCGCTACCTCTCATTAACCAGCCACTACCTGACGCTATCCCTTCTTAAATTAGGGCCTAGGTATTGGCCATCCTGTGTCAGCACATGTTGGACATCTAACAGTGCCAGTGAGCGCTACTTTGTTCCGCCAATTTATAGTCACTGCACACCAGATTAAATTACATGAAAAGATTGGCGCTGTATTTAATAGGTGCTGGTTGTTTTTTTGTCATTGCAGTTCCAAGACATCAATGCTGCGAACAAAAGGAACACATTTATAATGCGTTTTGGCTGCTTTTTAGTTGTTGTGCTACATACTGTTAACAAAAACAGGCGTGAACATTTTTTTTACATGAAGTAACATAATAACATGACATTTGGTGACATCTAAGTCCTGACTTTATATTCGTTACAAGTCTCCAAAGCAAGTTCTGTGCAAACAAATGAGTTAAACATTATTTATAAGCAAAAAACACTTCAGTGCAGTTCTGCCCCTTGTGGTCTGTGGCATTTTTACCTATAGCTCCATTATAAACTGGCGCAGCTTAAACACTAGTGCCAGTCACCACGGACGGCTTCATAAATCGCACACTGAGTGCCGCTAAAGCAAAAACATTGGCGCTAACTGGAATTCACGAGTGCTGACTGATGATGAGTGCTAAATGAGGCTGGAGGAACAAAACCCCAAATTTTATTCTTCCTTCAGGGGGCAGTCTACCTGATTGTTTTACACACAGCAGGGCAAGAATTCTTACATTGTCACGGCACATGTGTGGGCTCTCCTCCACTTTCTATTTCATGCCTATTCATGAGATACAACTTCCTGTGTGAAGCCAGGCCAGCCATTCAGATAGGCCCATCGTGAAAGTGTGCATCGGCTGGGGCCCACACATGCACTGTGGGATCACCAGAAAGGTGAGTTTTACACCAATACACATGGAGGCCCGGATAGGGATGCCGCAAATATATGGAGACCACATATATAAAGTCTAGGCTGGTGGTTGCTCTAGGTTGGTGTTTGCCCCTCTTTAAAGTGGACCAAAACTCAGGATTTTGACTATCCTGGGTTTTGGTCCTTTCCCCCAGGGCACCTCGATCGGAGGTGCCCCACTGTGTGAAACCCCCAAGGTTGCCCGAAGATGCTCACCTCTTCCCAGTCCTATGGCGAAGTGTCATTTCGACACGCAACGCGTCGGTGGCGGCTGCTTCGGGGGACCCCTGGTGACAAGGTGATGTAACATTGTTTATTTATTTATCTGTTGTAATATTATTCTGACACTTGGAGTTACCACCTTGGGGCTTGTTCAGCCCTACTTCAGCCCGGTCAATATATTCCCATCACTCAGTGTTTTCACTCATTACGTGTGTTGTTTGGCAGTTTGCTTTGCACACTCAGTGCAAGCAGCACTGCAGCCTGTGCACACCACATTTTTGGTCTTTTTGCACTTAGTATTTATTGCACTTAGCACTTTTTCTAACTACACCTTTTTACAGTATAGTTTTTTGGACAATTACATTTTAATTTAACTTTATGCACTTATTGGCAGCTATGTATTGTTATTGCTGCATTTAATTGTTACTCAAAAGTTCTTTTACCCGGGCTTATATTGGTTTGATATTATTTATTTAGTTATATTATTATTATTTATATAGTTATATTACATTATATCCTATTGTACCATATTGTCAAAATATTACAACCACTTATATTTAAATATACTGGGTTTTTAATTTTAATATCAGTGTGCGGCCTTTTTTGGTGGGGGCACTTTCTTTTTGAGATTAGTCTAGGATCTCTTATGTACAGTCCTATGGCGCATTCGCGTCCGCTCGTCCAATCAGCGTGCTCAGAGCCACTGACGTCACGCCATCTAAGACAGCGTCTATGTCCAGAGGCTATGAGCGAGCTGGTGGCTGCATCCCCCGCTTCCCTCTAACAGCGAGCGTGAATTTGTGAATGGCACGCGCCCTGCTAGAAGGCACATGCACCGTTGGAGCGGGGACAAAGGCGACCTTGCGGTTTCACACAACACACCGGTTGGAGGGAATCGATCAGCCCAGGAATCTTTTATTTTCCTCGGCCGATGGAGCTGGGTTTTGAGCCACTTTAAAAGGATCTTATTTTATTCTGGCAAGACATTATGCTGGCATCATTGCCCTTAACGTCACATAATATGAAAGTTGCCTGTAACACCCATGACTTATTTGTTATGGGGTCTCCTGACCACCAGTCTGGAAAGCTAACAAAATTGAAAATAAGAACTCTTCCCCACTCTATTTAAAATAAAAATAAAAACTATAGGCTACAGTTGGGGATTACATTTAAAAAGTATTGTTATTTCTAATTGTTTTTTTATATATTGTTTTAAAGGTATATGGATAATGTTGTAAGTTTGTAACTTATTGTTTTCCAGAGGTGCAGCGTGGAAATGTCACTGAGAGAGGACAGGATGCATGGCTTACTGTGTCAGCTGGCATCCATGAGGCAGCAAGGGGATATTCTTCCCGCTAACCTCCAGGACAAGGAATCAACCATTCGGGATAAGTGGGAGATGCTCAAGGTAAGGTTATTTTGGTTAAAAAAAAAAAAAAAAATCCATGTTTGTAGAAGTCTCAACTATCCTGGGCATTGTATATGTTGGAAAACGTTAATGCAAATGGACTTGCCACATTTCTCTTGATCTGGCTAGTCTCAGCTGCCTTTTCTTTACTGGTGGTCCCCTTGTTTGGGGGCATCCCTATTAAGGATGCCCTGCTGCTCCTCACCTCGCAGCAACCTGGGTCCCCAGTGATACTCATTTCTTCCACGTAATGTCTCAAGGCAGGCAGACGCAAGGCCACCAGAAGCTGACCGACTTCACTGGACGATGTTTGCACAGTAATAGACATAACCGCTGGGCAAGCCAGAAACACAAAAGAAGCTATGGGGCATCTCTAGTCAATTATGATTGGATTATGATTATGCTTGGATGTCCTCTTTAGGAATGTCAGTTGAAAGACTAGCCAGATATCATCAAGAAAAACACATCAATCCATGTGCATTGACTTTTTACAACATATTATTTAGATTAGTTGAGTTGCTTTGACCTATTTTTACGGTGCTCTTAAGAAAGCGCTTTTTAGCTTGTACCCTTAAATGGGGGGTTGGCTCCCTTTAACCCCCAATAGTCCGTCACTGGTCTCTATCTGTTGGTAAGTCGTAATTTACTGGAATATTGTATACATGTGCTGGACAGGAGAAGCAGCTTTAGGCCAAAGAATGCATAGGTGTATGTATGGGCATTGGGGTGATCACCCCTCACCACTCAGATTACAGTCATGGTTTAATCTCGTTTTTCCTCCTCTTCTTTTGCTTAGAATTATACTGTATTATTAACACTATTATTAAGACTTTTCACCATGAATTATGCTTCTTAACATATCTGTTTATTTATTATGGTATTTAGCACCTTGCAATTGCCAATTGACCGCCAATATCTTATGCACTTAGGTAGAGGTGACAGGTTTAGTATATCAGGGGTGACGGATCCTGTCACCCTGGGTGGCCTTTTTCTTTCCATTAAAAGAAAGAAAAACAAGGCTGGTTCGATATTTCTTGATGTCGGAAGTGACGAAGTGTAAGTGACCCCTCCCGCCACCCTCCATTTTTATGACTGGGATATTTTTTTCGCGATATCGCTCCTTTAAAGACCCATTGTGGGTAAATCTCACTATACTCCGTTAAATCGTCTTAAACATTTACCTCCAGTTCCAGATTTTGAATACAATAACAGTTGAGGAGATCTGACCCCAGGATTCATGCATGCCCCTCTGCTGACTATTAGAGCTCCAGCAGCCAGAGTGAAGGTGTGAACCTACCCCTGCTAACAACACTGTAAGTGGATCATGAGTGCTGTATGCAAAACTGATCACCTCAATGGGTAAGTATCGAATATGGAGGGAAATGTTGCTACTGTCTCTCTGTTTTGCCCACAGTGGGCCTTGAAAATGTATAAATACTATTACGATTGAAGACTGGGTGCTTCTTTATAGCTTTAGTGTAATTAGCTAGACATCATCTTTCCATTTATTATTTTTTACAAAACAAGCACCAGTTAATATTGCCCCTTTACTTGCCCAATAAACCCTTTTTCTCATTCTTTGAAAATACAGGACAGACTGAAGAAAGTATTGCTGGTGCAGACCAAGTGAGTATATAATTCTATTACGGGCCGTGCCCGTGATTGGACACCGGTTGTTCATAAACTGCGCCCATCCATATATAGGTCATGCCCATGTAGGACAAGCCCACCCACCGAGGCGAAGGAAAGAAGCTCAGTTTGCTACAGAAGCCACTGGAGCACCTGTGATATGTTTTTTTTTACCTTTGCTTCATAAGACACGAGGACATTTCCCCCCAGCTTTCGGGGGAAAATGTGTGTCTTATGGAGCGAAAAAAATACATTTGTTTTTATTAAGAGAATCAAAGAAGTACAGAAATCATATTTTCCTTAGTACAGCTTGTTAAGCAGACATAAAATTTCAGCTAGACATGGTGAAAGTCCATTGGCAGGTATAACTTTACCTGGGACATATCAATCTACACAGCTGGATTATATGTGGACAATTCAAGAAATTAGAGAATTCATTTGGACCATTCTTGATAGGAACCAAGTGGTGTTTTCAAAGCACCTTTTCAGAGTCTGTTTTGCTTGTGGTGTCAAAGTATTGAAATATTTCTTCTTGGTCCTCACTTTTCTGTAACCTTTCTGTTACCCTCCCCTATAGAGGTCACTTTCTGAAGCTCTTTCATGCCCCTCACCCAATCCTGTTCTCTCTCCGGGGAGTGGAAACCTTGTGCAGCAGCTTGACCAGCGAGTAAAAGAACTGAAGTCTTGGCTGAGAGATACTGAATTGGCCTTATATAACTCCGGCTTGAGGGTGAATAAGGAAGACAGTTTTGGGACACATGAACATTTACAGACAGAGCTTCAACAATTCCAGGTAATTATGATTAATGCTAGTTTTGTCTGGGAAGGTTTGTAATTTTCCTAACCATAGGATATATCTTAGAGCTAAGGTAAAGCACCTGCACTTACTGTCTCTTCTGATGTTCCCTACTGATTTGAAGTGGATTCATATAGACATTGAAAAGACATTTCAATGGTTTGTGAATGCAAATATGAATTGAAGAAACCCCTGGCATGACTTGCTAAATGTCTTCAAATCAAAGCAGGCAATATCTCTTTTAATGGTACATCAAAAGCAACTGGATTTGCCATGTCTCACAACTGTCTTACTCTGAAAAAAAAGAAAAAGCTGGACATATTTTCTTCCTGGCACTCTGATGAACATGCACACAATACTACAAGGGAAGGCCAGGATTTGTGGTCAATTTTGTTGTAGTGGGTTGCTCTGTTTTATTACCAGAGATAGTAGGGCATGGTATCCATTTTGGAGTTCCAGAATTTTGGGGGGTTTTTGGGGTTAGGAGACCACTTACTGATTGTGAGTAGGCCATGTGCCATGAGACCCAGGTTTTAGCTCTTCATTCCCCTTTGGGGTATTTCTAGTTTAAACATTTAAAATGCTCTTCGGTGCCAAAAGAGGCTCAATGAATGTACTGGTTGCCAGCAGATCATGTGGTCAGTCAGGACAATGTGGTCGATTCAGAGCCAGGTTACAATTCTCCTTTTTTAGGAAAGGAAACTGCCATAGACTTTTTTATTGTCTACCTTGGGACTGATTCAGAGGCAGGTGAAAATTTACACTCAGTGGACAATGAAAACCAATAGTAGTTTTCTCTCCTAAAAAGGAGTGAGAATTCTTACCTGGCTCGACCCAAATGTGAACACAAAAGGGAGAGAAAGTGGTCCGATCTCAGGAATTACTATGGACATATCTGTATTGCCAACACCTACCACTTATACAAGATTAAAGTCCCAGGCACTAACCTTCCCTCACCTTATCCTCATTGGGAACAGTGTAAAATAAGCCATTTTAAAGCATATCAATAGCACATGTATTCTACACAAAGGCATTTTCTTCACTTCACTGCAAAAAATGGAGAAGAGAATTGTTAGGGCGCGCCCATCTCGCAGCACTTCACTTACCTCCATGGCTGCATCCAGCCGTCGTCCATCTCACGGCATTTCCCTCGCCTCCATGGCTGCTCCCAGCCATCTCCCTTCCTCCCATGCTTCCTCCTCGCATGGTCAGGTGCGCGCATGTCCCCGTTCACTCGAGGGGGCGAGCGCACTGGATTCCTGAGATTTAAAGAGCCTATACAGCATCGATTGGTGCCTAGTCATCCAATCCTGCATTCACTTCCCCTATTTAAAGAGGCACTTTCTTTTCATCAGTGCCGGATCTTGGTCTTTCCATGCCAGTTGTAAATCAGTTGCTCTTGGATTGCTGACCCGTGTACCGACCTCTGCCTGTCCCCGACCCTGCCTGCCCCGACCTCGGCTACTCACCTTTACTACGCACCTCTGCTGCTTGTCCTGACCTCTGCCTGTGTGTACTACACCTTTTGCCTGCCTCTCGTGTACCCCGCTGAGCCTCAGCTAGCCGTGGGACTGGGCCGTTGTTTGGGGGTAGCGACCTGGGGGTCACTCGCCGCACAAGACCAACCTGCCTTGCGGTGGGCTCTGGTGAATACCGGTGGCCTCTTAGACTCTGCTCCCCTGACATGGCACTCGCCATGTTAAAGCGGATACACATCCAAGTCCGCTCCACCCGGTCCGTGACAAGGACCATGGTGAGCTGCTTTCTGCCTTTTTATTGCCATTGCCTGGACCACCCCTTTAAGCAATAAAATACTAGCAAATTAATATACTTTACTAATTATTAAAGAAATTAAGTAATCTAGTTAACCATTTTATAAATGAATTAACGCAATGTAAATAACCAAGAAATGTCATATTGCCATCATTTCTGCCACCCACAGATTTTAGTTGGGGAACAACAGCCAGGTGAGAAGCACCCCTTGAGATCCATGCTTCACTGGTAATAGTTACAAGCTACATCCAGGCTTATATCATCAGCTGGGAAGATCCGTTCAGCCGATAGTTTCATAAATAAGGGAGTAAATGAGCCTTTAACTGTCTGAACAGGGATTTAATGCTTTAGGCACCCAAATTGTAAGACTGCTAAAGCATTGATTGTTAATAGCAAACCCCAGTCAGAGTGGCTAAACAAAACCACCAAACCTTGGAGAACATTTTCAGCCAAAAAGAAAAAGCTATACTCACCATGTGTCCCACGCCGACTGTCAGTGAGAGATGCAGCATTGCAGATCTTACCTGATCACTGGAACCCGGGACACACTGCACCGCTCCCCCATGGCTCGTGTGAAGACCTAGCACACCTCTTTCCATTGCAGTGAATAAAGAGGTACGTGCCTACTCTCAGTGAAGAGCCAGGTCCTATGCGGCACCTCTCCGTAGGACAGAGAATGGGATGCGCAATCAGGCGTGCAACGCGGGTCGGGGATCTAGTGAGCAGGTAAGTTCTGCAGCACTGCAGTCGCTGTCGCTGACAGTCTAGCATGAGACACATGGTCAGTATAGTGTTTTTTTTGGGGGGGGCATGAAAATGTTCTATAACAGCTAGACAAAAACTGTTACCACTGGGATTTCATACTGTAGTACCACAAAAAGCCATTAACTCTTCAAGGTGTAAACATAGTTGATAAAATATTCACACAAGTCAAATCTCCACACTAAACATATCTGGGAGCATGCCCAAAAGGTTGGAGACACAATGGCCCAAAGGCCCACTTGATTTATTACTAAGAAAACATGTTAAGTTAAGAGAGCAGGGCTCACTGTACATTGCATTTTACTTAAAGGTGTTTTGCTAGTCACTAAAGACTTAAAGGAGCCACAGCACTCAACCCTGTTAGCTTGCAGACCAACCTATAATACATCTCTAAATCTGGTAAAAACAGAGGCTCGGTCACACACATCTGCAGAAGTATGCTAAGCTGCACCACCATGCCAAGGTGCCTCTATGGGTGCAGTCCTAACTCTAATCTATGAGAGCCCCATTTGGGACATACAATGCAATAGATAAAATGGGAGCAGCTTACCTGAGGTTGCCCTAAACCTCATGTGCAAGCCATGGGGTGGAAGGGTCAAGACCTTGCAATACAGCCTAGACCCCACACCCCATGTGCTTGCACAAATTCAAGGTGAACAAAGGGGCAGCTGCTCAGACCATTTTATAACTAACCTGGGAGGTGCAAGTCAGCAGGGCAATTAGGTTACTGAAGACTTAAAGGAGCCGCAGCACTCAACCCTGTTAGCTTGCAGACCGACCTATAATCTGTCTCTAAATCTGGTAAAAACAGAGGCTCGGTCACACACATCTGCAGAAGTATGCTAAGCTGCACCACCGCCCCAAGGTGCCTCTATGGGTGCAGTCCTAACTCTAATCTATGAGAGCCCCATTTGGGACATACAATGCAATAGATAAAATGGGAGCAGCTTACCTGTTTTGCTAGTCATCCAACTGGCTTTCACATTTCAAATACCATTGCCATTAAAGCTTATTGGTCCTTTTAAATTTCATTAAATTAGATATATTGAAATGTACCACATTCTACAATATTCTATGTGATTGAAAAATAAGTACAATCAAACTATCTTTATAGTAATTCTACCCAACTATGGATTCCAGAAAAAATGAAAGGGTACTTACCTTTATTTTCCTCTGCAGTTGATTGGTGCTAGTCCAGAGATCAGCAACTCACGTGATCGCTGGACCCGAGCCTGTGCTGCAGCCCTCTCTTCCCATGTTGGCCTGGGCTTAAACTCCATTCATTGGCTCTTCCATGCTGGCTTCCACCTCCTGCCATTAGTCACAGGGGCACCTGCCACGCCCTCTCCTACCACTAGAATGGGGGGGGGGCATGTCAGGCATCGGTACACCCCCTCCATTGCAATAAATGGAGAGGGTATGGCAGCGCTCCTGTGACTGATGGCATGTTGCGAGCCCGACATGCCATTAATTATGGAGATGTTATTAATGGATTATGATTAAAAGTAGGGATGAGTGACCCGGTTCGGACGAACCGGAATTCGCTCCGAATTTCAGGGAAAATTCGATTCGGCACAAACCCGAATTTTTTTTGGTTCGTGCCGATCGAATTTTCCCTGAAATAAAAAAAAAATGCCGGCATGGTGGGAGCGGGCAGGCCGGCTACGCTGTCATTTTTTTAAAAAGCAAACACTTACCTGCATGGTCGGAGCGTGGAGGCCGGCGCCGCTCTCAGGCGCCCTCTGATGACGCGCCCTCTGATGACGCGTCCTCTGATGACAGCTGAGAGCGGCCTCCGCGCTCCGACCATGCAGGTAAGTGTTTGCTTTTTAAACAAATGCCGGCATGGTGGGAGCGGGCTTCCGCCGCCCGCTGACAGCGTAGCCGGCCTGCCCGCTCCTACCATGCCGGCATTTTTGCTTAAAAAAAAAATGCCGGCATGGTGGGCGTATTTTTGCCGGCATGGTGGGAGCATTTTTGCCGGCATGGTGGGAGCGGGCAGGCCGGCTACGCTGTCAGCGGGCCGGCGGCGGCCCGCTGACAGGCATAGCCGGCCTGCCCGCTCCCACCATGCCGGCAAAAATGCTCCCACCATGCCGGGGGAAATTCGGCGAATCGCCCGATTCGAACTTTCAAGAAGTTCGCTCATCTCTAATTAAAAGCTAAGTTTTATATGGAGAGTGCGGATCATCAAATTTGTATCCTATTGATTCTGTGTGGTTTGGGACTACCCACGATTGGGCACCCCCACAAAAAAGTTAGTGCTTGAGCTGAGAAATCTTTTTGTGAATTTGATGCCATTAATCCCAATCCCCATGTTCGGGTCCCAGATGGGCTCGGATCCAGCACAAAGCGAGTTGCTGTTTGCTGAACTAGCAGCGATCACCCAACAAAGGTAAGCACCCTTTTTTTTTTAGTTGGATGTTGAATCATTTAAAACAAATTACATTGACATAATTTTATACTCAGAATAAAAATATAAGCAAAACTCTTGTAAACTACATAAATGGAAAGTACTCCACATTGGGGGAAAAGTTGAATGCATTTCTTATTTATCATTGCATCTAAAGGTTGTTCTCTGTGTACCTCCAACCAAACCCAAGTGTCAGTGTAAGTGAAGCTGACAGCCATGATAGAAGATCAATATTCTCACTATAATTAGTAATAAAGCTTCGGTGCTAAGGTCAGGGGGCATGGAGACCCACACTAGCGGAACACCCTGCCAGCTACATCAGCGGAGCAGGATGTCTATACTATTAAAAAGCTTGCAAGAGATTTGGCTTTTTAGTTCCTGTTCAGCAGGACAACGGAGGCAATTCAATGGGACAGCATCAGACACTTTGTGTAAATTGAGTTTCATCAAATGAGTTTGATATTTAATTTTATTTAAAAATTAACCAGACTTGCTCACTGTAGCAAATAATTGTGTTTTGCTATTGATGCTTTTGCCAGTAAAAAAAAAAAGTATTTTTTTTTTCTGTGTGTAGAAATTCAGGTCAGCTCCAAATGACCTGTAGCTTGCATCAGCACATGGTTTTTTGAGGATCATCTTTCTGAATTTTTCACTTTGCCAAATAAAAATTGCGGTGACATAGATGAACACTCTGAGCAAGCGGCATTTACTTCTACAAATAAAAAATATCACCTCAGAATGGAATATCATAGTAAATCATGAAACATATTTGGGTTTTCCTCTAAAACCCTGGGGAACAAACCAGCAGCCTTCGAGTCAGTCACCATGGGGAAGTATGTCCTCTATGTTAGATGAGGGCAGGGGACCTTATGCCTTATGCCTGCATCACCTGCCATTGGGCACCACCTGGGGGTATATCAAATCTGGGCTGGGCTCCATGTTGAAGATCATACTCCACACGGAAGATACACTTGTATTTAAAGGGACAATTTAGGCAAGGAGCTCACCTGTCTTTGTCTGTCCCATTTGCCTCTGCTCCATTTTCTGCAGCACTGAGTAGAAGCCATAGCAGGATTCCAAAGTTTTCCCTCTTTTTATTTTTTTTCTTCAATACCTTGCAAGAAACTCTGCTCCTTGGCGCTCTCAGCACAATTGAGCAGGAAAAGCCACAGCGACCTCGTTGCAGTCTCTGACCACAGTGGTGCATGTTCATGACTCAAAAAACTGTGCCATGACATGCCTTTCCCAGATCATCCATGCCCAGAAATAAGAACAAAGTCTGTGGCTTTACTTAAAATACTCAATTTATAGTTATTGTTGCTGTGTTGGCAGCAGCAATTGGTAGCGTGACCCTGTCCTCAGGACTGGTGGGTGGGCTGGTACACACTCTAAGCTACTTTAATAATATCCAACAAAAGAACAAGCGGGTATAGGCTGACCCAATCTAGTGTTCAGCTATGAGTGCGACCCCGCCTCAAATCAAGTTAAGGTAGGCTCGTAAAAAAAAGGCTTTAAATTCTTTATTTGGGTTTTTAGTAAAATGGAGGGGAGATAATCTATCAGTTCCCCTCACAATACATTTATAACATACAAAACACATACATATATCAACAAGATCTAACAATGGAGTTTATCTACATCTGGACCAATACCACTTGGTTATTGAACTTGGTATTGAACATGAGATAGTATTTCATTGTGGCCCTCAGCAACAAAAGAAGCCTACCTTAACTTGATTTTGAGGCGGGGCACTCACAGGTGAACACTAGATTGGGTCAGCCTATACCCACTTGTTCTTTTGTTGGCTTCGCTTAAAATACTTAAGGCATTAACATAAAATCAAAGATTTTGGGATGATTTGGACTGGCTCATTTTACACTGTTCCCACAGAGGATAAAAAAGGGAGGAAGTTGGCGTAGGACTTTAATCCTGTTTGTTCCACACAAAATGCCACTACACATACTTGCTTAATATTAGTGAATAAATAATAATAACACACATCAAGGAAGAGATAGCAGATAAGCAGATAAACAGATCTGCTACAAAAAATACAATTCTGTGATTACTCACCTGTAGAATTGGTATTATGAGTATACAGTACGTCCTGCTCCAAATCTAATACTTACAGTTGGGATATACTCTGCCAGATGGCGCTGGACTGCAGAGACATCGAAAATAGGCACCTCCCGGCCCCTCAAATACCCACGGACCTCCCACAAATCCCCAGCATTGAAAAGCAGTTAATGAGAAGTCGGGAGAATTAAACAATCCAAACTATCAACTATAACAATAACAATCACCATACAGGGGATCCAAGAAAATGCAAACCAAGGGTGGGTTGGAGCAGGACGTACTGTATACTCATAATACCAATTCTACAGGCAAGTAATCACAGAATTGTATTATTCTTAGTATACAGTATGTCCTGCTCCAAATCTAATACTTACAGTTGGGACATCCAATAGCAGTGTCCATAAAGTAGGGTGGGATCCCCAAGAAAAATCAGCAGCAGACAGTTTAAACCACTGCCGCCTGCAGAACCTTTCGGCCAAAAAACAGCATCAGCTGAGGCCCTAACATCAACCTTGTAAAACTTTGAAAAGGTATGAACAGAAGACCAAGTAGCGGCCTTGCAAACTTGTTCAACAGAAGCCTGGTGCTGAAAAGCCCAAGAGGCACCAATAGCACGAGTGGAATGAGCAGTAAGGCGGAAGGGAGGATTCTTCCCCTTAGCAGAGTAGGCCTGAATCACAGCCTGACGAATCCACTTGCTGATAGTAGACTTGGCAAGAGCCAAACCCTTCCTAGGACCAGAAGGGACCACAAAAAGAGCATCAGTTTTCCTGAAAGGTGCAGTAGCCACCAGATAGTACTTCAGACACCTAACCACATCCAAAGAGTGCAAAACCCTCTCCTTAGCATTGCTAGGATTAGGGCACAAAGAAGGAAGAACAATATCCTGATTCAAATGAAAGAGAGACACTACCTTAGGCAGAAAGTCAGGTTTGAAACGAAACACCACCTTGTCCTGGTGCCTCTCATAGTAGGGGGGCTGAATGGACAGCGCCGCCAACTCAGACACACGCCTGACAGAAGTGATAGCCACCAGAAACACAACCTTGAGCGTAAGAATGGCCAAGGCAGCATCCTGCACAGGTTCAAAGGGAGCACCCTGCAAGGCTGACAGAACCAAGTTCAAATCCCAAACAGGCACCATAGGTTTACGTGGGGGAGGCACATGAGTGACCCCCTGGAAAAAAGTCCTGATCAGAGGGTGCTGAGCAAAGGACTTCTGGAAAAAAATAGCCAGGGCAGAAACCTGACCCTTCAGAGTTGGAGCCCCTTCTCCAACCCATGCTGCAGGAACTCCAGAATCCTGGGAATAGAGAACACACGACAGGGAAGAGACCTAGACTCACACCAGTCAATGTAGGCACGCCAAACCCTGTAATAAATGGAAGAGGAAGACTTCTTCCTAGCTTTAATCAAAGTATCCACAACAGAGGAAGACAGCCCCTTCTCCATCAAGATGGAGGTTTCAGCAGCCAAGCCATCAAAGCCAGAGTTTGTAAATTGGGATGGCGTAGTGAGCCCTGAGTGATCAGATCTGGCACCAAGGGCAGAGAGTATTGATCTACTGCCAGCTGTACCACGTCTGCGAACCACACTCTTCTTGGCCACCTGGGGGCCACCAGAATTGCTGGCACCCCTTCCAGAGCAATCTTGCGCAGAACCCTGCCCAGCAGGGGAATTGGGGGGAAGACATACAGAAATTGAAAGTCCTTCCATGACATTGCTAGCGCATCCGAGGTCAGGGCCAGAGGATCCCTGGACAGAGAGACAAAAGCTGGAAGCTTGTGATTGTGGCGGGACGCAAACAGATCCACATCTGTACGCAACATCTGTTCCTGCAACCAAGCAAGAAAGATGGCGTCGGTATACCTCGAGGGACGGGCCAGTAACAGCGATGATGCGGAACGCGCCAAAGACGGGCCCTGCCCCCCCCCCGATGAGCGCGAATCCAGAACGGCAAGCAGCCAATGATGGCGCACCAGCGCCTGAGGTAATGCCGCCGCCAAGCGCGGAGCCAAGGCAGCGCGCAGCGGTGGCCGCGGTGGCAAATTTAAAATGCAGTAAGACAAGTCGGCGCGGCGGCTGACACAAGAATAAAGGCATGTGAAAAGACAGGATAAAAAACACAGAACGCATAACATACCTATCTATACACATACACCCCTCCCTCTTTTCCCCCGAAGACTACAAGGAGGATGAGGGAGGACGGCGGCCACTTAAATAGGGCCCACCGATAGACAGGGGCAAGGGGCAATAGTGCGGGAGGGGCATCCCATAGAGGCTCACCATAAGCCTGAACCGCCTACCCTTTGGTGGTGGATTGCGGTGGAGCAGCGCTCCTAAGCACCTAACAGCGGTGCTGCCTACCTTCACCCGACCAGCGCAGCCAAGGCTGGGAGGCATATTACTAGTGGAACGGGTGGGAATAGTCCTACAGGGCCGCAGGCTAATAACCCCGCTCACCTGCTAGTAGAGAGCCAAATTCTTGTCCTTCGCAGCCAGACTGCAGAGAAATTCTGGGGATTTGTGGGAGGTCCCCGGGTATTTGAGGGGCCGGGAGGAGCCTATTTTCGATGTCTCTGCAGTCCAGCGCCATCTGGCGGAGTATATCCCAACTGTAAGTATTAGATTTGGAGCAGGACGTACTGTACACATTATTGTTATCCTTATTTTTGTTTTTTTGGGCAAGCTGGTCAATTCTGGACAAATACATCAGTTTAATGTTTATGTGCCCAGTGTTAAAAATACACCTAAAATCTTGCCTTCAAGGGGCGATAGATGTTTTTTTTTTTCTTAAAATGCCTCGGGGTTACCATTTTTTCTGTCTGCACCCAGTGCTGGCAAATACACCAAAAATTTGCCTTAAACAGGCTGAATAAGAGCCTTGAATGTTATCCCCACCCTGTACACATAGATTGCCCACATTAAAAATCATCCTACCTGCACCTATTGCGTTTTTTGAGCATTTAGACACCCAAGATGGCGGCCTGTGGATTCTCAAGCTGCCTGCAGACAGGAAGTGTCTTCTGACTATGCCGCTCTGCATTCAGGGATTGCTGTCCTTTTTCTGACCCCCGCACTGCTCTCTCTGTGCAAAGCTATAACCCACCCCCTGTACTTTTCACCCCTCTCATCTCCCCAATATGTGATGCTTCTGAGGCATGATGGCGATACCCATATCCTAGAGTCCTGAACAGAGTTAAATCCCAGCGGGGAAAGAATAATAAGTGACTAAGAACTTAAAATATATTAATTCAGATGCTGGGGAATGGTTTTTTAAGGGGTTGGGACTTTTCATTAAATGATGCTGAAGGTCCATTTCTAAGGGTCCAGTTAACTTTTCAAAGTCTTTGCAGCCAGAGGAATTGCATTCCCCTGTCCTGGCACACATGGAGGCAGTGTACAATCTGCCATGTAAAAATATTTTAAAAGATCTGATTCTAAAGAAATACTGTGAGCAAAGTTGCTGGCTTTGCTTTCATTAATGAGCATGGCTTCTGGGAGGCACTGCTCGAAAAATCACGCACACGCCATGCTGTGGTCAGAGCTGGCTGAGTGAATACTGAAGTTTTCTGGATTTGCTCACAATGGGAGGACCAAGGGACTGAGACCACATTTTATGCATGTTCATGGTGGAATTGAATTGAAAGGAGGGGTAAGTTTCAGAGACCTGCTTGGAGGGGACAGGGGAACCCAAGACCTCAGATATGAATATGTAGGCATAGTGGACAGCAGGAAGCATGGCAAATTGGCTGTATAATCATCTTAAGAACAAGCAAGGAAAAAGACAAGGTGGTAGATGCAGCATGATGTGATAGTAAGAATAATCACAGCAGCATGCAAGGGAGTGATGGGAGAAAACATTTATTGGCCAGTTATGGATAATACATACGAATAACATCTAAATTGCATTCTGCTGAACAGCTTAGTGACTTTAAACTCTTTCAAAGGATGTCACAGACAGTTGCAATAGGGCACTAGGCCTGTCCCATGTGCATTTACTACACTTCCTGCAGGGCACTATACATGCTCTTGCAGGACCCCAAAGTTTGTCCCTCCTTTCCATTCCATTCCATTCCTCTGTGACCGTACTACAAATGTGGTCACAAGACAACTCCTGTCCCTCAGTACCGCCAGCATGAGAGAGCGTGGCAAGCCACAGTGTTCACATTTGCTAGGCTCGCTCATGCTGGGAGTGCTGAGGCACAGGGGCAGCTATATTACCCCATTTGTAGTGTGGTTGCTCTGCCTTGAGAAAGAGACCATCAGGTCTCGAAACGCGTAGGCCTGTCGCGGGGGGCGCCGCTATCTCTATTGTCTAGTTACTTACATGTTGTATGTCTGCTTTTACCCCATTTGATCCCTGTATTGGGGCTTAATAATATGCTTTGCACATGTTGGATTTGAAATGGATGCACTTTTTTAGCACTTTGCACTTTATGAAATAATTTTGTTAGTTGTATAAGAAGATAGTAATAATAACAAATGATTATTCACAGTATGAATATATGCACTTGTGAGATAGACAGCTCCCCCTATAGACAATAGACGCTTATGCCATCGTTAGACCCTGTGGGCTTTCTTTTTGGGGGTGTAGGAGGTAACCCCTGTATTGTTTGCATTTGGTTGTTGAAAGATAGAAAGGAAAGGCAAACACTGGTGACCTGCAACAGCACCTAGAGCACACTGGAGGAACTGGAGGTGAGGCACCTGGCACAGGCTTCAGGTGCTACTTTGTTATTGCCATTGCCTGGACTTCCCCTTTAAAGTATATTTGTAGGAATAAATCAAGACAACTGAACTTGCTGTTTTATTTTCTTGAAAAAGTTTTGCTAGTCATCCAATTGGCTTTCTCAGTTCAGCGTGAAATGTCTTCGAGAAGATAAAACAGCAAGCCCAGTTACCTTGATGTATTTCTACAAATACACTTTAATGGGGCAGTCCAGGCAATGACAATAATAAGGCAGAAAAGAGCTCAACTGAAGCCTCCACCAAGTCCATTTGCCTTCAAACAGATACATCATGACCTGGATGAAAGTGAACCTTCACAGACATATACGTCAAGTTAAGATGTTCCAGAATAGTTACAGTCCAACTGAGCTCAAGCTTGTTTTGGGTAACAAAAATGCCTGTCCTTGCAATCCAGCTTCGTTACAACATCAATTCATGACTAAGGCCCTTATTTATGAAGGAATAGCGACAGGTAGCGACTGGTGAGCGGCCGGTAATGACGGGCCCTGCCACGAGAACGCCGGCTCCCCTCCGCAATCACACATTTATCAAGCCAATCCTGCTTAGCGACTGACAGAGCGCCAGATAGCAAATCATTCATCATTATTCCAGCCTCAGCCCACAGCGCCAGCGTCCGACCTTGAACAGCGACAGGTATGACCTCTCGCTACCTGGCGCTCTCCAATGCATTTCAATGGAACAATCTTTAAATATTCATCATTAATTGTTATTCATTTTTTTTTTTTTTTAATGTGAAAAATTCTGTGACCACTTCTGCCATTTTAGATAATTTCTTTAAGAGAAAAAAAATAAAAAAAATAAATTGTACAGAATTGATATTACAGGTCTGATATTAATGTATTCATATTACTAAATTATTTAAAAAACTTGTTTTTTTTGGTTTACAAAAATATGGTTGTTTGGGGGGTTAAAAAACTACTTTTAACCCATCGCCGCCAGCGCTCTGGGGTTTAAACATGCATTTTACAGTGCAATAATTTTTTTTGCATGATTTTTTGAAGAATATGGTGGGAGCCGGTCGCTAGGGCCAGTCGCTATCATGCGCTCCCATACAGCGCGGAACCTGTCAAATAGCGACTCCTCACCCAATATTCAACATTACGGCAAACCGACTGAGTCGCTATCAACTACCGAACAACGGCCAAGCACAGCGACTACTAGCGGGCGCTCTGAAAATGCCGCTACAGTCGCTCAACTGTCGCTACCTGCCACTATTAATGAATCGGCCTCCCAGTTTAACTTCTTTTGACACAGCTTTAGTGAAAACATTGTTAGTAATGAGCTTTAAAATCTAGGTTTCTGGCCAAGCAGTTGCACGGGTCATGGTAATAGGACCAGGCATTAAAGCTGAGTTCCAGTCACAGCCCCCCCCCCCCCACTCTGCCACCTTATCCTGGCACTAAGGCAGGTATGTTTGTGAAGAACCAGCACTCCTTTTTAAAGTTCAAAGCGAATAATTGTATTCTTTACATCTAAAGCAATTGTTACAGCGGTGGAGTTGAGTCAACGTTTCGGGGTGCGCTGCGGCCCCCTTCGTCAGGACCCATCACATGCACCACCTCGTCTCGCCTCTCTCCTCTGGTGCATGTGGTGGGTCCTGACGAAGGGGGCCGCAGCGCACCCCGAAACGTTGACTCAACTCCACCGCTGTAACAATTGCTTTAGATGTAAAGAATACAATTATTCGCTTTAAACTTTAAAATGGAGTGCTGGTTCTTCACAAACATACCTGGATATATGCGGTGTCTCCGCGAGCCGTGCACCCACACAATACTACGTCGAGGTAAGAGTGCGGCTGTTCCCAGAACTGTACCCTGGCACTAAGGCAGGATAGGGGTTTACAAAGTAAAAAACCCTTATCTTATCCTCGGGCCAGCGCTGCTCCTCTGGTCTCTGCGGCCGCTGCTGGGAATGGCACAAAGCTGCATCCCCTGGCACCGTGTGCGCTCATGCGCCCACCCGCCCATTAAAGGAAATGGGTGTGCAGCAGTGTGCAAGGAGCTGGGGGATGCAGATCTGTTCATTTGAGGCAAGATGGCAACACCCAGGATCTGAAGCACCGGAGGAAGCTCAATGGCGAAGATAAGGTACAGTTTTTTTTCCCTTTGTCACTGGAATTCCGCTTTAAAGCAGCAACAGAAGGTTCAGCATCATAAACTTCAATACAGGTTTCACTTATGATAGGACACTGTAACTGCCATATACAGGGATAAGGAGCAGTTAACAGCGGGGTTATTTATCAAGGGATAGCGCCAGGTAGCGCCTCGCAGTGGCAGACAGTGTCTGGTGAACGCCAGGCGTTGTATGCAATACCACATTTATGAAAGCGAATCTGGTAAGCGTCTCTAACAGCGCCATGCAGCGTACGATTCATCATTACAGGTGGCTCAGTGTAACCTACATCACATTCATCAAATCCCGGCCAGGGTCCTACAGCGACTGAGGCACTCTGTTACAGCACCCGATACACGCACATGAGCGACTACTAGTGATCGCTCTAAGGGCCGCCATACAGACGCTCATCTGCCAATACCTGGCGCTAGTAATGAATCGTCCTCTAAGAGTTTTTCCAGTGTACGGGAAATTCTACTTTGGGGAATCCATGCATAAAGAATAGAAAAAAACTTCGAATTGTGTACCCAACAAGTGAAGAAGTAAGTGTTGAAAGCGGAGAAGGGCATACAGATTTATTTATAATAAGAATTATTCATCAAGGGATAGCGCCAGGTGGTGCCTCGTAGCGGCAGACAGTGTCTGGTGAACGCATTCATCAAATCCTGGCCAGGTAACTACAGTGACTAAGAACTCTGTTACAGCGCCCAATACACGCACATGAGCGACTACTAGCGATCGCTCTAAGCGCCGCTATACAGGCGCTCATCTGCCGATACCTGACGCTAGTAGGGAATCGTCCTCTAAGAGTTCTTCCAGTGTACGGAAGTTCTACTTTGGGGAATCCAAGCATAAAGAATAGAAAAAAGTTAGAATTGTGTACCCAACAAGTGAAGAAGTACCATGTGTTGAAAGCGGAGATTTATTTATAATAAGAATTATACTCACTGTACTTACCAAGTAAATCTGTGCAGAGCATATACATAAAGAATAATAACATGTTCTAAATATTATACCCAGCTTACAAAACAAGAAAAAAACACCGTGCAGTGCTCATATACAGGCAATAGAAACAGATGGTTACCCATATTATATCGGGCATACAGAACTAATGCACTGACCCCATTTTTTCTTCTGAAGTGCACTGGGTCTTCAACAGAACTGAATAAGATGACCAAACCTTAGAACTGCCATCTTTAAACCCGACTAACACCCTTACAAGAAACAATGCTCGTATGCATCTTTCCCAGGCCATTTCAGATTGCTGCACACAAAATGTAATTTACCTTTGTGTAACTCCTGCTGTGGTCAAGCTTCCCCTTTTAATGCCATCCTATGGAGCTGCAAGCATCTTGCAAAGAGGAAGTGCTGCTGGGTTTCCTGCTGCTGTGCATTGCGGTGTGGATTGCAACCTGCATGTCAGTGAGCTTTTTAGCTGTTAAACACAAAAGAGTGCAAAAAAGGTCTTTTTTCCCCCCAAATATTACCTGTACCTGTGATGAGGTTGGATACATCATTATTCCAATGAGGTAAGGATATTTGTTATTAAACCGGACCTTCAGCGTGATTTAATGAAAAGCCCAAACTCTTAAAAAACGGTTCCCCAGCATCTAAAATTAATATATTTTACGTTTTTAGTCACCAACTTATTATTCTTTCCCCCACTGGGCTGCAACACTGTTCAGGAATTTAGGATACAGGCGCCGCCATCTTGACTCAGAAGCATCACACTTACTGAGGAGAGGTGAGTGGGATAAGCTACAGGGGGGTGGGTTATAGCTGTGCTTTGCTCAGACAGAGCAGAGCTGGGGTCAGGTAAAGGTCAGCAGTCCCAGAATGCAGAGCAGCACAGTCAGGAGGCACTTCCTGTTTGCAGGCTGCCTGACAAGATGGCGGCTTCCATAAGCCGTCATCTTGGATGTTTAAAGGCTCATAACATGCAGTAGATGCAGGCAGGATGATTTTTAATGTGGCCAATCTGTATGTACAGGGTGTGGGAAACATATAAGATAGGCTCTTATTCAGAGTGAAGGTCCGCTTTAAGTTTGGAAACAAAAGAACCACATGGGCTATGCAGAAAAAATTGTGAAAAATTTAGCATAGCCCATAGGGTGCTGATATTTCCAAAGATATTTAAAAATATATCCTTGCATCACTAACAACTTAATGTACCTAAACTGTAAAAATGTGCCCTCACATGTACAGGTGGTTTTTTGGGGTACAATGTAGGACAACAATTTTGTTTTTTTTGTTAAAAAGCTCACCGAGATGCAGGTCACAAGTCACACTGCAAGTCACACTGGCTTCACCAAACAATTAGCATTCCCCACATAGATTCAGTATCTTGGGGAGTTTTTTTTCCAACTGTGCAAGGCTGTTGGTCCAGTTTAACACCTAATGGCCAAAGCCGGTAAAGTTGGGAACATTTTGAATAGAGGACCTGATTGCCACTATGTAGGCCCGATGCAAGCAATGCAATGCAAAAATACAAGAAACGCAAGGCAAGATTGCAGGCAGATCCCCAAACAATCAGCAGAATCTTATCCTGACTTCTGACCTAAAGGAATGTGAGTTTCTCCATTAGGAATATCATCTGATGACACAGATGATACAACAACCAAACTGTAAATGGTTTTCAATAATAAATGAAACAGCGCTCTGATATACTGCTATGCGCAAGAAGAACAACTCTTTACATTTGAAATCTTCGCCCCCCTCCACAAACCATATATTCTCTGGAAGTACACCTCAAGCTTTCTAGGCGTACCTGGCTTGTTGACATGGGAACAGTTTTCTGGAAGTAATCCCTCGATTATTATATGGTTGCACAGGGTTTCCCTAAAAAAAGAATAAAAAAGCAGAATCAAAGCCACATTTTCCTAAAAAAAGCTATATGCAAACAGTAAAAAACAAGGTAAACAAGGTAAATATGAAAAACCAAGGTCCCCGAACAGAACAATAGCCGACATGCATAGCCACTTTCAAAGGTATAGTTTCTCTATATTTCATAGTCGATGACTAAGGACCAGCAGCTGCCCGAAGGCCCCCCGGGTGAGGAGGAGACCCAGCCAGAGGGATTGCGCACAGAGTTAATTAATGTGAAAGTCAGCAGCGGCGATGGAAACAAGAGGGGAGCCCTATTTTGGGTGCTCTCCTGAAGCCGGAAGGGCCTGTGGGGGAGGGAACTATGTAGGAACAGGAACTCTGCAATTAGTGTGCACACAGGAGTGGACTGAGCAAATGGAGCACTAGGCTGCACTGTTTTGGGGCCAACTGAGTTGGCACCTCACCCACACCCTGTGCCAGAATTCACTTAATCCTCTTCTAACATCCCCTCAGATGAATGCCCCTATACTTGGCCCCATTGCAACCCTTTTTTGCTTATAGCCCCACCTACTTC
This sequence comes from Gastrophryne carolinensis, assembly GCA_027917425.1. Classification (NCBI taxonomy): domain Eukaryota; kingdom Metazoa; phylum Chordata; class Amphibia; order Anura; family Microhylidae; genus Gastrophryne; species Gastrophryne carolinensis. Next base: position 134,497,023 of record CM051244.1, read on the forward strand.
TGAACTATATTTCTCCCCCACAATACTAATGGTTCAGTACCATCTCATCAAATCTGCCCCTGCAGTGCTATAGCGTCAGCTGCCGAACATACTTTCTGACTGGATCTGAGACATACCTGGGGCGAGCTTAGTGGGCAGTCATGGGCTGGCTGGGGCTTGATCCTGATCCTGGGCTGATTTTTGGTCCCAGTTCACCCCTGGGTGCATGTGTGTGATTGAGATTGGGGCCCAAGGCTCAATAAGAGTTGAGAATAATGGTAGGAAACAAATCACTTTAGGTGAAAAAGTCAGTGTAATGTTCAGAGTAAAAATGAATTTTAGCTGGTGATTCAGAACCAAGCCATTCTTAGGATTTATTAACCTAAAGTGATTTTTACTACCAAGAGCATTTTTCCCAACTCTTACTGACTCAACCCCAATGTCTTCAAATGATGAGGAATATCTATAGCTGACCTCTACTGTACTTTAGACCCAGTGCTTAAAAAAGCATCGGCAGCACACCTTTTTAATGTTCTGCAGGGGAAGAGAGTAGTGTCTACAACTATTCTGTGTATCTGTGCAACTTGCTCTCACCACACAAGGGGGGCCTGCCTAACCCAACTAACGTACTGCCACAGCAGAGGCTGCTACAGCTGCTGCAGGGATTATTGCTAGCTATTGCCAGTTCGGGTGGAAAAAAAAGGATACTTTTTTTATTGCATTTCAGTTCATCAAAATCATTCAGTATCTTCCTCTGTTCTGGGCAAAATAATTCTGCTCCTGCATACGTCTTGCGTCTGCATCTATCCAGGGCAAAATAATTCCGCTCCTGCATACGTCTTGCGTCTGCATCTATCCAGGGCAAAATAATTCTGCTGCTGCATACGTCTTGCGTCTGCATCTATCCAGGGCAAAATAATTCCGCTCCTGCATACGTCTTGCGTCTGCATCTATCCAGGGCAAAATAATTCCGCTCCTGCATACGTCTTGCGTCTGCATCTATCCAGGGCAAAATAATTCCGCTCCTGCATACGTCTTGCGTCTGCATCTATCCAGGGCAAAATAATTCCGCTCCTGCATACGTCTTGCGTCTGCATCTATCCAGGGCAAAATAATTCCGCTCCTGCATACGTCTTGCGTCTGCATCTATCCAGGGCAAAATAATTCTGCTCCTGCATACGTCTTGCGTCTGCATCTATCCAGGGCAAAATAATTCCGCTCCTGCATACGTCTTGCGTCTGCATCTATCCAGGGCAAAATAATTCCGCTCCTGCATACGTCTTGCGTCTGCATCTATCCAGGGCAAAATAATTCTGCTCCTGCATACGTCTTGCGTCTGCATCTATCCAGGGCAAAATAATTCCGCTCCTGCATACGTCTTGCATCTGCATCTATCCAGGGCAAAATAATTCTGCTCCTGCATACGTCTTGCGTCTGCATCTATCCAGGGCAAAATAATTCTGCTCCTGCATATGTCTTGTGTCTGCATCTATCCAGGGTAATATAATTCTGCTCCTGCATACGTCTTGCGTCTGCATCTATCCAGGGCAAAATAATTCTGCTCCTGCATACATCTTGCGTCTGCATCTACCCAGGGCAAAATAATTCTGCTCCTGCATACGTCTTGCATCTGCATCTATCCAGGGCAAAATAATTCTGCTCCTGCATACGTCTTGCATCTATCCAGGGCAAAATAATTCTGCTCCTGCATACATCTTGCATCTGTCCAGGGCAAAATAATTCTGCTCCTGCATACATCTTGCATCTATCCAGGGCAAAATATTTCTGCCCCTGCATACGTCTTGCATCTGCATCTATCCAGGGCAAAATAATTCTGCTCCTGCATACGTCTTGCATCTGCATCTATCCAGGGCAAAATAATTCTGCTCCTGCATACGTCTTGCATATATCCAGGGCAAAATAATTCTGCTCCTGCATACGTCTTGCATCTGTCCAGGGCAAAATAATTCTGCTCCTGCATACGTCTTGCGTCTGCATCTATCCAGGGCAAAATAATTCCGCTCCTGCATACGTCTTGCGTCTGCATCTATCCAGGGCAAAATAATTCTGCTCCTGCATACGTCTTGCGTCTGCATCTATCCAGGGCAAAATAATTCTGCTCCTGCATACGTCTTGCGTCTGCATCTATCCAGGGCAAAATAATTCTGCTCCTGCATACGTCTTGCATCAGCATCTATCCAGGGCAAAATAATTCTGCTCCTGCATACGTCTTGCGTCTGCATCTATCCAGGGCAAAATAATTCTGCTCCTGCATACGTCTTGCATATGTCCAGGGCAAAATAATTCTGCTCCTGCATACGTCTTGCATCTATCCAGGGCAAAATAATTCTGCTCCTGTATACGTCTTGCGTCTGCATCTATCCAGGGCAAAATAATTCTTCTCCTGCATACGTCTTGCGTCTGCATCTATCCAGGGCAAAATAATTCTGCTCCTGCATACGTCTTGCATCTATCCAGGGCAAAATTATTCTGCTCCTGCATACGTCTTGCATCTATCCAGGGCAAAATAATTCTGCTCCTGCATACGTCTTGCATCTGTCCAGGGCAAAATTATTCTGCTCCTGCATACGTCTTGCATCTATCCAGGGCAAAATAATTCTGCTCCTGCATACGTCTTGCATCTATCCAGGGCAAAATAATTCTGCTCCTGCATACGTCTTGCATCTGTCCAGGGCAAAATTATTCTGCTCCTGCATACGTCTTGCATCTATCCAGGGCAAAATAATTCTGCTCCTGTATACGTCTTGCGTCTGCATCTATCCAGGGCAAAATAATTCTGTAACTATACATTTGAATGGTCGTGTTTCCATTTTGTTTAGTGTTATTTTTTGCAGCCCTTTGAAGGCGACCAGAATGCTGAGGTGGCCCTCGGTGAAAATGAGTTTGACACCCCTGATTTAGAGTATCTCTTGCCGCTGACAGACAGTATGGTGTCCTCAGTCCCTGCCCTCTCTTCTGTTAGTTACCACATTGAGCCACAGAGTGATTCAGGTTCTTCTGCCTTATAAGCTGTGATTAGGGCCCTGCCATGTGCTTCATTATCAGTGAACACTTTAATAGCGCCATTTAAAAGGCTATATTTCTGCCTTCCTCGTTGGACTGGGAATGATACATGGCAATAATTGGCAGAGAGAGATGGCTCTCAGTGGCCTTTTAATCGCCCTATTTGTCAGGCTCTGCGTCTGTGTGAGACGAATCATATTGATGACCTTATTCCGTTTTCTAGTCACTGACACTTAACTTGTTCACTGCCATGATTTCTGACTTTATTTTTAGTAATGAGGCTTTATCTGGAAGTATAAGCAGCAATAAATAAGTGCTACTGTCATGACAGTAACTGGAAACATTACTTATTATTCATTGACATTGCGTAGTGATCAGAACCCTGTGGCAGCCAATCACAGATAAGCTTTTATTGTCTAACCACACAAAACAATTAGTTACTACTAGTTAATTTAAGGCTAAATTTAGCACATTATTGTTTTTTTTTTCAAAATATTAAATCATTAAACACTCTGTGAGTTGCAGTGTTTCTTAGACCCTTTGCCAACTTTTTCTTTTACTGCCATTATATGTAACCATGACATAGATAATTTATCAAAACCCCTCCCCTAGTGATATCTATAGAAGTAGCAGTCCTCAAAAAGCTTTTGTCCCCTGCTGCTGATATGTCCATGTCTGGTGCTCAGCAACTCAGAATGGAATTCAGGCCATGATAGTGCAGTATATCATCAAGTGACTGAGCGAGTTACTGAGTCAAACCGATCAGCTGCTGGGGACAAAAGGTGAGTATCTTTTAGTGGTCAATCACTTTAACACTGGTACCTTGTTGTTTCATATGAACTTGGAACAGAAGCCATTGAAACACATGGATGAGTTCAGGATAACAGAAAGATGAAATTTTGCATGGCCATCATTTTCTTCCATTTAGAGCCCCCCAAAAAAGCTCACCTCCATCCAGGTTCCAGCACCAGAGTTCTCCTTATCCCCCGGGGGGGGGCTCGGATCCCCTGACAGTGTCTATAGCAGGACAGAGAACACTAATTCTCTGACCCACGCTGAGATTCTGACAGATACCTCTCCACCTCAGGGAAAGGCTTTTTATACCGGTAAGTGAGCTGACAGCTCACTCTGCCAGTATAAAAAGCTCCTCCCTGCAGTGGAAGTGAGTGGCGGAACTCGAGATTGAGTGGTGGATCCTGTGCCCCGCTTCCAGCTTCCGCTGCTTACTCCCGGCTAAGATCGTACAGCGTGGGACAGCAACAGGCAATTGAGAGGGGTAAGTACTAGTTTAAAAATATATATATATTAATATTAAAGGACATTTGTGTGCATTTTTTCCACTTACCCCTTTGTGAACTAGTTAGGGGTCCTTAAGACCCCTATACCAGTTCGAATGGTAGGAGGGGCTGGCAGGTGACTTGCCAAATCCCTCTTATTACTTGGTTCCCCAACGGCCAGGGGGGTGGAGGAGAACCCGGTGCCCATGTGGGCTGGTAGCCTTAAAGGCTAGGTGGGTGGCTGCTCAGCCTCTGACCGCCGGTCTACCAGCCCACATAGATATTTAATCCTTGATAGTTATTCCAAGTTATCTAAAAGGCTCGCATAGAATTTGAATTTTATTTGAAAGACTCATAAAGCATTCTTTTCAGTTTGAGGGTCCTGGGCAGGAACGAGTGTCTACCGATACATATGTGGTACCATTGTAATCTGGAGGAATAGGGCTTTTACACACAATATGGCTTTCTTGAAAAACTTAAATTTTTAATTTATAAAATGCAAAAAGGTTTATAAAAATAGAATTTATAATTTGTTTTCCACATATTTTACCCAAAAATATTTAAAGTTTCATGTTAACGCCTAAACTCTGCTGAAAAAAACAATATATCATTTTCCTGGAAATCCCTGGAAGTTCCTGCAAAATCACAGTTGCAAAATGCTTACAATTGTCTTGCAATAACTAGATCTCTAGTTAGGCTGCCATTAAAAAAGGGTTAAAGGGACTGTAAACTCAATCACAATAATAAAGCATCAAGCAGTTTTGTCTGATGTCTGTGCCGTGTGCTTCTCTAAAAAAGCAGGGCTCCAAAGTTTGCCCACCTTTTAATTTAATTCCTCCAGGACCACACAAAAAGGTGGTCAAACAACCACTCTGTCCTTGGTGCTCTCAGCTTGAGTACGCTTGGCAAGCCACAGTTGTCCCCTAGTTGTTTCTGACAACTGCAGACCATGTTCATGACGCAGAAAACTGCACTGCAACACAATAATTAAAGCAAAAAAGCCGTTTTGCAAAGAATACAAAGATATTTACATAAATCAGAGGTTTTGAGGTGCTTTGAAATGGCTTATGTTACATAGTCCCCAACTGGAATTGGGTGGGGTGAAGTTGTTTGCTCGGACAGGGGTTTTAATGAATTAAGCGTCATGTAAACTATGCCATAGCGCTTCTTGCCTGTTCTTTCTGGCAACAGTCTTCTGCCTCCCAGCTGATTTTTTACTTTCTCTTGCTGCTGAGATTGACTGTTACATTGTGATACATTGTTTTTTAGTCTAGCTGATCGTTATGATGAGGGTCATGCTAAAGATATAGTGACGCAAGATTACCTTTGCGTGTGCGCACAGGTGTGAACTGAAGTTTACATTTTCTTTACTTGAACACATAAAAACATCTATAAAACATTTCTGTTCCAATATTTCCCCCCAAAAAATCACCCCTTTCAAAACATTATTTTAACGTCTCCGGAATAATGATGTACCTCACCTGTAAAAATTCCCTATTACAGGGGTAGGTGAGTTTTAGGACAAATTAGAGTGTCCTATAGCCCCCTTTCTTTCCCTCATTTGTTTATCTCTCCATCTCCCTATATTCCCCTTTCCCACCTCTCTATATCTCTTCTCCACCTTACCTAGACCCCCCCCAGTTCTTTCCTTCTGTGCATATTTCTTTTTTATCTTCCTCTATCCCCTCTTCTTTCACACCCCATTATCCCTCCCTAATATTCCTATGTTCCAATTTTCCCCCTAATCTCTTTATCTCTCCAATCTCTCTCTATATTCCCCACCTATTTCTCCTTTATCTCCCTATATTTTCAGTTTCTTCCCTCTATTCCATATCTTCATCATCTCCTTATATTTCCCTATTCTTTTCAACCTCTATATATCTCTTCCTGATCTCCCTATATTCTCCTATTCTCCTCCTCCTCTTTATTTCTCTCCTTCAACTTTCTATACCCCCCCCCCCCATTCTTTACAATCTCTCTATATCTCTCCTTAACCTTCTTATATTACTCCTTTATTTCCAACCTCTGTCTGCCTCTCCCTCTCCCTATATTCCTTCTTTCTTGTTCCCACCTCTCTCTATCTCTCATTTATATCCTTATATTCCCTCCCGTCTTTCTCACCTCTCCTTGTTCATCTCTAGATTCCTCTTTTCTCCCTCTATATTCCCTCTTTTACATTCATATCCTTATATCTCTTAATCATCTCCCGTTATTCCCCCTTAATCCCCTTCTCTTTCTACTATTGTCTATGGATTTATATTGCTAATTTATCTCTTCCTCTTTATCCTCTTTCCATATTACCCCTTCTTCCCTTTGCTATATTCTCTTTCTATCCTTTAACGTCATATATACTCTTTTCTTTATCAGTCAATATACTCCTATTTCTCTTTCACATTTCCCTATATACATCCCATGTGTTTTTCATCCCTCTGTATGCCCACTTCTTCTTCTTCACCATCATCCTTGCTCTATATCCCCCTTCCTTTGTTTACCTCTCTATATTTACCATCATCTCTCTACCTTCCTAATGTCTCTTCTTCATCATTGTATATGCCCTAGTCACTTCGTAACTTCTCTGTGGCCCCCATCTCTCTTTTATCTCTACACCCTTTTTTTCATTTATCTCTCTATAACTCATGTGTTTTCTACCCCTCTGTATCCCTTCTTTCTTTCTTTCTTTTTTTCTTTCTTTCTTTCCTTATTCTTTCTGCATTCCCAATTTCTCTCCTTCTTTTCTGTATATATATATATGTATATATATATATACACACACATTTCTATATCTTTTATTTTCTTCTTTCTTTTCTTTATTTTTTTATATCCTTCTTTATCATATTTATGTCTATATCTTTTCTCTTCTTCGTCTCTGTATATTTAATCTTCTTTCTGTGTGCCATTTTCTCCTTAATCACTATGTACCTCTCAATCATTTCTCTACTTTCCTTACTTATCTCCTCTTTTTCTCCATTTATTTCTCTCTATTCCCGCATTTTCTCCCTGTATCCATTTTAGTCCCCCTTCTCTCCTTCATCTCTTTATATCCCACTTTCACCTCTGCCTTACCACTGTTTTTAATTCATCCCTCTATATCCTGCTTCTCTCCTTCATTTCTCCATACCTTCCTTGTATTCTACCATATGCTTTCTTGTATTTATAACCCTATAGGCCCCTTCTGATCGCTCTATAGCCACTGTTTATTTTATCTTCTTCATATCTCTCCTCCCCAGGGCTCTTTATCTTTTATTTATCTAGCTTTAGGATCCCTTTCTATTGTCATCTCTCTCTGCCTCCTCTTTCTTTTCCTATATCTTCTTTTATTGCAAATGTGGAACAAATCCCATATAATATGGTGCTAGTGTCTATAAGAATATGGCTGGGTTACACTTTGCCCCCCCCTCCTCCTCCAGTTTACCCTATAGTACCCTAACCACTCCAGGCAGGTTTGGATGGCTGTAACCAGCCTCCTGAGTCTCTCCAAGGCTCAGCTCTCTGCAGCCGGGTGTAGTCTCCAGGCATGATGGCTAGCCAGCTTAGTCATCAGATCCATCCCCAAACCTGGCCTTACAAACGTCACTGCTTGTAATGGATGCATCCAGTACTGTATATGGTGAGATGCATCCTGGATATTGTGGATATTTTTGTGGATATTTTGGTTCCACATATAGATCTAACACGCCATTTGCTTTTTAAAAAATTAGCCTCATTTGATATATTTATTCATCCTTATCAGGAAATATTATAAGCTATTGTTATGGGTTTCCCCTCCAGCGTTCTGTATTGTCTTTAAATGTTTTTTAATGTGTCCTTCCATGTTTTGTCTATCATTTTTTAAAGCCTTGATTAAATAAATTCATATTTTTTATATAATTAATTGGTGTGCAGCGGTCAGTGGGGGGACTGGGGGCTGGTCTATGGCCCCATTCTTTGTTGTTTTCCATGTGGCAGCCTGGGTTTTGGTCCACTTTAAGTAGTTTAGAAATTCTTCTGTAACCAATGCCTTAGGTATATTTTGCCATAATCAAGGTCTTGAGAGAGCTCACTGGTTTTACCTATCATGATATGAGGATTGCTTTCTAATTACTGAGAGATTTCAGCTAGTGTCAAGACTAGGGATGAGCGAACCGGTTCGGACGAACCGGAATTCGCTCCGAATTTCAGGGAAAATTCGATTCGGCACGAACCCGAATTTTTTTTGGTTCGTGCCGATCGAATTTTCCCTGAAATAAAAAAAAAATGCCGGCATGGTGGGAGCGGGCAGGCCGGCTACGCTGTCAGCGGGCCGGCGGCGGCGGCCTGCTGACAGGCGTAGCCGGCCTGCCCGCTCCCACCATGCCGGCATTTTTTTTTCAGATGAGCGATTCGTGAAAGTTCGATTCGGGCGAACCCGAATTTCTTGGGGAAATTCGGCGAATCGCCCGAATCGAACTTTCAAGAAGTTCGCTCATCTCTAGTCATGACGCTTGTGAGATTTTCATGCCAATAGCACCTTTAGAAATATATTTACCTAAAAAATTGGTGACTTATTTTATGTGTGTGTATATATATATATATATATATATATATATATATATATATATATATATGTGTATTCATAATTTTTAAATGTTTTCACTGATTTAAACGTTAATGTATTTTATTGAGATTATATGTGATGAAAAGTGCTGCGTGCATCTGTTTTCAGCCCCCTGTACTCTGACACCACAAAATAATATCCAGTGTGACCTACTGCTTTCAGCAGTTACCTAATTAGTAAATACAGTCTACCTGTATGTAATTTATTTTTTAAATCAGTCCAGCAAAGAAAATGTGCCGTGGGAAAGATAAAAAAGGTGAGTTTACGAGCGACCCCAGGAGATACACATGATGAATCGGGATGCCCCACCACAGAGGAACAATACCATGTTGATTTCTTGGCTATTGTTGCTCTTTAATATCTGTTAACATTTTAATATGTATACCTTACAATTGTATATGTGACACGCCAGGGTGGTTATGTGGTTATAGCCCCTCCTCCTGCAGTGAGAAGGTCAGGGCTACAATCCCACATTGTACATCTACATGGGGTTTCTTCTTGTTACTGTTATGTTAATTAGTGAATGCCCTAACTGCCCTGTTGTATGAATGGTGCATAATATTGAGCTTCCTTGATAGCCAGGAGCCAATGTGGATGTTTTTATGTACAGTACTTTGTAAAGCTCTACAGAAATGTGTCAGTGTTATGTAAATGTAGCACGGCTTTTTATGGCATATATCAATGAAATTGTTCCTTTGCAGCCTGTAATGATCGCATGTCTTTCCTTTAGAGTCTCTGCTCTGAGCTCAGGCTACGAAGGAGAGGAATGGCATCGGTTCTTCGCTTATGTCACCATCTTCTTAATAGCCAAGATCAGTCCTCACAATGTGATCCTCCTAACCTGCAACTGTTATCTGTTAATTTGGAGAGGAGGTGGGAGGCTATAGTAATGCAATGTACCCAGTGGCAGAGACGCCTTCAAAGAGAACTGGGAGAAGACCATGTAAGTACTATACAAATTAAGTGAACACCTGTGTACATTAATATTTAATGGCTAAGATTACCTGATTACTAAAAATATTACAAGTCGATACAAAAAATAGCTAGTAATCTACCTCCTTACTGTCACTCACATAGGGTTAGGCTACTCCTAGCCCAAATGTTTAATAGTTTTGACATATGGTTATTATGGACCAATGGGTAAACTATGTTACTGGACTGGATATGTATGTTTAATTTTTGAACCATTTTGAGTGGTGAGGAATGTTATTTCTGCATGTCTGGCATTCTGCTTTAAAGCAGAACAACACCCATTTTTCACATAATACAGGTTGTTCCTAGAGCAGGGGGGCATCCTAATGGCTACTGCCCCCCTCAGCATTAACCCTGTTAAACCAGAGAAATCTTACATTCCTCCTCTGTCCCCTGGCATAATTAAGCACTGCAATTGGCCACCATGGTCCCTTGGTCCGCAGGCTTCTTCCAGGTATCCACCCACAAGCGACTTTGTGACCACAGTGGACAATCACAGGGCTTGATTTTCGCCAGGGGGAATGAGGAAAAAGTTAAGATTTCTCTCGTTTAACAGGGTTAATGCGCAGAGGGGCGCCAGTAATTAGATGTCCCCCTCCTGCTAGGAACAACACCCATTTTGTGAAACCAGCAATGCTCCAGCGATCCATGAAACATCCATTATTTTTATTGATTAAATGCATAAACCTGAACCAGCTCCTATTACTGGTCATGGCTCCTTAGTTGATTGGATACAGGGGCTCGCATCATCAGCAGATGACGGCTCAGCAGAGGTCTCCTTTTTCAGCTCGACATGGCTTCGACAGGCCACAAGCCTGCATCAGTGGTGAAACTGCTGGGCCGCATCCTGGACTACATTAGATCAAGGCTGTGAGATGACAGGTAAGTATTTACTTAAAGTGGAACAAAACCCAAAGTAGCCATGAAGTATAAAAGAAGAACAAACCATGACATCTTGAAATATGAAATACTTTGCTACATCTGTAGGTTTTGATTACTCAGTGTTATGGTATAGGCACATATCTGTTATCTTTTAGGCAATTTTCTGTTATGTGAGATCATTTTTTAACTTTAATTTTAATGGTTTAGGAAATTGATCAGTTGGTGGATGCCGAGTGGGCTGATTTGAACAATGCTGGCGGTGACGAGGCACTGGAATGGGACGAGACTGATTTTACTACAGAGCCTGTTTGTGGCACAGAGGATAATAATAAGCAACTTTCAGCAGAAACAGATGCTACAGATGGAAGCTGTTCCTCTGAACAAGTTGTTTTAGGTGAAAGTCATCAGCACAGTCCCTCTCAGACAGTTTATCAAGTCTATAGCTTGCACAACATGGTATTTTTTGGAACAGACAAAGATTCTTTACCAAAACAAACCAAAAATTTGGATTCCTTGCCACCTCTCTCACTTCGCAATTTGCAAGACTGTAACTTTTTATCTCTGCCAGATTTAGCTAATATGTCTCCAAAATCTCAGCTACTTACTAAAATACACATGGATTCTACAGGCCACTCTGAGAGTGAAAGTGGCATTGCAAGTGGAGAAGGTGTGACTGCGGCCAATTCAGAAGGGTGTTTATCTCTTGATGGCGATGGACCACAAGAGTGTCCTATTCAAAATGAGGATGCAGGACAAGCTGTCCGCAAAGGTAGTGGACCTGTTCAGTATTCTAAAACAAAACCCTGTAGTCCACTCATATTCCCAGACACCTCTCAAATACAACCTGACATTATTGCATCCATAAAGCTGGAAAGACAAAGATTGGGGCCAAATATATGTTTTCAAAAAACACCTGGTCAAACTGGGACAAACAGGACTATCCTTCAGACTGCTGATGATGATCAAAGCCCTGAAGATGATTTTGATTTTCAGAATGTACTAAGCCAAGAAAACTCCCTGTTGAACTCATCCTCATTAGAATCACTTTCAGGGGCTGGTGAAGCTCTGGACTCCTTTGTACTCAAACACAGTGTGTCTCTTGACAGTTGGCCTGCCTCTTATAAGAGCAATGAAGATTTGTTTAGTCAGCAAGGGTCAGCTGATATTTCTCCAGGTAGTGAGCCTGGGGAAGAGTTAAGTAAGCGTACTTTAGATTTGCTTAAAAGGCTGGAAGACGTCGCATGCCCATCCGAACAGAAAATGAAACGCAGTTTCTCTGATGATATTACTCTTAGAAGTAGCTCTCGTAAGGCATCCTTAACTGGTCTCCAGCTATCACAGGATAAAGAATCTTCAGGCCACGAGGAAGTTGGATCTGAGGTGACTGAACTAAGTAGCAGTGAGGAGCTATCACTAAAATCTGAAGATATGGTGGTACTAAAAGGCCGTTTAGGTTTACTGAATGCAAATGCCAGTTTCCGTAAACATCTGAGTCGTTCACTAGGAGGAGAAGAAGGAGAGGCCAACCTGAGCATGATTGTTAATGTATCATGTACATCAGCATGTACTGATGAAGAAGATGACAGTGACTTGCTGTCGAGTTCTACGCTGACATTAACTGAGGAAGAGGAAGAAGAGGAAATTGATGAGCCCAGCTCTGGCATGGCAAGTGAAGATGAAGCTGGAGATGATATAGAACTTCCTTTAGGCTCAGACTTTATCAGACGAGACTTGCAAGCATGGATCAGACCCTCATTTTTGCTTCCTAGAGAAAGAAGAAAAATGAATAGAGTGTTGGAGGACATGGCTGGTGCATCAAAGCCCGAAAAAAATGTACACAGGCACATACATAAACCGAAAGAAAGCAATGCAAATGACAAAGATTTAACCAGGCTTTCACCTGAAACAGAAGAAAAAGAAAGCCCAAATATTTCTGATGTTTTGGTGGTTGATGTAGAAAATGGAAATGTCCAAAGCACAGTAGCTGACGCTATAAGAGACAATTTGAGCAAAAGAAGCATTTCTGAAAAGAGCATAAAATCAGGGCTATACCCATCAATATCAATAACTAAAACTGAAAGACTACATCCCCGTTGCATGCCTGGTTTAGCATATCACAAGCCTCGTGAATTAGGATCATCTGCAAATCCAAAAAGCAACCTTCGTATTACATGTGATGCAGTTGCAGATGTAGATATGACAGATAGCAGTCCCACAGCCCCAGAAAAAATGCAAAAAATATCCCCAACGACTGATGTAGAGGCAGTGAATGAGCCTTCATGTTCTTGTCATAGTTCTGTCCATAACACAGTGCGCAGTCCTGACTGCAATGCACAAGAATTTGTTAAAGAAATTTTAGGTATGACATCCAATGCACTCCATAGATCTTCACCACAGGATGGTCAAAGACAAGGAACTGGGGCACAAATCAGGGAGAAGGTGCTAGAGTATTCTCGCAGGCAACTGGAAAGAGGCGATTTCTACTCTTACTTATCTCTGTCTTCCCATGACAGTGATTGCGGAGAACTAAATGGATCTGTCAGAGCCTCTACCCCTCCAATGTTAACAGAAAGTTACACATCAGAAGAAATTGAGGGGATGTTTCAGGCTTGCACAGATGAGAAACCAGAAAACTCAATAAATGGTCAGGTGTCTCAGGATGTCAGTGGCCCTTCCAATGTTTCTGCTAGATATTCTCCAATAAATCCTCTGACAGCAAATTGTCCTCCTAAGTATACTGGTAACAAAAATCCTCAAAATAAAGTTTTGATCTCAGGACCACATGCAACTAATAGATTAACAACCAAGAAACTTCAGGCTAATTCTACAGTCACTGCAAAAGGAGGAAGCAAAACATCCAGCAAAAAAATACTCCCTACAAAGGAAATACGCCCTGAGCTAAAAGGGAAAAACTCTGTAAAGCCAACTGTTTCTAACCTCCCTATTTTGCACAAAAGGGTACAAGATCAAAGGCTGCCAGCCGTCAGTACTAATCCGAGCAATGAGCAAAAGGTATGTGTAGAAATACATCTCTGCTTTTAAAGTTATGACTGTACAAACGGGTATAAACAAAGATGTTTGAATATGACATAACTAGTACCAAGCCAAAAAATCAAATGTTGTGCTCACCTTACCATCTGCCCTATTGATACTTTGGAGTCCTGCAGACTAAATGTTCTCAGTTCTTGCATTGTAGGCTCCATTGCTGAGTACATAGCCCTGGTGGTCTTCCAAGCTCGATTGATTGGAAACAACAGTGTTGTATAGGATTGTCCAGGCATTAAAACAATGGCTTGATCCAGTCCAGTGCCATCGGGCCTCAACCCCGCCTCAGGGTTGGACGCAATCTCCCCTGGACTTCAGTCACAGTGGAGAAGCCATGCTTGCTCCATTTACTGCAATGGAAGAGGCATTTCAGGGCTCAGGTCTAGGCAAAGCTCGTTCGGAGCAGACATGGCCGGCGCGTAGAGCCGAACGCCACGGGGCCGGAGCGCGGACGGAAGCGAGCCGCCTCTCTCCCGCAGCGCAGCTCATGTTCATTGGGTACCCGGTGCTAAATCATTTGTAGACGACCTGATTCTGGGTCAGGGTTTCCTGCGTAGCAGAGCAGCTACCTCGCTGCGATCTATTGAAAGTCATCCCTCGAGCCAAGCTTTTGTCTTCCGAGACGCACCCGAGAAGGTGAGATTGCAAGTGCCTAAACAGGAATGATCAGACAGGGGGAATAAAAGGTAAGTATAGTTTTAATGCCTGGACAATACCTGGACAATTATAGCTTTATTCATGACTATTTATAGCTTTTGGCTTAAGAACCCCCATAATAAGTTCTTTCTATAGCCATATATCACTGCTTTCATATAAAAATGTTTGGCCCATAAATGTTAAACTCCTCAGTTCCCTACACAAAAGTGATGGGTCCCTACACAGCAGAGCTTTATCTGATGATGGAGAGCATACATTTTATTTTATTATTACTACTATTATTATTATTATAATTATTCTTATTGTTTATTTATATAACTCCATCTTCTTCCATATCACTGTACAAAGTAGTAATTACAGGTAAAACATGACTATTACAAAAAAGAGGCTACACATTTCAAAAGGGAATGCTATGAAAACAGGATGCCTGGCTAAAACGAGCTTTGGAGGTTAGAGTTATAATTTTAAACTGTATTCTCTGGCAGACTGGCAGCCAAGGGAGGGGCTGACAGAGGTGAGAAGCACAACTGGGAAAGCAAGCAGAGAGTTGGATGAGGCAAACAGCGGAGATTAGAGAAGAGTAGAGGGGTGTCAGTCTTTTGCAATATTCTAATCAGGATATGACTAGGGTATGCACTAACACTTTAGGTGAGAGAAAGGGAAGTATGGGGGAGATTCGTTTTAAGCTGCAGGCAGCGAGAGGTCATACAGGAGGCAAGGGAGTAAATGTAAGGTATAAAAAACAGGGCAGAGTCCAGAACAACTCCAATGCATGGGAAGTTGTAGTTATTGTGAAATTGTTAACAGTGTTACAAAGAGGGATTTAAGTGGTGGGAACATGAACTGTTTTTTCCATGTTCAGTTTGAGGTAGCAAGATGTGATAAAGCGGTGACGGCAAACCCTTTAGGGACCAAGTGCCCAAACTGCAACCAACCTGGTGGCTTTGGTCCCAGAAGGGAGATGAAAAAAGCCAAAATGTGTGTACTGGAAAGATGACAAGTGCCCACAGGGAAGGCTTTGAGTTCCGTCTCTGGTACGAGTGCCATAGGTTCGCCACCACTGTCATAAAGGAAGATACAGGTAGGAATGCACAATAGGAGGGAAGAGAGATTTGGAGACAAAGTAGGAGTGGCAGTTGCTCAGACCAATTTATAACTAACCTGGGAGGTGCATGTGAGCGAGACAATTAGGATACACAAGTCTTAAAAGGGCCACAGCACTCAACCCTGTTAGCTTGCAGCCAAACCTATAATCTAACTCTAAATCTGGTTAAAAGCAGAGGTCTTGGTCCACACACACCTGCAGAAGTATGCTAAATCTGCAGCACCAAATGCCACGATTTGGCCCAGAATGATATGTTAGAATGTCGGCTTCAGAAAAGTAATATTTCAAAATGGGTGAGGGTATTGGTTGGCCAAGACCATAGGTGTAAATTGAGAAAAGTAGGGTTCCTAGGAAGGAGCCTTTCAAGACGAATGGAGAAATCTGTATTTAAATAGAATACAATAAATTATTTGTGAAGGAGATAGAACGTGAGCTAACGAGAGAGAAAATAAGAGAGTGCAATACCTTGAATTTCAAAAGAAGAGAATATTGAGAAGCAGAGAGTGGTCAACTGTATCAAAGGCTGAGGACAGGTTGTGAAGAATGGATTTAGGCTTTAATAGCTTCGTAGCAAGTTTAGTGAGAGTCGTTTCAGTGATTTGACCAAATTGGAGGATATTTAGTATGGAGTTGGTAGACATGTCTCTACATCAGACAGAAAAACTGTACAGATCATTAAATATGAAACAAAGAAAATGATCCCAATAAACACTCACCACCTTGTCACAGTACAACATGCATCTATTTTATGTATGTAAAATGTCAAAGCTTTTTAAGTTGTATATTTGCTACCCTAGTCCAGAAGGTAACACGTGTGATATTTTACAGAGACACGTGTGATATTTTACAGAGACAATTAAGAGGATCCAAGACAAGCAAGGAGGTGTGATTTCCACGTCTGGAGTAAAGATGGCAATATGCTATGCACTGATCTTCTGTCTAAGCTTCCTCTCAGCTTATCGGGTTCACATGCAATTGCTTTCTTGCAAAAACTTGAAAACCCTCTAATTTATTTGGTGTGGAACAGGGTAATGATAACATTGTACCCTAAAACTGGCCTTCAATGCAGTTCTTATACATTATATGATGGAAGAAAGTTTCAAGATTTTCAAACTGATGAAAGATGATAAGTAATGTTACAATGGATACAGTGAACAGATTGTTAAAGCTATACAGCTGTCTATTTGCTAGACTTGATAGATGGACATTATTGTATGTGACATCCCCTGAAAGAAAGGATGAAATGGTCGCAATTTTTGGTAGGAATGTATGAAAGCCAACGCAGGTTTTAGCAGGAAGACATTTTAGAAAGTGAACGCTATAAAAAAAAGTACAGTTGGAATATTTTTAAAGATACTGAGCCAAGGTTATTCCCACCCTGCCAAAGACAGAACAGTTCTTTGCAGTATTAAATTTACTTAAACAAAAAGGATGCACATCTTTTCAGTAAAGATAAATACCAGTGGTGATAAGTGAATATGGTACAGCCTTGAGGGCTTGAAAATATATTCAATGAAATGTGTGTAAGAGTCTGTTGCATTGCAAACTATGTAATGTTTTGATTAATCACACTGAGCTGTTCAACAGAAAAGGTCTGTAATAATGTGAAAAGTGCAGTCATGCAAGCAGTTTAAAAGCAGCTTTTGATTTCCAAGACCTCAATTTTAGTTTTATCACATAGGTTACTGCACATGGATCATTGTTCTTTGCATTGCCTTACTGAAAAAGTCCGAAAGGTGTGCTAAACTTTTTCAATGCCAAGTAAGTCTTCGCAATCTATTCATTTCAGTTTTTGTTAAATGTTTTTATAATGTTGTCTATGCTGTAGTTTTTTTGTTTTGATTGAATCAATATTATGTTATTTCTTTTTTTTTTTTTTCCATTGATTAGCGATTGCATAAAACGTCAGGAGGCTTTGCCTTTATAGTATTTAAAAATGGAACATTTTCTAAGCACCCTGCAGATAACCTTTAGGCTTTTACTATGTCTGAGGTACAGTATAGGTGCCGACTGCTCACTATTCTTGATTTTGGTTGAATGTACCTAAAGGTTCAATGATGGACAATGATAAATTGATTTGAATTTAGACAATATCGCACTATATATAAAGGACAATTAAAACTGTTATCTTCATTTTAATGCGATATTGAAGGAATATACCTCCAGAATCTTTAAAGTCTCTTTAATGTAGGGTAGAGAGAAAAACTTAGGATAAGTCAAATAGGTAACACAGAATTAAGAAAAAAAAGCACACATTCAGTTTGTTTCTTTCAATGTTTGCCATTTACTCTATACATGAGGCCCAGCGAGTTGAATAATGCAAAGTACGATGAAGGAAGAGGGACATGTTTAAGCACTCGCATCTTTTTTTTGTACTGATCCTTTGATTAATACCTAATGCAATTAGTCTATTGTCTTCAGCTTTAATATCTATTTACACCAATGAGCTGAAATCTGGGCCTCCAGCACTACTATATTTTAACCTTCTAATACTGTGGGCTATGTTCTATTCTGACGATACACAGTGACATTCCTGGTGTCAGGTCTGGATTGCTCTTGCAGTCTCAATCCTGTAAAATCAATTAATAACTGGTGTAGCTATTGTGATCTGATTTTGATTGGCCTGCAATCGGTCTGAAAGTGCAGCCCATAGTAACCTCTGGGTGCTTTCAAACCACAACAGTGCAATTACAGGGCAACCTTGCGATTGCTAGTGATCACACGCTTTTGAAATGTGATTGCAAGTGTTATCGCTTGCAAACTACAAGCAAATTGGCTCTAATCGCAGTCGCATTGCCCCAGTCTAAAAGCAGCCTAAAAGCACTTAATGGAGAAAAATGTTAGCTACATCCTTATTACGGTATTAGGCTTAATCCCCTATTTGCTCATTGGTTGCACAGAGACAGCTCATTTATCTTATTTGGTTAAATGGTTAAATGTTTATGAGCAAATCTTTAAACAAATTAAAGATGTTAACATTGGTGGGAAGTCAAATGCCCCCACCTTCCCATAACTGCTGCATAGCAATCAAACTTTCTTTTGGTTCTACTAAAAAATATTCAGTGCTTAACACTGGACTATGGTAGGTCTTATTTCATTTGTAGCCGCAGGACAACATTTAGCTATACATTTTGCAGTGACTGGGCATGCAGAAAACTATGTCATAGCAGTTTTATTAATGTATTTAATCTGTTAAAGGATAGAAAATACAATTTATATAGATCTGGTATTTTATCTAAAAAATAAGTATGAACAAATATTAGGTACTTTATTTTGGATGCTGACATTTTTTTATTTAGTTTAGAGGTTTTTTTACATTTTTGTCTATTTTGTTTCTTACATAAATCCATCATTTGCATTATTGTATGACTGTTGAAAATCCAATTTTAGTGCAAGTTTCAAAAGATATAGTAAATAAAATACACTAAGCTTAACTGGTGCCGAGCTGAAAAACCAACATTGCTCAATCATTAAAACAGATAAAAATAAAAACAAGAAATCAAATCCATCAGCAGTAAATGAAAAACTAAATGTAAAACAAAACTTCTTTAAAATGTTTGGGGACTTGATGAAACAGATACACTGCCCCAATAATTCTGCCTTACCTTAGGTCTGATCTACAATATATGCTCTTGCATGTTTTACCTTTCCAGTACAGAAGTCTCTATTGCATAAGCTGCCTCAATGTGTCCAAGCTTGTAACCAAACCTGTTGCTTAATAAAACTGCTTCATGCGACTTTCTTCAATTGCTTTATTTCACTTTAAATGTGTTAATTATTATAATTATGTGGCATCTTTATAATTACAATAAAATTAAAGTTCATCTATACCTAAACATTTCCCTCCCTATTTTGTTACATTACCACAATCTAATCCTCCTTCTAATCCACACAGATTTTAGGGATCATAGCAGGGTTATGCTTGTTGGGCTAATCTGGGGGGGAGTAGGGAAATTAATTGGACGATATTTTCAAGTGGAAGTATACAAATACAGTTACATAAGTACCCTGCTGTCATTGCCCGTCTTACAAAATCACCAATCAACTAAACCAACTGAGAGCATTAGCATTATGAGAATGTATGGCTCCCTAGGCAGTTGCAGAATAGCATATGTACAGTGGCCACAAGACCATTTTTCTTAGTTCATTGTTTCCCCGCATGTTCCCTGCAGCCTGTCCCACAGAGCCTCCCCCTCTCACCTCCAGTTTCCTTGCTGAACCACATAAACCTTGCTTTGCTAAGTACCTTGGAGGGTGTTCCCTGCAGCCATCTCCTCCAGTTTCCTTGCTGTACCCTCCCTACGTACAGTACTTCACTGTACTCTTAGAGGCCGATTCATTAATAGCGGCAGGTAGCGACAGTTGAGCGACTGTAGCAGTATTTTCACAGCGCCCGCTAGTAGTCGCTGTGCTTGGCCATTGTTCGGTTGTTGATAGCGACTGAGTCGGTGTGCAGTAATGTTGAATACGGGGTGACGAGTCGCTATTTGACAATTTCCGCGATGTATGGGTGCGCATGATAGCGACTGGTCAGAGCGACCGGCTCCCAGCACATTCATCAAAAAATCATGCTCAAAAAATTCTCGCGCTGTGAAATGCATGTTTAAACCCCAGAGCGCTGGCGGCAATGTGTTAAAAGTAGTTTTTTAACCCCCAAACCACCATAATTTTGGAAACCCAAAAAAAAAAAATTTTGAAAGAATTTAGTAATATGAATACAATATCAGACCTGTAATATCAATTCTGCACAAATTTTTTTTTTTCTTTACCTTAACTAACATGGCAGAAGTGGTCACAGAATTTTTCACATTTAAAAAAAAAAAACATTAATAACAATGAATTATGAATATTTAGATTGTTCCATTGAAATGCATTGGAGAGCGCCAGGTAGCGAGAGGTCATACCTGTCGCTGTTCAAGGTCGGACGCTGACGCTGTGGGCTGAGGCTGGAATAATGCTGAATGAGTCGCTATATGGCGCTATCTCAGTCGCTAAGCAGGATCGGCTTGATAAATGTGTGATTGTGGTGGGGAGCCGGCGTTCTCGTGGCGGTGCCCGTCATTACCGGCAGCTCACCTGTCGCTATTCCTTCATAAATAAGGGCCTTAGTAAGCAGTGGCATCCAGACCTGGATGCCCAATGACATTTCCTTTAATTTTTACTTGGGATCTCTCCTCCAACCTTGATAGTGATCCTATACCATGAACCTTCTGCATTGGCCTGCTCTTTCACTTCTGTGTCCAGGCTAGCAACAAAAAAACTTGATACCCACTGTTTATATCCCACAGCTGATCACTCCTTCTCTGACACTCTGAACTTTTCCTGATTGAGTCCTGTGCCATCTATCAGGCCTCCCTCTTTCTATTGCCAACTCAGTTGCTGTAACTGTGAGCATCATTGTCATATGGTAGGAGACCAGTTGGAGCATTTGTGCTGCAGTTTCATGTGACCACAGCCTCCACTTTAAAGTTCTGCCCAAGGAACATGTATATAATTTATTTTCTTGGGTAGGAGCCAGGTTGGTTATTGATATTTACCCCAAGATATTCCTTATGGGAATGCAAACATTGCTTTTAACCATGTGTCTCTGTTAACTCTCATATAAATGTGCGACCTATAGCAGCAAATTTCAACGAGGACTGCCTCATGACTTTGGTCATCCCATGGTAACACTGCAGATTTTCTAGACTCCCTCATTGACCCAAAGTGTAGCCTAAATGATGTTTCACGGCCCACGTTTCAGCAGAGGACTAAGGTCCAATGGCTGCAGATTTTCTAGTCTCCCTCATTGACCCAAAGTGTAGCCTAAATGATGTTTCACGGCCCACGTTTCAGCAGAGGACTAAGGTCCAATGGCAGCATGAGAGTCCAAACATATTTACTTTCATTTCATTTTCTCAAAGACAATGAACTGAACTAAGTGTAAAATCAAAGGTCTTCTTGGTGTTGTTTAGTTCAGTGTCTTGCTGAATGAGCCTGACACAGGGAGCATCAAAAAGAGCACTTGTATGTATGTACTGTATGTAGGTGTTGTTGGACACATGAACAAGCTCTAGGGGGCATTGCATGCACAAACACTTGTGATGGTAAGTAGTACAGTGACTCAAGTTTTTATAGGGTTCTAAAAACGTGCAGCTTACAAATTAAACATGTATGTATACATAAGTATGTTACCGATAATATAACTCTACCCCACCTTATGAATTAATGTTTATTTAGGAAACTACCCTTTGCTTTAAAACTTTGGTGTTGGTCCACTGCTGGGGGTCCCCCCTCAATTGAGCACTGCAAACCTCAGGGAAAAACAGCCCTGCAATTGGCGTCAGTTACATAGCCGGCGGCCAGCAAAGCGTGGGAGATGTGACAGCTGCCGGCCAATCATGGGGCTGCATTCCTCTGAGGGGTCGAGTTGTCTGGTAAGGTTTGTGGGCTTTTTCAGTGGTCGATTGAGGGAGGGACCCCCCTAGCAATTGGGGTGCCCCCTGCAGCGGATCAACTAGCATGTTTTGTAAAATGGGTATTGATCCAGTTTGAATCTGTGTAAACGTATAGCACCATCTAAGCACAGTTAAGAATATATTTCCGTTCTTTCTATAACATTTCCCAATAAAATATTCCAAACAATAAAATATTTTCCTGCAGTACTGGGCAAAAGTATATTTTACTACTCATGCATTATTAATGGTGGATCAATCTATAATAAAGGAAAATACAAATTTTAGATAGGGCCACTGTAACACCCTTGCCACTCTTACTGTATGTCTAAATGATCAGATGTGCAGATACCTACCTTGCATGTCTATAGTAATATTTCAGAATGTATGACTGTCTCAGGTACTGGAGTACTGGAATTCCTTTTAGTACTGGGACCCCAGGGCCATGATATGATCTTGCTGTGATGACTTTATTTATACCGTTATAGCACTGTTTATAGTTATGCCTTGGTTTTGATAGGCTTGGGTTATAAAAGGGCTTTGGGTTCAAGGAGTTTCCTTACTTAGTCTCTTTAAAGTTTAGGAAGTTTTTAGACACAAATATGTTTACTTTCTAATGTAAAATGCTGCTCTCCAATTGAAAGCACATTATGGAAAGCAGACCTTTAAGAAGACCTTTAATCAAAAATGATCCTGATTTAGGATGTGAATACGTAAGAAGCCGAAATCAGGCAACCAGGCATGGAACTGGTTGATGGGGGACAATCGCAATATCTCCTTTTGGAGGAAGTATTTACCATCAGAGGGGGCGCCAATGTGGGTATATCTCTAATGCAGAGCTCAGTGATGACATGATCAGGCAGGTTGGGTTAGTTTAGTGTCCTTGTCCGGAATAAAGAAGCGCCAGCCATGAAGTAGAAGCCTTAAAATCATCCATTCTTTAATAGAAGCACTTAAAAAGCCATCACAGCATGTGGGATTGTAAAAGCACAAAGAGAGCAGGCCCCACGTTGACGCGTTTCGAGCACCAGCTCTTAATCATGACAATGGGGCAACTTGGATAACCATGATTTATACATATGCCACTGGATATTAATTAAATGAAACATTTCACCTGAGGCAAAAACCACGTATCAGGAAGAGAAGACAGCGCATAGGGGAATAATACTAGAGAGACCTACCTGAATAGGTATACACAAGACATAATGTGCGGGCTCCCTTCCTGTATGTCCAGTTTAGTGTCCTTGTAAACCCAGACTGTCCTGGGCACCGGGGAAGTCTTAGGGATGAAGCTTATATGTCCTATACAGGTCCTCAGGTAAAAGTGAAAAAGTGTTTACCTACCTATGGGGGGGGGGGGAGAAGAGAAGTGAGTTTTGCCACAATGGTGTAAGCTTAAATTAAAAATGGTTGTCACTTCTAAAATGTTACAAACCCCACTGGACTACTATTCCAAAAGTAAAACTTGTGAATTATATCTTATTGCAGTGTCAGAGCAGAGGATCCTCTTGTGCTCTGACACTCGTGGGCTCCAAGCATTGATCCAGGACCACCATTAGAGGTGCACAGTACAACAGACCCAAGGCTAATTTTGTTATTGGCCTTGGTAAATGACATTTGTTATTTGATTAATAAACATCGGAATTTATAATATTCGAGTCAAATTGTGTTTTAGTTGAAGAATGGGCTTCAAGAATGTTTTACTCTGGTGGACCCAAGGTGCTCCTATCCAACCCTGTCCAGTTGTACCAACGTGAATGTCATGAATGAATATTTATTTGCCAAATATATGAGCACATTCACATTTACAAGCTTGTGATTATTGTGATGGGTATTAAACTTTTCATTCACAATGAAGTTACCACTTTATAGTTCCTGAATGCACCTTCACGTGCCCAGATCTAGTGTATGTATGATTGCTGGTCAGAGAAAACTGTCCTGATTATTATTTGCATATATAATTGTATTACATAGAAGATGTGTTCTCTTTTATAGAAAAGGTTGGTCACCTTGACTTTGTCACAGGGTATTACCTCCAATAATTTCTTAAATTAAAAAACAATATTTTTGTATTTATCCATTATAAATTACTCTAAATGGGTTACCAAGTAATACACAACATTGGCTTTGCTTAGACTCACATACTATGCATGTTTGTATGAATTCTTACAATTCCTGATATCATTTCAATATGAATTGGTTTGGTAAAAATGGCCAAAAAAGGCATTTTTGGCATATTTGATATTCCACCACCTCCCATCTTCTTAGTATCAAGCTCGCCTCCACTGGCTTAGCATTAAATGGAAACTGCAATATAGATTTAAGAACCATGCATGAGTTTGCAGACTTGCAGACATGTGGCAGCCCATCTTCAGAGTGGTCCAAGGGGCAGTTTTGTAAATAGATTTGTATCTGATTAATCAGTGGGTTAATTAGCGGAAGTGTGTAACAATGATGGGTCAAGTGCCAGAGTTAGGCTTTAAATACTTAACAACTCAAAACCCTTTTTTCATAAATTAAAAAGATAGAGGGCAACTTTTTTTACCTACACCATATCATGTTAACATGCAACAATACCATTATTGTTGCAGGCTAGTTTGTCATACACGTGAAAACCCCCCAAAATTTCACTAGTAGTGGGACCTGAAGGCCAACTTTGATTTCAAATGAAATCTGAAGATCACTGCTGGGTTTTAAACACATAAAAGCTAATCCAAATGATTTTGGTTATATCTGGAGAGGCTGAGTTTTAAGAGACAGTGAGAGGTTTTCCACAATAAAGTAAAATTAAACATTGTTTTCTTCTATTTAAAAATTAAAATTCCCCTTCACATGCAATGGGGAAGTTTTACAGATGAGGTGAACATCTTTTTTAAGACTTAGATACTTTATCTTAAACATTATAAAATAAGAGCAGCTATAGGAAATCCAAATGCATTAGGGGAGGCTATTTTAATGTCTTTGGATTTCATAAATTATTTTTATTTCACGTTATTGTGTGCAGAAATTGAGAAAAGCTCTCCTTACCTCTCCAATTCAGCTTCCCTAGAAAAAAACCCAAATCATCTAGATAACCCCCAATACTAACCCCCAAGTATCTATCAAGAATCAGAAAATATGGGATGCAAAGGATCAAGACATTTAATTTCACTATTATACTGTAGTTCTAGCAATGAATTTTCAGATGCTTTTGAGAAGTATTAGTATTGTTTGGGATACAAAAAGAATTTAGGGTGGACTAGTTTAATTATGGACACACCCAACAACTATCATTTGTCATCAATTGCTATTTACATTTTTTACCATTTTTAGAATAATGTCATCAAGAGCCTAAATATTTCTTTATGGTCTGTTTTTAGTGGATCAGGATGCCTTGCTATTTATTCTAAAGTTTGAAAAAAAAAGATCCTTTGGGGTGGTTGGAATGAGCTATGTAGAAGATGGAGTGAGTGAATATTCTTTGTACATACATGGATGTATTATATTAGTAGCGAAAGCTTTAGTGTCTCTTATGTGACCATAAATGGCCTTAAATAAATATGCATGGGAACTTAATAAACTCTCTGAAAATGGCACATTCTCTCTATGTTTCATTTTTTATGACTTTTTCCTTCTTGTGTTACGATGAAAGCAAACCTATTGTTTCCAATGCCTATATACATTATTTGAACCATTCAGGTTTGACGTGCAGGCCCACTGGGAAATCCAGATTGGTCACAGTCAGCCACTCATGAATGAGGAAGTGGTAAAAGTATGTGTATAGGATCGCTTTAAAATTGCCAAAAAGCCAAAAGTTTCACACCTATAGATATTATTGGGCCTATTAACAAAATATTGCATTACAAACTGAAGCAATACTTAGCTCGTTCTACAGATCACGAAAACATTATTTTGATCAGTTACTATGAGTTAGGGCAGTTTACATATACTACCTGATTATAAAAACACACTGCGTACTTTCACACGGCGTCTGCAGGTGCACCCTAGGCTTATATCCCCTAGTATCCAATACTTCCAGGTTATGGCTCAGTTTGTCCATTGAACCTTGCCCACGCCCATAAGAAAATCTGTCCATTTTATTAGGAAACTCCACCTTGATACAGACATTATATGGAGCCCAAGTGTTGCCCATTCAGTATCCTGTTTCTTGTAGCAGTCAGCCCTCAGGATTACATAGTTAAATCTACATAGATAAAGCAAATACGAAATGGCCCTTTTCATTATAGCTAATGCCATTAAAAGCACAAATCAAATAAGGCGAAGGTGTAACACTGGTGGGGCATCCAACCTCATGTGCCTGATGGTGGGGGCCCCAACCTCATGTGCCCGATGGTGGGGGCCCCAACCTCATGTGCCCGATGATGGGGGCCCCAACCTCATGGGCCCAATGCTGTCTCTACCCTTACAGTTACTCCCCTGATTTTGCCTGTGATTTGCTTATGAATCAAGCATCAACCTATATACAGTTGTTTTTGTAACAGTAATCAAATAAAGATTTTCCGTTTTTGTGTGTGTTTTATTATTTGTTGAATCCCATAGCCTGCCCCCCATTAGCCTCCATCCTATAATTTAATCACATGAATAATCATATTGACTTGGAAGATCACCCGCCAGCCCCTATCCAGGTACCAGCTAATTTGTCCAAAAATACTAATCAACTTGTGCGTGAGGCTGGCTGAGATTATTTTATATTATATAATCTTCCCAGGTGTCCAATAATATTTTCCACTTTTCCTTCCTCCGACTCTTCTGCCTTTTTAACAACCTTCAATATGATGTCCAGACATGGACGCCTTCCTGAGAGATTTCCAGTAGTGCTTAATAATGGGACAATTCCAAAGAACCACTCACGTATGCATGCATAGCCATTATCCCTATTAGGGATATAATGAAATAATTGTGAAAATATCTCCCAATAATTACACATATTTCATAGCTGAGAAACAAATACTGGAGATTGGAGAAGAACTTGGTGAGTAATTTTGCCAACCCCCCATTTTTTTTTAAATCAAAGTATTTTTGAATATTTATAATCTACTGTACTCTTTTTTACTCATGTTTTATTCTCATGATTTTTTCCTGGATTTTGATTCCCTGGCCCATTATCCTGTCAAGTAGAGATGAGCGAACTTTTGAAAAATTCGATTCGACTGATTCGCCGAATTTTCCGACAAAAATCGTTTCGACCCGAATAAATTCGCGACGAATCGCTATTAAAAACGGCTATTTCTGAGCCTCCTACAGCCTCAATAGGGTTGTAAACCATTCAGCCTTGCTGTAACACGCACAGGATGCGTGCTGGGTTAGTTAAATAATACTTTGAAGAAATATCACATGCAGATCAGAGGCATCGCTAATAGAATCGCAGAGCGGCACAATTGCAGAGAGTTGAAGTGGCATCACTATGAGGGGCAGAAGGAGCCCAAATATACACTGGAGTTGGCCTCAGGAGCCCAAAAATTGGATGAATCACACCCTGGAGTTGGCAGGAGTTGGCAGCAGCAGCAGCAGGAGCCCAAATATACACTGGAGTTGGCTTCAGGAGCCCAAAAATTGGATGAATCACACCCTGGAGTTGGCAGGAGTTGGCAGCAGCAGCAGCAGGAGCCCAAATATACACTGGAGTTGGCTTCAGGAGCCCAAAAATTGGATGAATCACACCCTGGAGTTGGCAGGAGTTGACAGCAGCAGCAGCAGGAGCCCAAATATACACTGGAGTTGGCTTCAGGAGCCCAAAAATTGGATGAATCACACCCTGGAGTTGGCAGGAGTTGACAGTAGCAGCAGCAGGAGCCCAAATATACACTGGAGTTGGCCTCAGGAGCCCAAAAATTGGATGAATCACACCCTGGAGTTGGCAGAAGTTGGCAGCAGCAGCAGCAGGAGCCCAAATATACACTGGAGTTGGCTTCAGGAGCCCAAAAATTGGATGAATCACACCCTGGAGTTGGCAGGAGTTGACAGTAGCAGCAGCAGGAGCCCAAATATACACTGGAGTTGGCTTCAGGAGCCCAAAAATTGGATGAATCACACCCTGGAGTTGGCAGGAGTTGACAGTAGCAGCAGCAGGAGCCCAAATATACACTGGAGTTGGCCTCAGGAGCCCAAAAATTGGATGAATCACACCCTGGAGTTGGCAGGAGTTGACAGTAGCAGCAGCAGGAGCCCAAATATACACTGGAGTTGGCCTCAGGAGCCCAAAAATTGGATGAATCACACCCTGGAGTTGGCAGGAGTTGACAGTAGCAGCAGCAGGAGCCCAAATATACACTGGAGTTGGCCTCAGGAGCCCAAAAATTGGATGAATCACACCCTGGAGTTGGCAGGAGTTGACAGTAGCAGCAGCAGGAGCCCAAATATACACTGGAGTTGGCTTCAGGAGCCCAAAAATTGGATGAATCACACCCTGGAGTTGGCAGAAGTTGACAGTAGCAGCAGCAGGAGCCCAAATATACACTGGAGTTGGCCTCAGGAGCCCAAAAATTGGATGAATCACACCCTGGAGTTGGCAGAAGTTGGCAGCAGCAGCAGCAGGAGCCCAAATATACACTGGAGTTGGCTTCAGGAGCCCAAAAATTGGATGAATCACACCCTGGAGTTGGCAGAAGTTGGCAGCAGCAGCAGCAGGAGCCCAAATATACACTGGAGTTGGCCTCAGGAGCCCAAAAATTGGATGAATCACACCCTGGAGTTGGCAGGAGTTGACAGTAGCAGCAGCAGGAGCCCAAAAAATGGCCTAAAGACATAAATATGTTTTGCACCATTTGGAAAGTGTAAAACGTGGCACCATGCTGAATCTAGTCGCATGCATCAGGCATTGGTGGGTGGAAATCCTGGCTGATCCATCCCTGATTCATTTTGACAAAGGTGAGTCTCTCCACATTTTTAGTTGACAGACGAGTTCTCCTCGCCGTAACTATGGCCCCCGCCGCACTAAACACCCGCTCAGATGGCACGCTACTTGCCGGGCAGGACAGCTTTTCCAGGGCAAACTCTGCTAGTTGCGGCCACAAATCAAGTTTGGCTGCCCAGAAGTCCAGCGGATCCTCAAGGTGTGTTGGCATGGTCATGTCAAAGTATGACATGACCTGCTGGTTCAGGTCCTGCTCCAGGTCTTCCTGCTGCTCATGAGTAGCCTCACTATGCGGGTGTAGAAAGCTACTCATTAGCGACTGAAGACTGAGGCTGCTGCTGCTGATGGAGCTTCTGCTGCTGCTGCTGCCAACCCCCCCAGCGGCCATGGCAGTGGAAGGTGAGCGCAGAGGTCCCCTCGAGTCAGACCTGCGAGAGTATGGACCATGGCGCAGATAGGCATCGGCCAACTGCCTACGTAGAATGTCTTTGTAGTAGTTGAGTTTGTCCTCCCTCTCGGTGGGTTTAAAAAATGCCCCCATTTTGTGCCGGAAGCGAGGGTCCAATAAGGTGGACAGCCAGAAGTCATCCCGCCGACAGATGGAAACAATTCTGGGGTCACTACGCAAGCACGTGAGCATGCTTCGTGCCATTTGCGCAAGTGACTCGGATGGACTACCTGTCTCCATCTCCACTGCATACTGCCACGGTGTGCCCGGGTCCTCTGTCTCTCCTTCCTCAAAAACCTCTAGCTCCTCTGGCTGCTCCTGCTCCTCCTCTCCTGTCCGCTGACTAGATAAACCAGCCATTTCGCCAAGCCTAAACTGTGTTTCGCTGGGCAACTCCTCCTCCTCCTCTTCCTCCTCCTCCTCCTCCAGTTCAGCTCCAAGGGGGTTCATGTGGCCGTAAGATGTAAACGCCATGTCTCCAGTGCCCTGACCAGCCATGGTTTCCAACATGTGCTGTAGTACATGAAGCAGTGGAATCACGTCGTTCATCCCGTAATCCTGCCGACTGACAAATAAAGTGGCTTCCTCAAAGGGCCTGAGCAAACGGCAGGTGTCACG
Source organism: Gastrophryne carolinensis (assembly GCA_027917425.1). NCBI lineage: Eukaryota > Metazoa > Chordata > Amphibia > Anura > Microhylidae > Gastrophryne > Gastrophryne carolinensis. The sequence goes on from CM051244.1 coordinate 134,526,890, forward strand.
TATGAGCTGCCACTGGTTGACATTGAAGTTACACAGGGGAGTCCCCCTATCTGCTTGGATCATCAGGAAATCCGTGATGGCTTTTCTCTGTTCATATAATCGGTCCAACATGTGAAGGGTGGAATTCCAACGGGTGGAAACATCGCAAATCAGACTATGTTGGGGGATACCATTCTGACGCTGTAGCTCAAGAAGGGTGTGTTTGGCGGTGTAGGAGTGGCTGAAGTGCATGCAAAGTTTCCGTGAAGTTGTTAGGATGTCCTGCAGATGGGGGGAACACTTCAGAAACCGCTTGACAACCAGATTGAAGACGTGAGCCATGCAGGGGGCATGGGTCAGGCTTCCTTGGCGCAGCGCAGACAAAATGTTCTTCCCATTGTCGGTAACCATGATTCCCATTTTAAGTTTTCTCGGAGTAAGCCATGTTTGGATTTCCTGATGAATACATTTAAGCAGTTCCTCCCCTGTGTGACTCCGTTCGCCAAGACAAACCATGTGAAGCACTGCGTGACACCTCCGTGCCCTGCACACATGGTAGACTGGAGGGGCACTGAGACTTGAGCCTACAGTGGAGGGTGAGGAGATGGCGGAGGATGAGGAGGCCGAGTCGCACGGTGTCACAGGCCCAATGAGAGCGCGGAGGCCGAAGCGGCGTGACCTGTCCAAGTTGCTGCTGCAAAGGGACCACATTCACCCAGTGGGCCGTAAACGACATGTACTGCCCCTGACCGTAGTTACAGCTCCAGATGTCGGCGCTGCCATGTATTTTGCTACACACCGACAGGCTCAAGGACTGGCCCACCTTCTGTTCAACAAAAGTGTGCAGCGCTGGTACTGCCTTCTTGGCAAAGAAATGACGGCTTGGGACTCTCCACCTCGGCTCGGCACAAGCCATCAGTTCTCTGAAAGGTGCAGATTCCACCACCTGAAAAGGGAGCGACTGCAGCACCAGGAACTTGGACAGGAGCACATTCAGCTTCTGCGCCGTAGGATGAGTGGGCGCATACTGCTGTCTCTTGGACATGGCTTCGCTGATGGATTGCTGGCGGGATGCATGACTTGGAGGAGGAGGAGGAGGAGCAGGAGCGACAGAGGATGGGTGTGACGCACAGCTGCCTTCGGCTGAGGTGCTGGAGCCTTGGCTGGCAGAAATTGGGAGCTCACTTGGTGAGGAAGCAGACTGGACCACCCCTTGGGAGCCTCGGTTCTCCCAGGTCGTTTTATGGTGACGCATCATATGTTGACGCAGGGCCGTGGTGCCAACATTTGGACCCTGGCCACGCTTCACCTTTTGCCTACATATCTTGCATGTGGCCATGTTACCCTCCTGCGGATGCCTCAGGAAAAACTGCCACACTGCCGAGTAGCTACTTTTCCCACCCCCTGGCCTCACTGATTCACTGCTGCTGTTGCCAACTCCAGGAACCCCTGCTCCACTACCTCCCGATAAGGTAGACTGCCGCACAGCAGGTGCTCTACCCCGGCCCCGGCCCCGGCCGGCTCCAGCCTTTGGAATTGTGCCCCCATGCTGACTGCTACCACCTTGCTGCCTCAGCTGCTGACTCCGGGGCAACCTGCGCCCCTCTTCTCCTGATGATGACGATGAAGCCCCTTCATCACCCGGCTCCCAAGTGCGATCGGCTTCATCGTCATCATCATCATCATCACCGGGTTGTGGCTGTACGTCACTGATGTTCGTGGATTCGTCAACAGTGTCTGGCGCAGGAGCTGGAACGCTCGCAGCACCCACGACACTGTCCACATCACTATTTGTCTGCCTAGCTAAAGAAGCCACCTCCATTTCTTGGCTGGGCAGTAGCTGCTGACTGTCCTCCTGTATCTGATCGTCCTCCTCACTAAAGAGTGGAGCTGAACCCAAAGCATAGGATACGTCGCTGGGGGAGGGAACGGCGTAGGACAGAGGAAATGGGAGGACAGGGACTGCTCTCGGGGCATGCCAACTCAGGGTTGTGTCAGAGGAACCTACCGACCCTAGACTGGGGGTCTCAGATGTAAGTTGTGATGATGTTGTTGATGAGCGCGTCAGCCAATCTACCACGGCAGATGCGTTACTGGTGGAGACCCGACCGCTAGCAGATACTGGCAGATTAGGTCTCTCAGCGTGACTCCTGCTGCTACTGGCCCCCAGTCTGATGCGAGCTCTGCCTGCGGAATCTTGGCCTCTGCCACTCCTCTTTTCACTTCCAGGCACTTGTCTGCCCGACATAGTCTAACTGGCGTGGTAGTAGGTGATATTTTAAGAACCCCCAGGCAGCAGTGGGTCTATATAAAACAGAATATAATGCACACCAAAAGTGAGCAGTAACACTCAGCCTCCAACAGGCCTGCTTAGTGTAAATAAGAGAGCTGCTTAGTGTAAATAAAGAGGGGTATGCTATGTTACAGAATGGGATGCCTCAACAGAAGTGCACCTGGCAGGCAGCAGTAAGCCTATGCCCAGCAAAAGTGTCTTATAATATAAATATGATAAGAGCAAATGCTTATATGGTCTTAAACAGAGGCTGCTTTAGTCACAGAATGGGATGCCCCGGGCAGGAATCGAGCTGGCAGGGTCCAGTAGTGCTTTGGCCAGCAAAAGTGTCTTTATCAGGCTAATTTCAAATATGATAAGAGCAAATGCTTATATGGTCTTAAACAGAGGCTGCTGTAGTCACAGAATGGGATGCCCCGGGCAGGAATCGAGCTGGCAGGGTCCAGTAGTGCTTTGGCCAGCAAAAGTGTCTTTATCAGGCCTAATTTCAAATATGATAAGAGCAAATGCTTATATGGTCTTAAACAGAGGCTGCTTTAGTCACAGAATGGGATGCCCTGGGCAGGAATCGACCTGGCAGGGTCCAGTAGGGCTTTGGCCAGCAAAAGTGTCTTTATCAGGCCTAATTTCAAATATGATAAGAGCAAATGCTTATATGGTCTTAAACAGAGGCTGCTTTAGTCACAGAATGGGATGCCCTGGGCAGGAATCGACCTGGCAGGGTCCAGTAGTGCTTTGGCCAGCAAAAGTGTCTTTATCAGGCCTAATTTCAAATATGATAAGAGCAAATGCTTATATGGTCTTAAACAGAGGCTGCTTTAGTCACAGAATGGGATGCCCTGGGCAGGAATCGACCTGGCAGGGTCCAGTAGGGCTTTGGCCAGCAAAAGTGTCTTTATCAGGCCTAATTTCAAATATGATAAGAGCAAATGCTTATATGGTCTTAAACAGAGGCTGCTTTAGTCACAGAATGGGATGCCCTGGGCAGGAATCGACCTGGCAGGGTCCAGTAGTGCTTTGGCCAGCAAAAGTGTCTTTATCAGGCCTAATTTCAAATATGATAAGAGCAAATGCTTATATGGTCTTAAACAGAGGCTGCTTTAGTCACAGAATGGGATGCCCTGGGCAGGAATGGACCTGGCAGGGTCCAGTAGGGCTTTGGCCAGCAAAAGTGTCTTTATCAGGCTAATTTCAAATATGATAAGAGCAAATGCTTATATGGTCTTAAACAGAGGCTGCTTTAGTCACAGAATGGGATGCCCCGGGCAGGAATCGAGCTGGCAGGGTCCAGTAGTGCTTTGGCCAGCAAAAGTGTCTTTATCAGGCTAATTTCAAATATGATAAGAGCAAATGCTTATATGGTCTTAAACAGAGGCTGCTGTAGTCACAGAATGGGATGCCCCGGGCAGGAATCGAGCTGGCAGGGTCCAGTAGTGCTTTGGCCAGCAAAAGTGTCTTTATCAGGCTAATTTCAAATATGATAAGAGCAAATGCTTATATGGTCTTAAACAGAGGCTGCTGTAGTCACAGAATGGGATGCCCTGGGCAGGAATCGACCTGGCAGGGTCCAGTAGGGCTTTGGCCAGCAAAAGTGTCTTTATCAGGCTAATTTCAAATATGATAAGAGCAAATGCTTATATGGTCTTAAACAGAGGCTGCTTTAGTCACAGAATGGGATGCCCCGGGCAGGAATCGAGCTGGCAGGGTCCAGTAGTGCTTTGGCCAGCAAAAGTGTCTTTATCAGGCTAATTTCAAATATGATAAGAGCAAATGCTTATATGGTCTTAAACAGAGGCTGCTGTAGTCACAGAATGGGATGCCCCGGGCAGGAATCGAGCTGGCAGGGTCCAGTAGTGCTTTGGCCAGCAAAAGTGTCTTTATCAGGCCTAATTTCAAATATGATAAGAGCAAATGCTTATATGGTCTTAAACAGAGGCTGCTTTAGTCACAGAATGGGATGCCCCGGGCAGGAATCGAGCTGGCAGGGTCCAGTAGTGCTTTGGCCAGCAAAAGTGTCTTTATCAGGCTAATTTCAAATATGATAAGAGCAAATGCTTATATGGTCTTAAACAGAGGCTGCTGTAGTCACAGAATGGGATGCCCCGGGCAGGAATCGAGCTGGCAGGGTCCAGTAGGGCTTTGGCCAGCAAAAGTGTCTTTATCAGGCCTAATTTCAAATATGATAAGAGCAAATGCTTATATGGTCTTAAACAGAGGCTGCTTTAGTCACAGAATGGGATGCCCTGGGCAGGAATCGACCTGGCAGGGTCCAGTAGGGCTTTGGCCAGCAAAAGTGTCTTTATCAGGCTAATTTCAAATATGATAAGAGCAAATGCTTATATGGTCTTAAACAGAGGCTGCTTTAGTCACAGAATGGGATGCCCCGGGCAGGAATCGAGCTGGCAGGGTCCAGTAGTGCTTTGGCCAGCAAAAGTGTCTTTATCAGGCTAATTTCAAATATGATAAGAGCAAATGCTTATATGGTCTTAAACAGAGGCTGCTGTAGTCACAGAATGGGATGCCCCGGGCAGGAATCGAGCTGGCAGGGTCCAGTAGTGCTTTGGCCAGCAAAAGTGTCTTTATCAGGCCTAATTTCAAATATGATAAGAGCAAATGCTTATATGGTCTTAAACAGAGGCTGCTTTAGTCACAGAATGGGATGCCCCGGGCAGGAATCGAGCTGGCAGGGTCCAGTAGTGCTTTGGCCAGCAAAAGTGTCTTTATCAGGCTAATTTCAAATATGATAAGAGCAAATGCTTATATGGTCTTAAACAGAGGCTGCTGTAGTCACAGAATGGGATGCCCCGGGCAGGAATCGAGCTGGCAGGGTCCAGTAGTGCTTTGGCCAGCAAAAGTGTCTTTATCAGGCCTAATTTCAAATATGATAAGAGCAAATGCTTATATGGTCTTAAACAGAGGCTGCTTTAGTCACAGAATGGGATGCCCTGGGCAGGAATTGACCTGGCAGGGTCCAGTAGGGCTTTGGCCAGCAAAAGTGTCTTTATCAGGCTAATTTCAAATATGATAAGAGCAAATGCTTATATGGTCTTAAACAGAGGCTGCTTTAGTCACAGAATGGGATGCCCCGGGCAGGAATCGAGCTGGCAGGGTCCAGTAGTGCTTTGGCCAGCAAAAGTGTCTTTATCAGGCTAATTTCAAATATGATAAGAGCAAATGCTTATATGGTCTTAAACAGAGGCTGCTGTAGTCACAGAATGGGATGCCCCGGGCAGGAATCGAGCTGGCAGGGTCCAGTAGTGCTTTGGCCAGCAAAAGTGTCTTTATCAGGCCTAATTTCAAATATGATAAGAGCAAATGCTTATATGGTCTTAAACAGAGGCTGCTTTAGTCACAGAATGGGATGCCCCGGGCAGGAATCGAGCTGGCAGGGTCCAGTAGTGCTTTGGCCAGCAAAAGTGTCTTTATCAGGCTAATTTCAAATATGATAAGAGCAAATGCTTATATGGTCTTAAACAGAGGCTGCTGTAGTCACAGAATAGGATGCCCCGGGCAGGAATCGAGCTGGCAGGGTCCAGTAGGGCTTTGGCCAGCAAAAGTGTCTTTATCAGGCCTAATTTCAAATATGATAAGAGCAAATGCTTATATGGTCTTAAACAGAGGCTGCTTTAGTCACAGAATGGGATGCCCTGGGCAGGAATCGACCTGGCAGGGTCCAGTAGGGCTTTGGCCAGCAAAAGTGTCTTTATCAGGCTAATTTCAAATATGATAAGAGCAAATGCTTATATGGTCTTAAACAGAGGCTGCTTTAGTCACAGAATGGGATGCCCCGGGCAGGAATCGAGCTGGCAGGGTCCAGTAGTGCTTTGGCCAGCAAAAGTGTCTTTATCAGGCTAATTTCAAATATGATAAGAGCAAATGCTTATATGGTCTTAAACAGAGGCTGCTGTAGTCACAGAATGGGATGCCCCGGGCAGGAATCGAGCTGGCAGGGTCCAGTAGTGCTTTGGCCAGCAAAAGTGTCTTTATCAGGCCTAATTTCAAATATGATAAGAGCAAATGCTTATATGGTCTTAAACAGAGGCTGCTTTAGTCACAGAATGGGATGCCTCACAGCAGACTTAAGATCAGTTCAGTATATATGCACAGTTAGTTACTATAAGCAGCCTGAAAACGCTAACAAAGGCTGGATGAAAAAAAAAAAATCTCCCTGTCAGCCAGCTCCGTTTTTCCTACCTTTCCCTGGCTTTCTGTCTGTCTCCTGTCTGTCTCCTGCCTGTCTCCTGCCTGTCTCCAGCCTGTCCCTGTCTGTCCCTGTCTCCAGCCTGTCTAACTGCCTCAGCTACACAGCGTTCTGTCTGTCTGTCACGAATGCAATAGAGAAATGAGGAAAAGCAAGATGGCCGCCGTTAAATACCGCTGTGTGACGTCACCGGGCTTGCTGGCTGCTGATAGGCTGCATGTGACTGCCCCAGCTTGCACTGGCGCGGGATACATGTCCAGACATGTCCCGTCCGCCATCTTAGAATGCCTGTAATGTAAATGAATGGATGTTAAAGGAAAACTTCGAGTGATCGAATCGCGGGGAAATTCGGATTCGATCCGAATCGAATTTTTCCTGAAATTCGGATCGAATCCGGGTTCGTCCGGATCGATTCGCTCATCCCTACTGTCAAGTTTCTGGTCACAACCCAATATTTGTATATTGCGTGTATAATGTTTGAAATCTCTTTAAATTCCAGACTAAATGGGGTCGAGAAAATCACTGGTTGATGATTGTTTATAATTTTTAAATTTAATGGTTTGTAGTAAATCACTGCGTTTTTTCTTACCTACAATAGTTTCTGCCCTACCTATCATCCAATCAGGATATCCCCTTTCCCTGAATCTATTTATAGATCTAGAGATTCTTGAATCGTTATCCAGTGTGCAATTCCGTTTTATTCTATACATCTCTGCTAACGTATTTGCTTTTTTTGGTATGAAGAGGGTGTAAGCTAGAAGCATGCAGAAGGGAGTTTCCTGCCTTTGGTTTCCTATAATTATTGGTGATTATTAGATCATTATTATATTATAATTTAATGCCCAAAAAGGCAATTTCTACTTCACTATGTTCGAGAGTGAACTTCTGATTCCAATCATTAGAATTTACATAATTCCTGAAAGACTCCAAATCAGTGTGTGTCCCTAACCATATTATTAATAGGTCATCAATATATCGACCATAAAAATAGATGTAATGGTCAAAGGGGTTGTTGTGATGTGCTCTTCCTCCCACCATCCCATATACAAATTAGCTAGGGGTGGTGAGAAAGGGAATCCCATTAAGGCTCCACACCAATGGAGATAAAACACCTCATCAAAGCAAAAATACCATTTTGTGAGTACTCACCTGTAAAATGGATATTATTGGTGTGTCACACACACCCCGCTTCCTTAATTAATGACAGCTGGGTATTCCACCTCCAGGTGGCGTCGTTGCAGAGAGAAGTCTAGAAAACGAGCCCCTCCCGGTCTATATATACCTGGGACCTCCCACTTAATTTCCAGTGTAATCGAAAAGCAGTAAGACAAGGTACCAGGAAAATTAACGGTAACCCTCAAACAAAATAAAGCTTCACCGTATAGCGGATCCAGGATACCAAAAAGGGCGGGTGAAGCGGTGTGTGTGTGACACACCAATAATATCCATTTTACAGGTGAGTACTCACAAAATGGTATTATTCTTTGTGTGTCACACACACCCCGCTTCCTTAATTAATGACAGCTGGGACATCCAAAAGCAGTGTTCACAAAGGGTGGGTATCCAAAAGGTAAATGAAGTATAAGTCAAACCACTGCAGTCTGCAGAACCTTGCGGCCAAACACAGCATCTGCTGAAGCACGCACGTCAACCTTGTAAAACCTCGAAAAGGTATGAACAGAAGACCAAGTAGCAGCCTTACAAACTTGTTCAACAGAAGCCTGGTGCTGAAAAGCCCAGGACGCTCCAACAGCACGAGTAGAATGAGCAGTGATACGAAAAGGGGGAACCTTCCCCTTGGCAAAATAGGCCCCAACAGCCTGACGAATCCATTTACTAATGGAAGACTTAGCCGGCGCCAAACCCTTCCTAGGCCCACAGGGCACAACGAAAAAGGCATCAGTCTTACGAAAGGGCACGCAAATAGCACTCAACACAGCGCACAACGTCCAAACAATGCAACACCCTCTCTTTGTCATTTTTTGGCATGGGACACAAGGAGGGAAGAACAATGTCCTGATTCAGATGAAAGGCAGAAATAACCTTAGGGAGAAAGTCCGGTTTGAAACAAAAAACCACCTTGTCCTGATGCCTCTCAAAATAGGGCGCTTGAATAGACAAGGCCGCCAACTCCGAGACACGTCTAACAGAAGTGATAGCCACTAGAAAGGCAACCTTCTGAGTCAAGGTAGAAAGAGCGAGATCCGACAAGGGCTCAAAAGGCAGAGCCTGAAGAGCAGAAAGTACCAAGTTCAAGTCCCAAACAGGGAGCAAAGGTTTCCTGGGAGGCCGCACATGCGTAACCGCTTGGAAAAAGGTCTTGACCAAAGGATGAAGCGCAAAAGCCTTCTGAAAAAAGATCGCCAAAGCCGAAACCTGCCCCTTCAAGGTACTCAGCTGGAGACCAGAATCCAGCCCTGATTGAAGAAAATCCAAAACCCTGGACACAGAGAAGACTCTACAGGGCAAAGACCTAGCCTCACACCAATCGATGTAGGCCCTCCAAGTCCTGTAATAGATGGTAGAAGAAGACCTCTTCCGAGCACAAATAAGAGTCTTAATAACAGAATCAGAAAGACCCTCCTCCTTCAAGATGGAGGTCTCAGCAGCTAAGCCGTCAAAGCCAGCGTTGGTAAATTGGGGTAACGCAGCTGACCTTGAGTGAGAAGATCCAGCCACAGAGGCTGATCGAACTGGTCCACCGCCATCCGAACGATGTCCGCGAACCACATCCTTCTTGGCCACCTTGGAGCCACGAGAATGGCGGACACCCCTTCCAGAATCAACTTTCTTAAAACCTTTCCGAGCATGGGAATCGGGGGAAACAGGTACAGGAACCCCATTTCCCCCCAGCCCAGAGACATGGCATCCACCGCCAGAGGGTCCTGGGACAGCGACACAAAGGTCGGAAGCTTGTAATTGTGACGAGAAGCAAACAGGTCCACCTCCGGTGTTCCCCACCGGAGACACAGGGACTGAAAAACCTGAGGATGGAGGGACCATTCCCCCAGATGGATAGAGCTTCTGCTCAGAAGATCCGCCTCCTTGTTTTCCACCCCCGGAATGTAGACTGCCGACAGGCATGGAACATGGGGCTCCGCCCAGGTCAGGATCAGGGACACCTCTCTGAGAGCACCCAGACTGCGAGTTCCTCCCTGATGATTGATGTAGGCAACCGAAGTCCGGTTGTCCGAACGAACCTGAACCGGAAGGCCCTGGACACGTTGGGTTAGATGAAAAAGAACCAGACGGATGGCTCTCAGCTCCAGAACATTGATGGGCAAGTGGGCCTCTCGAGGTCCCCACCTCCCCTGGAACTGAAGATCCTTCCAGAAACCCCCCCAACCCGAAAGGCTGGCGTCCGTGGTGACAGTCTCCCAGAGAGGGGTCAGAAAAGACCTGCCCCTCGAGAGATTGGTCGAAACCAACCACCACTGAAGAGACTGCCGGACCCGGGGAGACATCCGGAAGGGCCGGTCCATAGACGTAGGTAGACGGTCCCAAGACGCCAACAGGTGAAGCTGAAGCGTCCGAGTGTGAAACTCAGCAAAGGGAACTGCCTCGAAGGAGGCTACCATCAATCCCACCAGCCTCATCCCCAGACAGATGGACGGTCGAGGATTGGAAAGAAGGAGCCGAACCAATTCCTGAATCAGAAGAATTTTGGACTGAGGCAGAAATACACTGTGCTGACAAGAGTCCAGCGTCATTCCCAAGAAGGACACCACCCTGGCCGGAGCGAGAGAGGACTTGGGATAATTGATGACCCAACCGAAGATTTCCAGAGTGGACACCACCGTTCTGGTGTCCGTCTCCGATTGATTGAAGGAAGGAGCCATGATGAGAAGGTCGTCCAGATAAGGCAATATCCGAATGCCTTGAGCTCTGAGAAGGGCCATCACCCCCGCCAACACCTTGGTGAAGACTCTTGGAGCCGAGGTAAGGCCAAACGGAAGAGCCACAAATTGAAAATGTAGATCTTCCACCACGAACCTGAGAAAGCGTTGATGAGCCGGGCAGATGGGAACATGAAGGTAAGCGTCCTTGATGTCTATGGACATCATGAAATCCCCCTGCCGAAGGGAGTTGATGGCAGATCTCAGAGTTTCCATGCGGAACTTCCGTGGACGGATGAACCTGTTGAGGAACTTCAGGTCCAGGATGGGACGGACCGACCCGTCTTTTTTGGGAACCGTGAAGAGATTGGAGTAGAACCCGAGACCCACTTCCGCTGACGGCACCGGTAGGATGACCTCCAGCTTCAGAAGATCCCTCACGGAGGCCAGGAGACTTTGTGCGGCCGAAAGAGTAGGCACCCGAGACCTGAAGAACCTTGAGGGCGGGCGAGACTCGAACTCCAGCTTGTAACCGGCTGACACTACCTCCTGGATCCATCTGTCCTGGACCGCCTGGTCCCAAATCTGGGAGAAGCGTCGCAACCGTCCCCCCACCTGGCAGGGTGAGAGCACCCCTTCATTGCTGCGCGGGCTTGGCAGCGGGCTTGGGTTTGGTGCCCCAAGAGTGACTGGGGCGGCCACGGCCTCTCCCCCGGTTCCAACCCACGCCCCTGGTAGCAGGAAGGGAGACTCCTTTGCCCGTCCTAGCTCCCCGAAAGGAGGGACTAAAAGAAGCCGCTCCCCGAAAGGAATGACGCGGCTTCTTGCATTGAGGCAACTTACCCCCTTTGGTGACTGAATCCAGCTTGTCACCAAACAGGCGCAACCCCAAGAAAGGGAGAGCAGTAAGGGATCTCTTAGCACCAACATCCGCTGTCCACTGACGTAACCACACTGACCGACGAATATCCACCAACAGGGCTGAAGTCCTACCACACATGGCAATCGCATCATCCTGAGCTGCCAGGACAAAGGAAACGAAGGACTCACACTGCTGAAGAGAAGCAAACTCCTCGCAGGAGGGATCAAGATCAGCGTACAGATTTCTAATGATTGATCTGATAGCCATCAATGCAATAGAGGAGGCACAGACCGGCCGCAGGGCCGAACCAACGCTGATGAAACCATGTCGAGACAGCTGATCAATACGACGATCCTCACCGTCCTTAATAGTAGTGGTATCCGGGGAGTGCAGTACAGACGTGTTCGAAAGCCCCAAAACTGGAGCATCGACATCAGGAGGAACAGTCCAGAGCTTAACCAAATCCTCCACAAAGGGATAACGCTTATCCCAGCTAGGAGGAACACCAACAAGACGCGTAGGCTGTTCCCATTCCTTAAGCACAACCCTCTCAAAATGTTGCTGCCTGGGGAACACCAAGCGCGGTTTGGGCAAATCAAATAACTCGCCCTTCGGCGGAGGAGCCGCCGTCGGCGGTTCCAGAGACAAAACCTCAAAAATCTTGGACAGGATAGAGGGAGTATCAGGAAACACCCCCGAAGCCGGGTCTCCAGAGGCATCAGACAACTGCTGGGCCTCAGGTTCGTCAGATTCGTCAAGTAGCTCCCCTTCCTCAGACGGGGGACCATCAGACCAATCCAAGATTTCCGCCACATCCTCAGCCGGAGCAGGGGGTGGGGAAACAATGTGTTTTCGCTTAGCCGTAGCCTTCTGAGCTACCGCCACGGAAAGCATCTTCTCGAGAATGGCCACACGGGCGCACAACTCGGACTGCGAATCCCCACCCGTGACAACGTCACACGGGGTCCGGAAGAGGTGTGGGGGAGTAGGAGATGACTGAGGTTGCGAAGAACTATCAGCCGGAATGCCAGTCTAACTCGCAATATTCTGCCGGGCGCAAGGCACGCACAATATGACGTCATCACCTGGGAGCAGAGCCCCACAACCCCCACACTGCCTGGATTGCCCCGAAGAGCTGTTTCCAGTATCTTTGGAAGCCTCCATACTGTGAAATTTTTGGGTATTCGCAACTACCCAGGGATTTATGCTTATAAGCGACCCGGGATGCCCCTTAATAATTAAAGTCCCGGGAGTGGGAGGATTTTAAGATTGAATAAGGAACCCAATATAAGCGAAATAGAGCCCAGGTATATCAGACCGGGAGACCCAAGATGCAAGGGTGTCCCCGATCTGAAAGAAAAAAACTAAATTCAGTTTTGACAAGAAAAAAACACATCAGATAACACATACATAAGTATAGATATAAATACAGAGAAGGACCACAAGACCCCGACGCAAGGCACATGCGCAGTGGGATAGACCCGATAAGGTCCCCCTGGATATTATATAGAGGAGCGGGTGGCCCCCTAACAAAGACCCCATAATTAAGAGAGGTCAAAGGCAAGGGCCAGCATGTTCCAGAAGCCCGGTCCGGGTCTGTGCGGTCCCCTGGTGGGGTTAAATAAGTAAACCCCCACACATACATACAATGGTGCACCATTCATAAGGGAATACTATGCGGAGAAGCGCACAAAGAGAAACAGTCACCTGAAGAACCGAGACGCAGCGGAGGAGTCCAGCGGAGCTGAAGAGGGAGCCGTTATGTGCAGCGCTGAGGTAAAAAGAAGGGCGGGCCAGCAGAATGAGCGCAAAGTGCTCTGGCCCCGCCAACGCGCTGGCCCAGCACGGACCGCAGCGGAGCGCAGCCCCGCCCTCCTTCCCCGATCACCTCAGACGAGGAAATGGCGGCGCGGCCGCCTACAGTGAAGATACACACACACACACAGATAAAACAACCATATGAAAACAGCATCCACACTAAAACATATACGGCCCGGGGAGAACACCCCAGACACACACACACCGCACCAATAAACAAGTCCAGTCACAATAAAGAGTAATTTTTTACCACATGAAATGACCCATTACACCCCCCCCCCCCCCCCCCCCCCAGCGAAGAGAGCAGGGTACTAACTAGCGGGGGAAAGGAGGCTAAGAAAATACATCGGGACGGGGCATCCCAAATCCGGTTCACCAGCCGGATAGCCGCACTGCCCCACAAGTGGGGTCACACGGAGGAGATAAGCTCCTAGGCACCAAGGTGCCATCTACCATTACCCAGCTTAGCAGCCTAGGCTGGGAGGCTTCCAGTATGTACATCTATAATCACAAAAAATGGGCTGGGTAGCAATAGACCATGGGGGGGTGCCGGGGTGTTAACCCGGCTACCTGCAAGCAGGAGACTTCATTCTTCTGTCTTGACACCATCGCAGAGAGAAAAAACTGGGAATTGAGTGGGAGGTCCCAGGTATATATAGACCGGGAGGGGCTTGTTTTCTAGACTTCTCTCTGCAACGACGCCACCTGGAGGTGGAATACCCAGCTGTCATTAATTAAGGAAGCGGGGTGTGTGTGACACACAAAGAATAATAATTATGTTTAAGGAGGAATTCCGAGGCCATCAAAATGTACTAGATTTGGTTATCACTATAGCCCGAGTATTTGTTCAGGTGAAACAATAGGGACTCCAGGGCCAAATGATGGGGAATGCAGGAATAAAGAGAAACTACATCTAGGGTACACCATGTTGCTCCATCTGGCCAAGCTATACCATCCATGGATTGTAACACGTTTGGTATCCTGTATATGGCCAGGAATCCTTTTCACAAGGGGTTTTAGCGTCAGATCCACCCACTGTTCCAGCCATTCACACAATCCCCCAATTCCTGCCACTATGGGACGACCCAGAGGGGTCTAGTGGACTTATGGATCTTGGGGAGATATCAGCACAGTGGGTGCATCCACATGAACATATTCCCTCTTTTTGTTTGTCAATACAGGCATGGCTACCCCTTCTTCTAGCATCTTATCCATTTCCAATGAAAACCTATTAGGGATTAAGGATTATTTGACAGTTTTACATAAGTGTCTTCATCTTGTAGCTGTTTATAAGCTCAAAGGAAGTAATTTTTCTTATCTATTACAACAACAGCCCATCCTTTGTCTGCTGACTGGATTATTAACTCCTGGTTATTCACTAATTCTGAAATGGCCTTACATTCACCTTTTGATAAATTGTCTCTCCTATGTTTCATATCTCCACTGATTTTCTGATACAGGGCTACTAGATCCTGTTCCACCTATCTTGGAACATATCACGGAGACCTAGCCTGGATCAGGTAAAAAGAGGGATTTTGTATTTAAATTGTTTAACCGGCAAGAGGGAGCACTTGTTCCGTATTCCCTCTCTTTGTAAATCATATAGCTGTAACATTGACTTTTTTTCTTAAAAAAACCCCAAACCAACATTAATGCATGATTCCTCATTCTCCAGGTTTGATGATGATCCTGGCTCTGGAACTGGGTCCTCATAAAAATGAAGACTCAGTACCAGTTGTCTCACAAATCTATTAACATCTACAATAGTGTTAAATAAATTAAGGAGAAAAGGACAACTCTCGGGAGCATGCACGCTTCTGTCTGTGCTCCTCTGTCTTCATTTATCCCCCCGGGTTAGTGAGCGCTCACGCGCACAGAAAAGAAAAAAAAAATCTGTGCATGCTCAGTAGCGCCACCTTTGGTACAGGGGAGCGCCGCTCGCTCCCGATATCAGCGACGCTTCCTATACCAACTGCGCATGTGTGAGATTTCTCTGAGGAAAAGGTCAAAGGAACACTTCCTCAGAGACGAAAATCCAAGATGGCAGCGGAAGAAAAAAAAGGACGCCCCATACTGTGCTTTTGTAATGCATGTCCCTCAGCAGTTTCGAATTAACCCCCTAAAAGTTTCAAACATACAAACGTACAGCTACTACAGCTGCCAAAACACTCCCGTAGGCCTTCTTCTGGGAGGACAACATGGTGCTGCAAGTTTAGAAAATCATTGGAAATGTGATTATGAAGAATCCTGTTGCATTTAATTACATGGCACAGTGAGACATGCATTGATACAGGGGTCAGAGAGAGGAAGCAGTACTGCTGGTTATTCAATAGCTTTCTTAGGCTGGGTGCAAATGACACATGACAAGCACGTATTTAGCATTTATTTTGAACGAAATTGGTGGCAAGCAAATGTCCCTCCCCATCACCACTATAGGTCGTGGTCATCATCATCATCTGCTTCTTGTGCCCATGGACATGATGACCGTTTAAAGTGAACCCAGGCAGCAATGTCTCTCTCTCTCTCTCTCTCTCTCTCTCTCTCTCTCTCTCTCTCTCTCTATATATATATATATATATATATATATATATATATATATATATTTAGTTTGCTATGACCTTCTTTTTTTGAACAGCTGCATACACCATGCATAATGTCAAGTACTGGCTATAGTAGTGTAACCCCATGCTCCAACATTTATTATATGCCTTCACATAAGAGTGGAGGCTATATCCCAACAGATCGCCTATGCTTTTAGGGGTAAGTAGATACCACTCTTTCATGTCGCTATCCACGCTGCCGCGTTGTACGAGTTCCAACAGAAGATGGTGCAGGACAGTTGGGAATCAGCTCCAAGCCTTTGGTTCCTTTCACACCTAAGCTTTGTGCTTGCTATTGCAAATGCTTTTTCTGTTCCAGTTTGGCCTTCACATCTGTTCAGGTTCCCAACCTGAATTCTAAACTGAATTCAGAATTCTAAAACAATTCGGCGGTATCCGCGATGCATCCACCGGGTATCTGCTGGTCAAGTGAAATTTTCCATGTACCGCCAGCTGTTTTTTGGATTTACTTTTACTTGGCGGATGCTGGCGAACCCTTTTTGCATCCGCCAACTTTGAGTGGCGAACCCCATAGGAATTAATGTTTTTTAGGTAGATCACTTTAGATTTTTTAGTTTCTTAAGCTTATTTTTCGAGCTTTAACATTAGACTGTTACCCAGTATGTAAACAACAACTAACAATAATGTTTTTACATGACTTTTATATATTCAAATAAACTTTAATTCCTAAGCTTTTCAAAAACCAAGCTATCCCACATCTGAGCCCCCTCCAATGCTGGCATATGCCATAAAAGTGTGTTTTCAGCAAGATTTCATGTTTTTTGCTGAAGACTTCTGCCACAACAGTTCACCAGTATATCGCCGGCATTCTGCAAACCACTTTTCACTGTAAATACCTGTGACTTTCACCAGCAAATTGCATCGCAAACATAGAAAAATGCATTGCGAAAGTTTGTGTTCACTGCAGTAAGTTTTGCTTACTCGCTGGTCTGTGACGTGCTGCGCGTCCGTACTTTTATGTCAAGTAGTGAACATAGTAAATCACCACCTATATATGAATGGTCAATTACTAACAATCATGCATTTTCGTATTTGCAGATCATTAGCAAAAAACAAAACATTACTTATCTTCAATGTAATTCCGGATGTTACATGGACAGACAACATCTAGGGGTTAGGGGTTAAAAATAAAAAAAAGTGGTTTGCACCACACCTTGTGGCTCTTCTGTCCATTATCCCTCTGGCAGTAGTATAGTTAAAAAAGAGCATCTTGTTCACCTCAGGGGTAAGAAAAATCTATTAAAAGAAAATAAAAACAGCTATTTCCAATCCCCCCTCCCTCCCAGCCTCCTTACTACCTGAAACTTTGCGATTCCACAGGGATTTTATCAGCGGGAATTGATCTGCTTGTGGATTCCTGGGGCTCTTTTGAGGTCTGAATTATACCAGTATTGACAAATCCTGAAAAAATAAATAATTTAAGACATAGATCCTGTATCGCATTCAGTGCACGCCTTGGCTGGGCTCTGTTCTATCTTTCTTAACCTTTACCTTCACTCGTTGGCTCTAAACAAATGAAGATACATTATTTAGCTGCAGAATTTAAGGCCAGGTGCTTGGCTTCACATTCTGGTGCAAGAGTCTGCGGTATGGTGGGAAGATTTGCGGCTCTTAAAGAGTAACTGTAGGCAAATAAATAACCTACCGTATTTGCCGGCGTATAAGACGACTTTTTCCCCCTGTAAAACATGCCTCCAAGTGGGGGGGGTCGTCTTATACGCCGGGTGCAGCTCGGTCACATACATATAAATGTACTTACCTTCACCAAGCTGGGCAGCACGATCGTCCTCCTCCTCCTCCTGCAGAGCGATGCTCTTGCTCAGGCAGCACTAGTTGATCAGAGCAGGGAGAGACTGAGCAGGCCAGCAGGGTGAGTGCCGAGCAGATCAGCTTTCCTGCTCTCAGGCACTGTTCGGGCAGGCAGGGGGCTGGCTCCTGGCACGCACTCCTGACATCGCCCTCGCTGCTTTCCACTTTGAAGGGGGCTCTTCAGCATCTGATTTATTAAAAAAAAAAAGTTTCTATGGGGCATCCCCCAGTGTAAAACCCCCAACTGGCCCCTTTCCCAGACCCCACATATTACACACTATGCCATTTGATGGGACCCAGGCATGTCCCCAGCTATAGGAGAGCAGGGATGTGGACGCAGTGTAATTTGGTGTGGACTCTGGGAAACCGGGTCATTGGGGAAGTTTACACAGGGGGCATCCCAAACTGGGGGATTGGGAGCAGATAAAAATCGATAAATCACCGGGACCAGATGACAAACATCCTCATGTTTTAAGAGAGTTATGTACAGTAATAGACAAGCCGTTATTTCTAATATTTGTGGATTCCATAACTACAGGGTCTGTTCCGAGGGATTGGCGCTTGGCAAATGTGGTGCCAATATTCAAAAAGGGATCTAGGGGGGAACCTGGGAACTACAGACCGGTAAGCTTAACATCTGTGGTGGGCAAGCTGTTTGAAGGTTTCGTAAGGGATACTATCCTGGAGCACCTTGGGGAAAATTACCTTATTACTCCATATCAGCATGGATTTATGAGGAATCGCTCCTGCCAGACAAACCTAATCAGCTTTTATGAGGAGGTAAGTTCAAGATTGGATCAGGGGGAGTCATTGGATATCATACATCTTGACTTTTCTAAAGCATTTGATACTGTGCCACATAAAAGACTGGTAGAAAAGATGAGAATGCTTGGACTGGGGGAAAACGTGTGCAGATGGGTGGGAAATTGGCTTAATGATCGGAAGCAGAGGGTGGTTATCAATGGTACACACTCAGATTGGGTCACTGTTACTAGTGGAGTACCACAAGGGTCAGTTCTGGGACCAATTCTCTTCAATATATATATAAATGACATTGGGTATGGATTAAACAGTAAAGTCTCAATCTTTGCAGATGATACTAAGCTGAGTAAAGTAATTAAAACAAAAGAGGACAGCAGGCAGCTACAAACAGATTTAGATAAATTGGAAGCCTGGGCAGTTAAATGGCAAATTAAGTTTAACACAGATAAATGTAAGGTTATGCACATGGGAAGGAGAAATCTGTGTCATGATTACACACTAAATAAAGAAACACTTGGTAAAACAACAATGGAAAAGGACCTAGGAGTTTTAGTTGACAATAAGCCCAACTGTAGTAATCAATGCCAGGCAGCTGCTGCCAAAGCAAATAGAATCATGGGGTGCATCAGGAGGGGCATAGGTGCTCATGACCAGAGCATCATTTTACCCCTGTACAAGTCACTGGTCAGACCCCATATGGAGTACTGTGTACAGTTCTGGGCACCTGTGCTTAAGAAGGACATATCAGAACTGGAGTGTGTTCAAAGAAGGGCAACAAAGTTAATAAAAGGAGTGCGGGGGCTAGAGTACCCGGAAAGATTGTCCAAGTTAGGTTTATTTAGTCTGGAAAAAAGACAATTGAGGGGTGATCTATGTATAAATATATTTGGGGTCAATACAAAGATCTGTCCCACAATCTATTTATACCCCGGAGTGTAACCATAACCCGGGGGCATCCACTAAGGTTAGAGGAAAGGTGCTTTCTCCACCGACATAGGAGGGGATTCTTCTCTGTAAGAGCAGTGAGACTATGGAACTACCAGAGGAGGTAGTAATGATGGATACAGTAAAAATGTTCAAAAGTGGCCTTGATGCCTTCCTGGCAAGTAATAACATTTCCAGCTATGGCTACTAGACCACTGGAAGGAGTTAAACAGGCTGAACTGGATGGACTAAAGTCTTTATTCAGCCTTACATACTATATTACTATGTTACTATGTTACACAGGGGGCATCCCAACTTGGGGGAGTTTACACAGGGGGCACCCCAACTTGGGATGCCCCACTGGGTTTTGTTCCCTGCATCAGGGGCAGCAAAATGGAATGCCCCCGTGTCTGAATCCCCGTTTGGCTTTTTTTCCAGACTCCACACCCCATTACACTGCGGCCACATTCCTGCTCGCCTTTAGTTGGCGCCTGTGCTGGCTATTCAGAATGCGTCCAATCTAAAGGCATAGTAGGGATGTGGCTGCAGTGTAATGTGGTTTGGGCTCTGGAAAAAGGGCCAGTTGGGGGGTTTCACACAGTAGAGGAAACCCAATTTGGCATTCCCCTGAAGTAGGGAACAAACCCACTGGGGCATTCCAATTCGGGATGCCCCACTGTAAAACCCTCCCTATTGGCCCTATTCCCAGAGTCAACACCACATTACCCTGCAGCTGCATCCCTACTATGCCTTTAGCTGGGACGCATTCTGAATAGCCAGCACAGGCACGTCCCCAACTAAAGGCGAGCAGGGATGCGGCTGCAGTGTAATCTGATGTGCGCTCTGGGAAAAAGGCCAGTCTTTCGCACAGTGGGGCTTCCAAATTTGGGAGGCCCCACTGGGTTTTGTTCCCTACTCCAGGGGTATCCCAAATTGTGATCCTCCACTGTGTGAAACCCCCCATCTGGCCCCTTTCCCAGAGCCCAAACCACATTATACTGCAGCTGCATCCCTACTATGCCTTTAGCTGGGATGCATTCTGAATAGCCAGTGTGGGCACATCCTAAACTAAAGGCGAGCAGGGATGCGGCTGCAGTGTAATCTGATGTTCTTTTACGTTTTATTTGGTGTGCGGAAGAGGGTGTAGTCTTATACGGCGAGTATATAACAAACTCTATATTTTGAGTGGAAATGTTGGGGGGTCGTCTTATACGCTCAGACGTCTTATATGCCCGCAAATACGGTATACCTACCTGACAGCTGAAGCCACACAGATCCTCTTACCTCTTCAACATGAAATACTCTCTTGCTGGGCGGAGTGAGCACGCGCACGGGCTGGAAGATGGCAGCGATTTAAACCAGCTCCGTGCCCGCCGGGAAGAGAAAGGAGTATAGTGTGAGTGAAAGGACGCTGAATGGTGAGATTTTACAGAACCCTGAGAAGTGCTGTGAATAGCATTTGCCAGGATGGTACATGAAGTGATTTGCGGCCGGTAGAAAGAACTTCAGAGAGGACAGTGTGTGAGACGGCACAGTTAAGATGGCGGCGGTCCTTGAGATGAACTCCCTGTGGGGTGTTGAGGCAGCTGCAAATATATAGAGGTTATTTTTAGAATTTACCTCACAGCTGAGAGAAAGCAAGATGGCGCAGGCCCTCACAGCATAAATGAAGGAGACTGAGGGCGGAGCCGCAATGTCTTCAGCATTACAGACATCATTTAAGCCCTGATATTCTTAGGCCCTTATTTAACAAGGGATAGCGACAGGTAGCGACTGGTGAGCGGCCGGTAATGACGGGTCCCGCCACGAGAACGCCGGCTCCCCACCACAATCACACATTTATCAAGCCAATCCTGCTTAGCGACTGAGATAGCGCCAGATAGCCACTCATTCATCATTATTCCAGCCTCAGCCCACAGCGCCAGCGTCCGACCTTGAACAGCGACAGGTATGACCTCTCGCTATCTGGCGCTCTCTAATGCATTTCAATGGAACAATCTTTAAATATTCATAATTAATTATTATTTTTTTTTTATTTTTTTTTTTAAATGTCAAAAATTCTGTGACCACTTCTGCCATTTTAAATATTTTTTTTAAGGTAAAAAAAAAAAAAATATACAGAATTGATATTACAGGTCTGATATTAATGTATTCATATTACAAAATTATTTTAAAAACTTGTTTTTTTTGGTTTCCAAAATTATGGTTGTTTGGGGGTTAAAAAACTACTTTTAACCCATCGCAGCCAGCGCTCTGGGGTTTAAACATGCATTTTACAGCGCGAGAATTTTTTGAGCGTGATTTGTTAATGAATATGGTGGGAGCCGTTCGCTATGGCCATTCGCTGTCATGCGCTCCCATACAGCGCGGAACCTGTCAAATAGCGACTCCTCATCCAATATTCAACATTACGGCAAACCGACTGAGTCGCTATCAACTACCGAACAACGGCCAAGCACAGCGACTACTAGCGGGCGCTCTGAAAATGCCGCTACAGTCGCTCAACTGTCGCTACCTGCCGCTGTTAATGAATCGGCCTCTTATTCAATTTGAGAACATGCTCAATAAAGCCCTGTATTCCAATAATAAGATTATAATGGATCATTTTACTAGAGAACTAGATAAAGCATCTGGTGGTTCCGCCCTCAGTCTTTTTCATTTAGAGGGGAGGCTAAGTGCAGTTTCAGCAGCTCAGGATGTGCTAGATACAGAAATTAACATTCTTAAGAAGGAGAATGAAACTCTACAATGCAAATTAGAAGATATGGAAATACTCTCTTGTTACATAACAGCAGGTCTGTACCACATTAGCCTCTGTTGTAAACATGATTTCCATAAAATAGCTACAGGGACCGGTGATAGTGAACAGTGTTGGAGGCAGCATGCAGTCAGGTAAGTACAAGCTAAGCCTGATCTGGGGGTTGAAAAAATATACTACTTACCTGCTCACCGCTAGCTGTGGAACATTAGCAATTGCAGCCCCAATGCTGTTTCGAAAGCTGTGGCAAAGACTTTAGCAGCAAAGAGTCGCAATATCTGTAGCAGCTTGAAGTGAGAAACTAAGAGGCTGATTCATTACCAGCGGCAGGTAGCGACAGTTGAGCGACTGTAGCGGCATTTTCAGAGCGCCCGCTAGTAGTCGCTGTGCTTGGCCGTTGTTCGGTAGTTGATAGTGACTCAGTCGGTTTGCCGTAATGTTGAATATTGGGTGAGGAGTCGCTATTTGACAGGTTCCGCGCTGTATGGGAGCGCATGACAGCGAATGGCCATAGCGAACGGCTCCCACCATATTCATTAACAAATCACGCTCAAAAAATTCTCGCGCAGTGAAATGCTGGTTTAAACCCCAGAGCGCTGGCGGCGATGGGTTAAAAGTAGTTTTTTAACCCCCAAACAACCATATTTTTGGATAAAAAAAAGCAAGTTTTTAAAATAATTTTGTAATATGAATACATTAATATCAGACCTGAAATATCAATTCTGCACAATTTTTTATTTATTTTTTTTTTTTTTACCTTAAAAAAAATATCTAACATTGCAGAAGTGGTCACAGAATTTTTGACATTTAAAAAAAAAAAAAAAAAAAAAATTAATAGCAATTAATTAAGAATATTTAAAGATTGCTCCATTGAAATGCATTGGAGAGCGCCAGGTAGCGAGAGGTCATACCTGTCGCTGTTCAAGGTCGCTCGCTGGCGCTGTGGGGTGAGGCTGGAATAATGATGAATGATTCGCTATCTGGCGCTCTGTCAGTCGCTAAGCAGGATCGGCTTGATAAATGTGTGATTGCGGAGGGGAGCCGGCGTTCTCGTGGCGGTGACCGTCATTACCGTTCGCTCACCATTCGCTACCTGGCGCTATCCCTTGTTAAATAAGGGCCTCAGTCGCTGTTCAGTAATGTTGAATACATTGTGAGCAGTCACTATTTGACCAGTACAGCACTGTATGGGAGCGCATAGCGACCGACTCACACCATATTCAGCAAAAAATCAGCTTCACAAATCCCTGGCGCTGAAAAATAGTTGTTTGAAGCCCAGAGTGCAGGAGGCGGTGTGTTTAAAGTCTGTTTTACAGCATCTATCAACTAGTAACAAAGCGAAAACATATGGAATTACATTGTAGCAACATTGTAACATGAACACTTTAATGCCAGACCTGTAATGTCATTTCTTAGGAAATATATAAAAAATTAAACAATTATGAAAAAACTGCTAATTCAATGCCAGAAGAGGTCACAGAATTGTCTGTGATTTTTTTGAAAAACAAAACAAAAAAAAAAAAACAGTTTAAAGAGAAGAAAAGGATCGTCCATTGAAATGTATGGGAGAGCGCTAGGTAGCGAGAGGTCATACCTGGCGCTGTGCAAGGCTGAACGCTGGCGCTGTTCGCTGAGGCTGTGAAAATGATGAATCAGATGCTGCATGGCGCTATCTCAGTCGCTAAACAGATTCTGCTTGATAAATGTGGAATTGCGTGCTGTGTCCGGCGTTCACCAGTCGCTACCTGTCGCTACCTCTCATTAACCAGCCACTACCTGACGCTATCCCTTCTTAAATAAGGGCCTAATGTTAACTAGTGCACTGCCCTATACTCAATACATATGCTTTGTTGTTACATGCAGAAAAGCAGGGAAGGCATTTTTTTTGATGTGCCTGGAGCTTGCATTGGATGCTGTCAGACTCAGGTAGTTTTAATTTATCACCAGCACCATAATTTCCTGGCTGCAGTTGTGAAGTATGGTCCTACCAGTCTAATATCCGATCTACTTTGTGATAACAGTATTGCTAGTCCTATCTTTAAACTCATTGCCCTTGCCTTTTTTACTGTGGGCGGAAAGCAAAGGGAAAGTTGTGTAACAGCCGCTTCCTCTCATCTTTGAAGGGAAACTTCTAGCTTACTAATATTAAAAAAACATTGTCCTAAATAAGAGCTGGACAATAACAGTATTAATATGTATATGTGTATATTTTAAGAAAAGTGCCAGGCTTTAGTGAAATGGGCAAAAAATGTCTCCTCTCAGTATTATACTCACAGACTATCACACGTGACGGGGAGGCCGATTCATTAATAGCGGCAGGTAGCGACAGTTGAGCGACTGTAGCGGTATTTTCACAGCGCCCGCTAGTAGTCGCTGTGCTTGGCCGTTGTTCGGTTGTTGATAGCGAATCAGTCGGTTTGCAGTAATGTTGAATATTGGGTGAAGAGTCGCTATTTGACAGGTTCCGCGATGTATGGGTGCGCATGATAGCGACTGGTCAGAGCGACCGGCTCCCACGATATTCATCAAAAAATCACGCTCCAAAAATTCAAGCGCTGTGTAGCGGCGATGTGTTAAAAGTAGTTTTTTAACCCCCAAATTACCATATATTTAGTATCAAAAAAAAAAAAATATGAATACAATAATATCAGACCTGTAATATCAATTCTGCACAATTTTTATTTTTTTTTTACCTTAAAAAAATTATCTAACATGGCAGAAGTGGTCACAGAATTTTTCACATTGAAAAAAAATAAATAAATAAATAATTAATTATGAATATTTAAAGATTGTTCCATTGAAATGCATTGGAGAGCGCCAGGTAGCGAGAGGTCATAACTGTCGCTGTTCAAGGTCGGACGCTGGGGCTGTGGGCTGAGGCTGGAATAATGATGAATGAGTCGCTATATGGCGCTATCTCAGTCGCTAAGCAGGATTGGCTTGATAAATGTGTGATTGTGGTGGGGAGCCGGCGTTCTTGTGGCGGTGACCGTCATTACCAGCCGCTCACCAGTCGCTACCTGTCGCTATTCCTTCATAAATTAGGGCTTAAGAATGGAAACACTCGCTGTCCAGCCACCATGAGTGTCTGCCTCTCTCTGCAGTTATGAAACCCCATCCTCCTCCCTCCTCTCTGACCTCCTGACACATCTCTCACCCCCCTTATCTGATCACAATATGTGCTAGCAATAATAACTAAAGGTGAAACAATGCTGATGACGCAGCTTGATAATGGTGTAGTCCAAAGCAATATTAGTGGCCTACTTTAATCATTGGTATCAGTGACCACTGAAAAAAATCCTAGATTTTCCACTTGTTTATTTTTAAGCAGAATTGTGTATCAATATAGTTGTTCTGGTTTAGAGCAATCTACTCTGCATGGTATATGGATAGTGTTAAAAAATTCAAGAGAAATGTTTCACACATCAACTCTTCTGTCCTTTTGAAGTTTTCATTTTCAGAATTCTCTTCCTGGGCACCAATCAATCAAAGCCACTTCTGCTAGACCCAGATAACATATACTGATTTCTTGTATGAAAAGAAGGGTGAGTTAGAGTAAGGAGAGCAGAGGAGGGCACTTTTCCCTTACAGCAGTTTTACTGGGGCAACAAAACATAACCTGTACTAGAAACACACCAGGATCATTGCTCTCTTGGTAGCACATTCAGCCCTTTGATTTCATTGTTGCTCTCTTGTCTTGCTAGTCCTCTATTCTCTGTACTTCGCTGTACTGTTATCTGTACTGGGCTGATGACTTCCGCAACCCCCTGGTTAGTTCCTGTCTGCTGTCTCTCTTCTGTGCTGTCTACTGTCTGCCCTCTGCTCCCCCTTTCCCACGTTTGCAACCACCAAAGGTCTGCCTTGTTCAATCTTCCCCCCATACCTGTCCCATGTGGCTCTCCTCAATTTTCTGCAGCACAAGGTAGAAACCGTAACAGGGTTCCAAAGTTTGTAAAAAGTGGTCAAACATCCACTCTGTCCCTTGGTGCTCTTAGTGCAAGTAAGCATAGCAAGCCCCAGTGCTCCCACAGCTGTTTCTGACCACAGCAGTGCATGCTTATGACTCATAAAGCTGTGCCATAACTTCATAGTTTAGCCACAACACATAAATAAAAGCGAAGGAAGCAGTTTTGCTTTGAACACAGAAGTATTTAAATATTACTGAAGAAGAAGTGGGGAAAATTGCCCATCCAATCCCCTAAGCAAGCTTACCAGAACCTTATTGCTAGCCCACGCGTTCCGAGACTAAAATGTCTCTTCCTCAAGGCAGAGTGCTCAGCAGTTGAGCACTGCACTGCACTGCTGAGCACTCTGCCTTGAGGAAGAGACGTTTTAGTCTCGGAAAGCGTGGGCTAGATATCGGGGGGCGCGCTGTTCTGACTGGCATCACATAAGAGATAAGTGGCACTGTATGTTTTGATTCATTGTTTGTTCATCTGTTTTATATCCCCATACTTGGATACACTTTAATATGATTTGTATTAAATTTCTCCTATGGGATTGATGCACTTTAATTAGAGCACGTTGCACTTTAACAAAGAGATTAATTAGTTTGATAGTATATTAAGTTTTAGTTAGATTGTGTTTATATTGGTGTTAATAGGAATAATAGTGATGTCTATCAGAGGGCGTAACAACAGCCCCCTCCTGTGGCAGATTAGCATTTAGGTTCTGTATATGTGTTTTTTAAAAAAAGTTATGTCTTAATTGTGATGTGTACATATATTGATTTATTTAATAAATTTATATTTTTTATATGATCTATTGAGTGTGTGCAATAAGGTTCTGGTAAGCTTGCTTAGGGGATTGGATGGGCAATTTCCCCCGATTCTTCTTCAGTGGTATATATGGGTAGAGTGTAACCAGAACACCGCACCACAAATAACAATATATACAAGTTGGTGCCACCTCTCACCTTAGTGGTGTTTCTTCCAGTATTTAAATATTATACGAAATTTTGAGATGCTTTGAAATGGCTAATTGTACACTGTTACCAAGGAGGTAGGAGGTGGAAGGAAGTTTGTTCCTGGACAGGAACTTTAAATACTAGACCTCCCCCGCTCCAGGTGGTAGGCGGCTTGCATCATGGTGGAAGGGTTTTATGTCTCTTGTGCATATGTTTCTAGTCCGTGACCTTGTTCACCTGTACCCAGCCTGTGATTCTGTCCACCTTTGTCTTGCCTGCGACTTATACTGCCCAGTTCTGGTCTGAACCTCAATTCCTAATCTGCACGCCAGTTCCCAGTGGCACCTCTGTTCCAGGTCTACAACACTGTTCCTGGGCTGTGGTTTCTAAGAGATGTCCTGTAGAGACTATAGCTATGGCCTCTGGGGATGAATTAACCTCCTGGCTGTAAGCCACCTCAGGGACTCCGGTCCAAATTTCCAAACTAGGAAATTCCAAACCTTCCTGCGTGTCTGAAGATCTAATTTTCCTGAGCTTGACAAAATTATCCACCGATCGATACAGGGTTCCTGGTGTTCTGAAGTTTAGATTTGGATGCAAGATCCCCACATGCATGTTTGCCCGCAGTTACACACTCACATGGTGGCTCCCATAGAGGTATATTTTTATTCCTCATCCTCACTATAAATAGCTCACCCTGCAAACTATACTCAGTTTCTCTGGGCTGCCTTGAAGTAAGTACAGGATGCTTATATTCAACAGGTATTTATGACCACCTGATGCAAACCGGTAACTCATTATTTTTTTTTTAAGACAATCTGCTGTTCTATAAACATAGCAAGCACCTCAATGACAATTTTGTTGAATTCCCTAAATTTGTATGCACATCTTATTTATGCATCTTTACCAGCCCAGAAATCAGAATCTCCGGCTGAGCCTTCTGCCCCTGTGAAAAGGGACAAAAAGCAACAAAAAAGTTTGTTCTCACTAATACTATTTCTTGTTATTTCAAAGAACTTTTATTAATTGTTTCCCATGCAGTGGTTGGTGTTACATTAAATGCATAAATAAAGCATCATATAGCTCATATACATGGTATGATACTACTATTAGGATACAATACACACAAGCGTAACAGTAGGTCAAGATCAGTGCCAGAGTCAACATATACCAATTGATGATCAGTAATTCTATGGATAGAAACACAGGGGCATGGTCTGACATGATCTGCCCTATTGCTGAAACTCTAATTTTAATCCAAGTCTTGGTGTTTCAAAAAGAGGTAGTCCAATCTAGAGTACTTAGAATGCAAAAATGTATAGTCCCGTGCGTCCGGGTTAGACAACCTCCAAGTGTCCACCAGATTCAGCCTCTTAAAGTGGACCAACATCCAGGGGGGATCGGCCTGGGAATCTATAAGATTCCCAGGCCGATCACCTCCCTCACCGCGGGGCATCCAAGATCAGGATGTCCCGCGGGGTAAACCCCCCCCCCCCCCCCGAAGACCCCCCAAAAACCTTACCTTATCGGCGACGGATCAGCCGCCACCGCCCGCTTCCCGTTGCCCGTGCCGGCCGTTTGTGAATGGCCGGCGCGGGCGCGCACCCTGTAAGAGGGAAGCGCGGGAGGCGGCGGCGGCTTGTCCGTCACTTGTCCGTCGCCGAAAAGGTACGTTTTTTGGGGCTTTGGGGGGGGTTTTGCACAGCGGGGCATCCTGATCCTGATCGGAAAACAGCTGAAAATTCTGGGTGTTGGTCCACTTTAATTTCTTTGAAGGGTATAGCTGATTTAGAATCTGACGTGTTTATTGTGGGGTTTAAGACACAAATGATATCTCCTCCCAGTATCAGAAGGCCTTCTTGTCTTTCAACTTCCTAAGAACTTGTGTAAGGAAGCTTTGTTAAGGCAATAGATATTCGCAAAGGTTACTACTGTGTCCGGATTTTCCCTTTAGGATACCATAGCTATCCTTAGCATCTGCCATGTGCTCAAAGGGAACGGAGCTATTAATTAAGATCGATACAACTTTTTGTTGACTGGAGATGCAGCGAAGTAATGAAGAGGGTAATGTTCGTTATGGAGCCGCAGCATTTTGTCATGTATTCAACAGCATGTTGGCATGTGGGTTCATTAAGAAGATTGTCGCAGATGAATAAGACCAAATAAAACAGATGCAGATCCGCCTTGTATAGTAATGGTGAGAGTAATTTTCTGTTGTTTTGGAATTCAAGGGGGGAGGAGGGAAGAATTGGGGAGAAGAGAGAAAAAAAAAAGAAGAAGAAGGGGCAAACATGAGATAAAAGGTAGACAAGGAAGAGAATAGTAGACATTATAGAGCACTAACAGAAAGAAAACCCCCAGCAATAAAGCCGAAGAGTTAGAAATGGATCTCCTAGTGCTGGAGAGTTTGTTATCCCAGGGATCCACCAGGTTAAGACAAAACAGTGGTGTGACGAGCTGAAATAGAGGGGGAAGATCCACCAGGTTAGGACGGTAACCAGCAAGGGGCCACCACAAGTTGGCTACCCTTCAGACTACACAGTTACCTCCCTGCCCCTTCAGTGGATCAGGGATTCATGGAAGCAAGTGAAAATGGTGTGAGTGGGAGGGATTATGCAGGTTTGAGCTGAAACGAAGGGGGAAAAGAAAAAGATATAAGAACAGGATCAGTGGGCCAGAGGGAAGTGAGGTGAATAGGTGAGAGAGGGGCAGAACTGAATAATGTAGTAAGGAAGAAAACCCCTGAGGAGCAATAGACAGGGCCTTTAGTAGATGAGAGGGTAAAAAGCCATATGAGGGAAGTAGTGTGGTTGGAGAAGGTCGGAGGGAGGAATAATAAGGAGGTAGTAAAAGCAAGGTATGGGTCGGAGGTGAAGGCAGAGGGAAAAAGGGGTAATACTAGCAGAAATGGTTTGAAACAATAGTGTAGATTTTAAGAGAGGTGAGGAAAAGTTGGAAGAGGACCCATGCAATCCATCCATTAAATTCTTCTTTCACAAATGATTAAGACCTAGCTTTCAGCATGTAGATCCCGTTTATAGCCAACAGGGGGTTAACAGACCACATCTTATAAATTAACACATTTAGTGACAGTAATCCCTGCTACTAACCTACGCAGTAAATGTAGTAAATTTCCACATCCGGCCCATTTAGAGAGGCAATTTGAGTGAGCGTATTGCTCCCTAGAAAACATTGAAATTTATTAAAAGCCCCCAACAAGGGTTCAGGGATTTAAGAGTGGGCTTGCCTAGATTGCTCTTATCTATAGGTTGATCATATGTACATAGCTTTACTATCGGGACTTCCCAGCCTCTAGAGGGCCATCCATATCAGATTTGATTTAAAGCCAAGCACTATAGCTTTGGACATGTGGCGAGGGGCTTCAATGATACATAACAGGATGTCTTAAGAATACTGTGCTATATAACAAGATAAGCCTCCTGTGGGCCATACCAGCTTAGTGGTGTTGATCCCTTGCTAGTGCCTACTGTATATCTGCTACTATAGTGAGCCATATGAGAAATCATGTGCCTGATGCAAATAATCTTAGAAATATGCATGTACTTAAACTAAACTGTCAATGTAATACTAGAGACACAGCTGTCAAATGTAACAGCCATTCAGCAAGTAGTTAAATCACATCTCACAAACCCATTTCTCTATCTAGACAAAAAAATGCGAAAAGGAACAGTAGAGACAAGAAAAGATGACATAACATATCCCAGCTTTTAGAGCTCAGCCGGTTCAGACCTCTGACCACTAAGCCAACTCAAGAGAGTGAGTTGAGGGTCCAAGGTCAGTGCTAAGCTGGGAAAAGCATAGTTGTTATCTAGTAAAACAGTCTTCATACTGTTGATAACAGAATACTGCAAAAATCAGTATTAATGAGCGGAACCTCACACTGTCCAGCGGCATCACAATGGGAGTCCCAGCCGATTGCAACAGAGTAGAAGAGCTTACAATCTATTCAGCTTAGTGTCTTGCATTGGGAGTGAAAGTAAAACTAACTTTATTGAGCCTGTGGAAACATCAACAGTAGCCTCAGCAGGTTGCAGGGGAATAGAGAAGCTTACACTCACATGCAGTGTCCAGTCCAGCATCTTGGCAGATAGGAAGTGAAAGTGAAACAATCCTTACTGACCCTGTAGCCTCAGGAAATTGCAGTAGAGAAAAGGAGTTACACTCTATGCAGTGGCCCACTCGTATACTGCAAAAAAGGAAGTGAAAGTGAAACTAACCGTACTGAGCCTGTAGTCTCAGGAAATTGCAGTGAGAAAAGGAGCTTACACTCTATGCAGTGGTCAACTCATATACTGCAGAAAGGAAGTGAAAGTAAAACTAACCGTATTGAGCCTGTAGTCTCAGGAAATTGCAGTGAGAAAAGGAGCTTACACTCTATGCAGTGGTCAACTCGTATACTGCAGAAAGGAAGTGAAAGTGAAACTAACCGTATTGAGCCTGTAGTCTCAGGAAATTGCAGTGAGAAAAGGAGCTTACACTCTATGCAGTGGTCAACTCGTATACTGCAGAAAGGAAGTGAAAGTGAAACTAACCGTACTGAGCCTGTAGTCTCAGGAAATTGCAGTAGAGAAAAGGAGTTACACTCTATGCAGTGGTCAACTCGTATACTGCAGAAAGGAAGTGAAAGTGAACTAACCGTATTGAGCCTGTAGTCTCAGGAAATTGCAGTGGAGAAAAGGAGTTACACTCGATGCAGTGGTCAACTCGTATACTGCAGAAAGGAAGTGAAAGTGAAACTAACCGTACTGAGCCTGTAGTCTCAGGAAATTGCAGTAGAGAAAAGGAGTTACACTCTATGCAGTGGTCAACTCGTATACTGCAGAAAGGAAGTGAAAGTGAACTAACCGTATTGAGCCTGTAGTCTCAGGAAATTGCAGTGAGAAAAGGAGCTTACACTCTATGCAGTGGTCAACTCGTATACTGCAGAAAGGAAGTGAAAGTGAAACTAACCGTACTGAGCCTGTAGTCTCAGGAAATTGCAGTGAGAAAAGGAACTTACACTCTATGCAGTGGTCAACTCGTATACTGCAGAAAGGAAGTGAAAGTGAAAGTAACCGTACTGAGCCTGTAGTCTCAGGAAATTGCAGTAGAGAAAAGGAGTTACACTCTATGCAGTGGTCAACTCGTATACTGCAAAAAAGGAAGTGAAAGTGAAACTAACCGTACTGAGCCTGTAGTCTCAGGAAATTGCAGTGATAAAAGGAGCTTACACTCTATGCAGTGGTCAACTCGTATACTGCAGAAAGGAAGTGAAAGTGAAACTAACCGTACTGAGCCTGTAGTCTCAGGAAATTGCAGTGAGAAAAGGAACTTACACTCTATGCAGTGGTCAACTCGTATACTGCAGAAAGGAAGTGAAAGTGAAACTAACCATACTGAGCAAGTAAAAAAAACTCAACACAGAAGTAGCCTCCAGGCTGACTCAGTGCAGCTGCTCACCAATGCCCGGCATCCGGGATCCAGAACTCACTTAACCCCTCTGGCACTGACACCTCCTGAATGTGGAGCCTCCTACAGAACTCCGGGAGATCAGCTTGGGACCTGAGTAAGTGGGTTTGACCATCTTTCTTGACACTAAGACCAAAACGGAATCTCTAGCGGTAAGGTAAGCCTTTATTCTGCAGAGCTTGAAGCAGAGGGTGCAACGCACATTTCTGCTGCGGAATAATTGTACATTGTACATACAAGTCCTGATAGATCTCAATGTGTAAGTTATTGAAGAGAATTTCGTCCTGGCCACAGGCTTTGCTTTAAATGTCCTCCTTCAGGGTGAAGCTCATTAGGCAGCACACTATGTCTCGTGGCTGTGATTCAGATTGGCTCTTCGGACGCAGAGCTCTATGCTCAAACTCTACTGGTGATTCTGGGGGATGCTCTAGCAAAGAGTTGAATATTTACTCTGATTACCCATTGTTTATTTTTATGTCACTTCAATTTAAACTTGTTACTTTTTTGCATAACAACGTTTTTTGGGTGTTCATATATATATATATATATATATATATATATATAGCTATTTGGCTTTGCAGTGTGGTATATATAGTGTGCAGTGAGAGGGCACACTTTGCTATTCTTTGAACCCCACATTCTATCCAATTTTATCCTTAATCTACTTCGGTGTGCAATTACAACCTGAATCTTAACATTGATTATCATTATTGTAGCTCTTTTCTCCCAGGGCTTGCAGCTACAGTAAAGCATGGCACCACTTTACAGAACACAGGTTATACAAGGACTTTCTGAAAAAGTTGATGTTTGACTGAGTGGTATTGAGATGTTTAGTAAAAGGGTAGTGTTGCAGTCTTTGGTCTTTTAGGTCTGGTGCTACCGATAAATATATGAATTGTTTTCTAGTTGGCTACAAGATAGATACACTAATAGATATATAGCTGCAAGATACACATACTAGTCCGAACCTGGCCCTGTTTCATATAATCATAGTTGCTGCTCTAGCTAGCATCAAAGTATAAGAGTAAAAGAAAATGTTGACAAAATTCTTTGGGTTGAGTGTGTTGAGATGTTATTGCATTTATGAGCGGAAAGGTACATGAGATCAAGCAGTATGACTTTAAGGATGCTTGTATTATAATGTTCAGGCTGAGCTTGATTCCTGGAGATAAAAGAGTGAAACACAAAAATGATTAATTACTTTTGCCACACATAATGAAAACAACATTCCTCATTTAGTCCATACTGGTCTAGATTGTAATGAATCAATTTTACTGTTTGTCTGAACATATTGCATGGCTGCTTTTCAGATACTTACCATTTATGTTCTAATATCTGATTGCACACAGTGTAACAAAATGTTAGTTTTACCCTTATTTATTGCCATGTTTGAAGTATATGGCTTTTAACCTCATTCAGGTTTACTCTAATACATCTGCATTTCTGTCTTACATACTCCTTGATGTACAGCAATTAATTTGATACACTTACTTTTAGAAGTGTGGTAAACATTTAAGAGCCTAGAATAGGTTTAAAATCAAAGCATGCATGTCTTACAGTAGATATAAAAAGTCTACACACCCCTGTTAAAATGCCAAGTGTTTGTCATGTAACAAAATCAGCCCCAGAATGTTTTCCAGAAAAACAATAAAAAAATAAAATAAAGTTAACATAAAGTCACATATTCATATTCACTTCTTTAAGCCAGTGCGGCAAATTAAAAAAAAGGGCAAAGGCATATGAAACATAATAATAGCATTGATCAGTGCCCACTTACCTCTCCGACCGCTCCGCAAAATCTGCCCGCCTCCACTGCCATCTAGCTGCATCCAGGAGGCGTATGTAGCCTATAATCCTATCAGGTGCTTGAGTCAAGTCCAGCATTCAAATTTAGACTTTGCAAAATCTTTGCTTATTCTTCCTTGCAAGAGCACTGCTAAAAGAAAAAACAGGGCCGGCCAAATATTCACCTCTTCCGGGTTTCTTCTTTGGCAGCCATGGAGCATTAACCTCAAAAGGCCCCTGCCATTTTGCTAAAAAATTTCTCTCGACAGTGGGTATGAGTACTAATAAATGATCAATAAATGATGTCAATAAAATCACATTGCATTTAAAATCCCAATTTCTCCTGGTTACAATGGCACTACATGTGTATTGGTAGATACCCTTTCCTGCCCAGGAGACTCCCACAAACTGAAACAGCACTTTATCAGATTTTCAGGTAAAATACAACTGCTATGCACACCTTGCAGTTTTTCAAACAAAACAACCATATACATTTGAAATACCCCCAACAAACTGTATTATCACACCCCAAGCTTTCTAGGCATGAAGAGAGTGGGTCTGCACACCTTAAAAAATGAAGTCTTTAATGAAAAATGGTTAAAATCATCTCCAAAAGTTATCAAAGAAGCAGTCCTAAAATGAAAAGGTAGACCCAGAGTGACACCAAACATACAAGACCTTCTGACGCGTTTCGGGTATTCTGTCAGCCCTTAGTCATAGATAAAAGGTCACATTTAAGTATGCTTATATATAGTATATAGAATATACAATGAACACTAACCTTGCAAGCCTGGAGCCATCCCCCAGTGAGAGGGCATACCAGGCTTGTTGACATGGACACAGTCTTCTGGAAGTAATCCATCAATGAATTCTTTGGTTGCACAGGGTTTCCCTAAAAAAAAAAAAAAAAAGCAGAATCAAAGCCACATTTTCCTAAAAAAACTATAGGCAAACAAAAATAAAATCTGAAAAAGCAAGGTCCCTCGAATAGAACAATACCCAACATGCATAGGTATTGTCAAGGGAAGAGTTGTCAAACATCCGAAAGTAAAGCATGCTCATAAAAAAACGCAACAAGGAGCGGGATGACCTCCCACAAAAAGGTGTGGCTAGAGGCGGTGGCCAGTGCTGGTAGGGGGGCCCTGTTCTCGGCCCTCATCTGAAGCCTGGTGGGGAATTGGAAGCCCCCCCTAGTGTAGAGTTAGAGGGATCGGGCGAGGAGGTGAGTGAATGTCATTATTTTTATTTTTACAGCCACAAGTGTTAGCGGCAGCAGGGGGCCCTATTTTGGGCGCTATCCTGAAGCCAGGAGAACCCGGAGTGGGGATCGGATGGCCCTCAGAGGAAGAGGAGACCCTCAGCTTTTGATCCAGCCCAAAGGTGAGCATTTTCTATTTTTTCAGAAGCAGGGGAAAATGGCAAGCACGTAGAAACAACAATAAACAAATTCCAAGTCCCCAATGGCATACATTCCAGCATTCAAGGGATGAGAATTTCATGAGAATTCTGTCCCGCCAGACAAACCTCTTCAGATCAGTTTAACAAGAAATCAAGTTCGAGACTGGATCAGGTTAGTCATTGGATTGGATTCCTTTTTACTATAACATCATAATTAATTCACTCTCTGAGCCTAGTCCTCTGAAATAATTTTTTTATAATTTTTTTATTACTGTGACTCATTACGTACCCATCACATGAACATGTGTGTAACTGGCTAAATGACAGGTTAATACTGTAGAGGGTGGTTACCATCACCATCAGTACTGGCATTCTGTCCTACAGACATATAAGGGCTGATTCATAGCCTTCTAAAACCGTCTTGTTTTTGTCTCGAAATGTGTAATTTTCACTATTTTCCCGTATGTCTACGTGCGTACACATGATGCAGAGCCGCTATTGGGAGAGTTCTGTTTACTTTTCATAGCTGCGTACGCCATTGTGAATGGCTGTTTACGGCTCTCGTTGTGTACGCAAGAGGACGAGGTTTTCATTTACGTTGCTTAGTAATCCTCTTATACTACAGTTTTTCAGCATTTTTCAACGTAGCTTCCAAAGTAGATTTTCAGTATTCCGCGATATTCAGCTTGCATGTTTCTCCAAATATACGTATTAACGTAACTTTGATGTAGAAGCTGCTATCTTTTTATGCATGTACGCATGCGCGCAGCTTATTAACTCATTCATGTCCCCCGTTTCAACTATTCTCTCACTCACTTCTGCTCCCATGCTTACCTTAACTCCCTTGGTACTGTATGTTTTCATCTATCCCCATATATTCATGCTTACCTTAATTTCCTTTATTCTTTAGATATTTGTATATTGCTTGTGACTTTTCGAGGATTTAACCACAGTAAGTGGTGCACCGCTAAAAATATATGCTAAGTACTGTGCTACACTGTAAGAATGAGACCAGCATCTACAATGGGCTCATGGGACATAGCCCAGAAACCCAATTAACAGGAGCACCACATAATAAAAAGTATAATTACATTTATTGAAACATTAATCAGGAGACACATACACAAAACATTACAACACTAACAATTTAAAACACTGCATATCCCTTGTTTCATCCAGTGCTACAATTGTAGCAAAAATATCTGGGCAGCTCCTATACTGTCCAAACAGTATTAAATCCCGGACCTGTAAGATCTATTATTGTGCCGGCACAAACCCTAATCCCACTGTCTAAAAAGATTCCTAATATTAAAGTGACTGTGCAAAACCACTGGTATATAATAATATAAACATCAACAAAACATATCCAATATTAGTTCCAAAGTGCAATGTGCAAACAGTAATTCAATACAACAATAATAAAACTGTATACATGTTAAGAAAATATGAAGTGTAAAGGATATAGATACATATCAAAAAAGTTGGTCATGAATACAAAAAACACAACTAATCAGTGCAGCTAATAATAACCATCAAACCAAGAAACAGAGACCAATACTCAGCCTGGCACCGGGTAAGGACACAAAAGTAAGGAGTGGGGAGTCTGCAGAGGGGACACCTTCGAACGCGGCCGCCCGTGCCGCTTCCTTGGGTGAGTTAATTGGGTTTCTGGGCTATGTCCCATGAGCCCATTGTAGATGCTTTTCGAGGATTTAGGTGCATAAATTGTTTTTAGAACTCATTTAAAACAACTTATTTAAAAGGGTTATATTTTAACTTTACTTGTATATATATTTTTACATTTGTTTATAACATTAATAAAATATTAAGATGTAATAAAAATTTAAATCACACTATTTTCTAAAAAGTGGCTGCCTCCCAGAATCATACACGATTGCAAAAGCGAAAGCTTTAGCTGCCCGGGCATGTTCAGTATTTGCCAAGGAAGAAATGCTGCTTAAAAAAGGGAAGGCTTGCATTGAGGCTGAACGAAAGCAAGAGAGAGCATGCTTAGTAGCTGAAAGAGAGCAGGAGAGGGTACGCCTAGAATTCGAAAGAGAGCTTGGGGCGGGTTATTATAGGGGATGTCTATTTGAGTAGTGTGCACAAACCAATTTCAGTCAATAATATGCTGATCAGAGAATAAATAGAAACCAGGTTGGTAGCCCAGGAATTTGAAATGGTAGGTGCAGACCAATAAATCCACCCTCAGGGGTTTGCATCACATTGCGGACACAGCCAGGGAACTGCAAATTCCTTCAAACATGGACATTAACAGTGTAGAAAGATACCTGACTAAACAGGGTTGTACTTGGACTTTCAATCCACCTCATTCTTCTTACATGGGAGGAGTCTGGGAGAGAATTATAGGTATAGCACACAGAATCCTAGATTCCATCTTCCTACAAATAGGTTCTGCAAGGATTACACATAAATGTCTAGGTATCTACGTGGCAGAAGTTTCAGCCAGTATTAATGCCAGACCTTTGACTCCAATCTCCAGTGATCCTGAGTAGGGATGAGCAAATCGATCCAGACGAACCCGGATTAGTTCCGAATTTCATGGAAAATTCGATTCTGAACGAATCCGAATTTCCCAGCGATTCGATCGATCAAATTTTTCCTTTAAACTCCATTTATTTCAATTACAGGCATTCTAAAA
The DNA here is from genome assembly GCA_027917425.1 of Gastrophryne carolinensis. Taxonomy (NCBI): domain Eukaryota; kingdom Metazoa; phylum Chordata; class Amphibia; order Anura; family Microhylidae; genus Gastrophryne; species Gastrophryne carolinensis. Next base: position 134,564,973 of record CM051244.1, read on the forward strand.
TGGTGGATGAACATTTCCAGACATATCCCCTGGGGCAAGGTATCATGGGTAAGTCACATGCAGCCTATCAGCAGCCAGGAAGCCCGGTGACGTCACCGTGCTACATAAAGCAGCGGCCATCTTGCTTGTGCGCATTTCAGCCTTGCATTGCGGCCAGAGCACAGCTCGTTAGAGACAGGGACAGAGAGTTAGAGATAGGTAGGGAGTGTGAGAGAGGTAGACAGAGACAGGGAAAGATAGGGAAAAACCGGAACCATCCAGACAGGGACAGCTTAGAAGTGACAGTGAAATTTTCTTTTTTTTCATTAGCCAGATCAGTTTTCAATTCGATTTTAGTTCTTTGTGCTGTAAATCTGCCTTGCCACTGTGCATGCCATCTATGCAGTGGCTTATTTAACCCTATCTGTTACACACAAGCATTTATCATAATATATAACTGGATTAGTTTAAATATTTTTTGGTCTGCCTTTAACAAAAAAACACCAGCCCACCTGGGTATCCCAAACCTGCACTTAGCAGCCTATCTGTTATACTAAATACACTTGTTCATCCTTCCTCAGCTTAATCAAAGTATTGCATTTTGAATTGTTTTTTGTCCTGCTGCCAAAACACTAGGCCGCAGGGCATCCCAAACCTGCACTTAGCAGCCTATCCGTTATACTAAATACGCTTGTTCATCCTTCCTCAGCTTAATCAAAGTATTGCATTTTGAATTGGTTTTTGTCCTGCTGCCAAAACACTAGGCCGCAGGGCATCCCAAACCTGCACTTAGCAGCCTATCTGTTATACTAAATACGCTTGTTCATTCTTCCTCAGCTTAATCAAAGTATTTCATTTTGAATTGGTTTTTGGTCTGCCTTTAACAAAAAAAAAACACCAGGCCGCAGGGCATCCAAAACGTGCACTTAGCAGCCTATCTGTTATACTAAATACGCTTGTTCATCCTTCCTCAGCTTAATCAAAGTATTTCATTTTGAATTGGTTTTTGGTCTGCTGCCAATACACTAGGCCGCAGGGTATCTCATATTGCCAATTTTCATAGAATCTGGTGCAGAGAAGCAGTTTCTCACTTTATTTAGCTTCTTCTTTTTAAAGTAAACGCATTTTTTATCGTACCTATTGCGCATTTCAAATACATAAAAATGTCAGGCAGACAAGTGCAAGGATGTTCAAAGAGGAGTGGCAGAGGCCAAGATTCAGCAGGCAGAGGTCACAGCAGACTAGGAGCGAGTGGCAGCAGGAGTCACGGTGAGAGACCTGATCTGCCAGTATCTGCTAGCGGTCGTGTCTCCACCAGTAACGCACAACCCTGAGTTGGCATGCCCCGAGAGCAGTCCCTGTCCTCCTATTTCCTCTGTCCTACGCCGTTCCCTCCCCCAGCGATGTATCCTATGCTTTGGGTTCAGCTTCTTTAGCTAGGCAGACAAATAGTGATGTGGACAGTGTCGTGGGTGTTGCGAGCGTTCCAGCTCCTGCGCCAGACACTGTTGAGGAAACTGAGAACATCAGTGACGTGCAGCCACAACTCGGTGATGATGATGATGATGAAGCCGATCGCACTTGGGATCCGGGTGATGAAGGGGCTTCATCGTCATCATTAGGAGAAGAGGGGTGCAGGTTGCGCTGGAGTCAGCAGCTGAGGCAGCAAGGTGTTAGCAGCATGGTTGGCAGTCAGCATGGGGGCACAATTGTAAAGCCTGGAGCCAAACGGGGCCGGGGTAGAGCACCTGCTGCGCGGCAGGCTACCTTATCGGGAGGTAGTGGAGCAGGGGTTCCTGGAGTTGGCGACAGTAGCAGTGAATCAGTGAGGCCTGTTGGTGGGAAAAGTAGCTACTCGGCAGTTTTTCCTGAAGCATCCGCAGGGGGTTACATGGCCACATGTAAGATATGTAGGCAGAAGGTGAAACATGGCCAGGGCCCAAATGTTGGCACCACGGCCCTGCGTCAACATATGATGCGTCACCATAAAGCGGCCTGGGAGAACCGAGGCTCCGAAGAGGTGGTCCAGCCTGCTTCCTCACCAAGTGGCACGCCGCTCCCAATTTCTGCCAGCCAAGGCTCCAGCACCTCAGCCAAAGGCAGCTGTGCGTCATACCCATCCTCTGTCGCTCCTGCTCCTCCTCCTCCAAGTCATGCATCCCGCCAGCAATCCATCAGCGAAGCCATGTCCAAGAGACAGCAGTATGCGCCCACTCATCCTACGGCGCAGAAGCTGAATGTGCTCCTGTCCAAGTTGCTGGTGCTGCAGTCGCTTCCTTTTCAGGTGGTGGACTCTGCACCTTTCAGAGAACTGATGGCTTGTGCCGAGCTGAGGTGGTGAGTCCCAAGCCGTCACAGTGCACACTTTTGTTGAACAGAAGGTGGGCCAGTCCTTGAGCCTGTCCGCGTGTAGCAAAGTGCATGGCAGCGCCGACGTCTGGAGCTGTAACTACGGTCAGGGACAGTACATGTCGTTTACGGCCTACTGGGTGAATGTGGTCCCTTTGCAGCAGAAGCAGCAACTTGGACAGGTCATGCAGCTTCGGCCTCCACGCTCCCTGCCCGTTGGGCCTGTGACACTGTGCGACTCTGCCTCCTCATCCTCCGCCATCTCCTCACCCTCAACTGTAGGCTCAAGTCTCAGTGCCCCTCCAGTCTACCATGTGTGCAGGGCACGGAGGTGTCACACAGTGCTTCACATGGTATGTCTTGGCGAACGGAGTCACACAGGGGAGGAACTGCTTAAATGTATTCATCAGGAAATCCAAACATGGCTTACTCCAAGAAAACTTAAAATGGGAATCATGGTTACCGACAATGGGAAGAACATTTTGTCTGCGCTGCGCCAAGGAAGGCTGACCCATGCCCCCTGCATGGCTCACGTCTTCAATCTGGTTGTCAAGCGGTTTCTGAAGTTGTTAGGATGCAAGACATCCTAACAACTTCAAGGAAACTTTGCATGCACTTCAGCCACTCATACGCCGCCAAACACACCCTTCTTGAGCAACAGCGTCAGAACGCTATCCCCCAACATAGTCTGATTTGCGATGTTTCCACCCGTTGGAATTCCACCCTTCACATGTTGGACCGATTATATGAACAGAAAAAAGCCATCACGGATTTCCTGATGATCCAAGCGGATAGGGGGACTCCCCTGTGTAACTTCAATGCCAACCAGTGGCAGCTCATACATGACACCTGCCGTTTGCTCAGGCCCTTTGAGGAAGCCACTTTATTCGTCAGTCGGCAGGATTACGGGATGAACGATGTGATTCCACTGCTTCATGTACTACAGCACATGTTGGAAACCATGGCTGGTCAGGGCACTGGAGACATGGTGTCTACATCTTACGGCCACATGAACCCTGTTGGAGCTGAACTGGAGGAGGAGGAGGAGTGGCCCAGTGAAGCACAGTTTAGGCTTGGCGAAATGGCTGGTTTATCTAGTCAGCGGACAGGAGAGGAGGAGCAGGAGCAGCCAGAGGAGCTAGAGGGTTTTGAGGAAGGCGAGACAGAGGACCCGGACACACCGTGGCAGTATGCAGTGGAGATGGAGACAGGTAGTCCCTCCGAGTCACTTGCGCAAATGGCAGGAAGCATGCTCACGTGCTTGCGTAGTGACCCCAGAATTGTTTCCATTTGTCGCCGGGATGACTTCTGGCTGTCCACCTTATTGGACCCTCGCTTCCGGCACAAAATGGGGGCATTTTTGAAACCCGCCGAGAGGGAGGACAAACTGAACTACTACAAAGACATTCTGCGTAGTCAGTTGGCCGATGCCTATCTGCCCCATGGTCCATACTCTCGTAGGTCTGACTCGGGGGGACCTCTGCGCTCACCTTCCACTGCCATGCCTGCTGGGGGGGTTGGCAGGAGCAGCAGCAGCAGCTCCATCAGCAGCAGCCTCAGTCTTCAGTCGCTAATGAGTAGCTTTCTACACCCGCATGGTGAGGCTACTCATGAGCAGCAGGAAGACTGGAGCAGGACCTCAACCAGCAGGTCATGTCATACCTTGACATGACCCTGCCAACACACCTTGAGGATCCGCTGGACTTCTGGGCAGCCAAACTTGGCTTGTGGCCGCAACTAGCAGAGTTTGCCCTGGAAAAGCTGTCCTGCCCGGCAAGTAGCGTGCCATCTGAGCGGGTGTTTAGTGCGGCAGGGGCCATAGTTACGGCGAGGAGAATTCGTCTGTCAAATAGAAATGTAGAGAGACTCACCTTTGTCAAAATGAATCAGGGATGGATCAGCCAGGATTTCCACCCACCAATGGCTGATGCATGCGACTAGATTCAGCATGGTGCCACGTTTTACACTTTCCAAATGGTGCAAAACATATTTATGTCTTTAGACCAATTTTTGGGCTCCTGCAGCCAACTCCAATGTCTCTTTCAAGCTATGTTTGGGCTCCTGCTGCTGCTGCTTGCAACTCCAGGGTGTGATTCATCCAATTTTTGGCCTCCTGCAGCCAACTCCAGTGTCTCTTTCAAGCTATGTTTGGGCTCGTGCTGCTGCTGCTTGCAACTCCAGGGTGTGATTCATTCAATTTTTGGGCTCCTGCAGCCAACTCCAGTGTCTCTTTAAAGCAATGTTTGGGCTCCTGCAGCTGCTGCTGCTGCTGCTGCTGCTTGCAACTCCAGGGTGTAATTCAGCTTATTTTTGGGCTCCTGCTGCCAACTCCAGTGTCTCTTTCAAGCTATGTTTGGGCTCCTGCTGCTGCTGCTGCCAACTCCAGGGTGTGTCAGTCAATGTTTGGGCTCCTGCTGCGGCTGCAGCCAACTCCAGTGTCTCTTTAAAGCAATATTTGTGCTCCTGCTCCTGCTGCTTGAAACTCCAGGGTGTGATTCATCCAATTTCTGGGCTCCTGGAGCCAACTCCAGTGTCTCTTTAAAGCAATGTTTGGGCTCCTGCGGCTGCTGCTTGCAAATCCAGGGTGTGATTCATCCAATTTTTGTGCTCCTGCAGCCAACTCCAGTGTCTCTTTAAAGCAATGTTTGGGCTCCTGCTGCTGCTGCTTGCAACTCCAGGGTGTCATTCAGCCAATTTTTGGGCTCCTGCAGCCAACACCAGTGTCTCTTTAAAGCAATGTTTGGGCTCCTGCAGCTGCGGCTGCTGCTGCTTGCAACTCCAGGGTGTGATTCAGCATATTTTTGGCTCCTGCTGCCAACTCCAGTGTCTCTTTCAAGCTATGTTTGGGCTCCTGCTGCTGCTGCCAACTCCAGGGTGTGTCAGTCAATTTTTGGGCTCCTGCTGCGGCTGCTGCCAACTCCAGTGTCTCTTTAAAGCAATGGTTGGGCTCCTGCTGCTGCTTGCAACTCCAGGGTGTGATTCATCCAATTTTTGGGCTCCTGCAGCCAACTCCAGTGTCCCTTTAAAGCAATGTTTGTGCTCATGCTCCTGCTGCTTGCAACTCCAGCGTGTGATTCATCCAATGTTTAGGCTCCTGCAGCCAACTCCAGTGTCTCTTTCAAGCTATGTTTGGGCTCCTGCTGCTGCTGCTTGCAACTCCAGGGTGTGATTCATCCAATTTTTGGGCTCCTGCTGCCAAATCCAGTGTCTCTTTCAAGCAATGTTTGGGCTCCTGCTCCTGCTGCTTGCAACTCCAGTGTGTCTTTAGTCCAATTTTTGGGCTCCTGCAGCCAACTCCAGTGTCTCTTTAAAGCAATGTTTGGGCTCCTGCTGCTGCTTGCAACTCCAGGGTGTCATTCAGCCAATTTTTGGGCTCCTGCAGCCAACACCAGTGTCTCTTTAAAGCAATGTTTGGGCTCCTGCAGCTGCGGCTGCTGCTGCTTGCAACTCCAGGGTGTGATTCAGCATATTTTTGGCTCCTGCTGCCAACTCCAGTGTCTCTTTCAAGCTATGTTTGGGCTCCTGCTGCTGCTGCCAACTCCAGGGTGTGTCAGTCAATTTTTGGGCTCCTGCTGCGGCTGCTGCCAACTCCAGTGTCTCTTTAAAGCAATGGTTGGGCTCCTGCTGCTGCTTGCAACTCCAGGGTGTGATTCATCCAATTTTTGGGCTCCTGCAGCCAACTCCAGTGTCCCTTTAAAGCAATGTTTGTGCTCATGCTCCTGCTGCTTGCAACTCCAGCGTGTGATTCATCCAATGTTTAGGCTCCTGCAGCCAACTCCAGTGTCTCTTTCAAGCTATGTTTGGGCTCCTGCTGCTGCTGCTTGCAACTCCAGGGTGTGATTCATCCAATTTTTGGGCTCCTGCTGCCAAATCCAGTGTCTCTTTCAAGCAATGTTTGGGCTCCTGCTCCTGCTGCTTGCAACTCCAGTGTGTCTTTAGTCCAATTTTTGGGCTCCTGCAGCCAACTCCAGTGTCTCTTTAAAGCAATGTTTGGGCTCCTGCTGCTGCTTGCAACTCCAGGGTGTGATTCATCCAATTTTTGTGCTCCTGCAGCCAACTCCAGTGTCTCTTTCAAGCTATGTTTGGGCTCCTGCTGCTGCTGCTTGCAACTCCAGGGTGTGATTCATCCAATTTTTGGGCTCCTGCAGCCAACTCCAGTGTCTCTTTAAAGCAATGTTTGGGCTCCTGCTTCTGTTGCTTGCAACTCCAGGGTGTGATTCATCCAATTTTTGTGCTCCTGCAGTCAACTCCAGTGTCTCTTTAAAGCAATGTTTGGGCTCCTGCTGCTGCTGCTTGCAACTCCAGGGTGTGATTCATCCAATTTTTGTGCTCCTGCTGCCAACTCCAGTGTCTCTTTAAAGCAATGTTTGGGCCCCTGCAGCTGCTGCTGCTTGCAACTCCAGGGTGTAATTCAGCTTATTTTTGGGCTCCTGCTGCCAACTCCAGTGTCTCTTTCAAGCTATGTTTGGGCTCCTGCTGCTGCTGCTGCCAACTCCAGGGTGTATCAGTCAATTTTTGGGCCCCTGCTGCGGCTGCTGCCAACTCCAGTGTCTCTTTAAAGCAATGTTTGGGTTCCTGCTGCTGCTTGCAACTCCAGGGTGTTATTCATCCAATTTTTGGGCTCCTGCAGCCAACTCCAGTGTCTCTTTAAAGCAATGTTTGGGCTCCTGCTGCTGCTGCTTGCTACTCCAGGGTGTGATTCATCCAATTTTTGTGCTCCTGCAGCCAACTCCAGTGTCTCTTTAAAGCAATGTTTGGGCTCCTGCTGCTACTTGCACCTCCAGGGTGTGATTCATCCAATTTTTGGGCTCCTGCAGCCAACTCCAGTGTCTCTTTAAAGCAATGTTTGGGCTCCTGCAGCTGCTGCTGCTGCTGCTCGCAACTCCAGGGTGTAATTCAGCTTATTTTTGTGCTTCTGCTGCCAACTCCGGTGTCTCTTTCAAGCTATGTCTGGGCTCCTGCTGCTGCCAACTCCAGAGTGTGTCAGTCAATTTTTGAGCTTTTGCTGCGGCTGCTGCCAACTCCAGTGTCTCTTTCACGCAATGTCTGGGCTCCTGCTGATGCTGCTTGCAACTCCAGGGTGTGATTCATCCAATTTTTGGGCTCCTGCAGCCAAATCCAGTGTCTCTTTAAAGCAATGTTTGGGCTCCTGCAGCTGCTGCTGCTTGCAAATCCAGGGTGTGATTCAGCTAATTTTTGGGCTCCTGCTGCTGCCAGCTCCAGGGTGTGTTTTCAGGCACTATAGGGGCCCCTCATAGTGATGCCACTTTAACTCTCTGCAATTGTGCCGCTCTGCGATTCTATTAGCGATGCCTCTGATCTGCATGTGATAATTATTTACAGTATTATTTCACTAACCCAGCACACATCCTATGCGTGTTACAGCAAGGCAGAATGGTTTACAACCCTATTGAGGCTCTAGGAGGCTCAGAAATAGCCGTTTTTAAATAGTGATTCGTCGCGAATAAATTTGTGTCGAAATGAATCAGTCGAATCGAATTTTTCAAAAGTTCGCTCATCTCTAATCCTGAGGATCCAGCAATTCTTACCCCCAACATGCTGCCTACCCAAAAGACTGGTGCTATTAAGGCTCCCGCTGGAAAGTTCAGTACTAAAGACCTCTACAAACACCAATAGGGACAAGTTCAGAATACCATACCTCCAACTGTCCCTGATTTGGAGAGACTATCCTTGTTTGCATCCATGTCCCCCTGTCCCTTGTTGTTCTCATTTGCCCCTCCTTGAGATGTAACTTGCAGATCTGCACCAATAAATGATTCATTTCCCTATTCAAAGTGTTTATATTGTTATAACTGTTAAAATAACTGCCTCATATCCATCCATCAATGAGGGGGCATGGCTTAATTTAACAATTGTCCCTTTTTCTCACCCTGAAAAGTTGGAAGGTATGCAATACCTTCTGGGACAAGTGGAGTAAGCAATATATCTCCAGACGGCAATCAAGGAGAAAGTGGCAGACCACCCAACCTAACATGAAACCTGGTGATAACTGCCAACCACACAGAAATGAGTAGCTTTTAGGCCTTGTAACTGAAACACTCTGAGGGAAGAAAAGTTGATGTTAAGATCCACAAACATGGTGAATGCAATTTGTTTCTCAGACCAGTAGCTGAACTTGTTCTGTTATTTTCATCTGGGGACAGTGACATTGGATGATGTCAGACTGGGAATGCTTGGCCTCTGGACATGTAGCATAGAGAATAAGGGCGATTCACAGCCTTCTATCTTAGAATTCATTTTAGTGCGTAAGCCCATTCATTACAAGTAATTGTTGCTACTTGTACATGCACTCGTATGATTTTGAGCCTCCATCGGGGCTGCTTTGCTGGTTCTTCAATGTTGCATAAGCCTGCGACAGCGTTTTGTGTACAGCTTTTGCGGGTTATGAAATGGACGTTTTGTATAGGTGGTGTGAACGTCCCTTCCTCCAGTGTTTTTTTGGGCATTTTTCAATGTACCTTGCTGCGAAATGTTTAACTGTTTAGCGAGGTCCCACTAGGTTCCTTCGGAAAATAGCTGTTTTCTCCTGAATTTTTGTGTGTTCATCCATTTTCTGTACGCATATCCACAGTGTGTACACAAACACTGGCTTACCTGTACCACTTTCTTATGTCCCATGCAGTGTCCTTTCTTCTCCCCATCCCATCCTCTCCAGCGTTGCGCATTCCCTTTGCTTGGTGTCTTTTTGTGATGCCCCATGTATATAAACTACACATCATACAATCATTGACAGTAAGAGAAAGACACCCCAATGTTTTAGATGTATGAAGAATACATTCTGTTAAATTATTTTGGTCTTTAAAATTTGGGGTTTTTTTTCAATTTTGTGTCTAATGGCAAATTAGTAGACTTTTTTTGTATAACAAAAGGTTAAAAAATAGTAAAAAGGGATAAAAATGGGGGTAAGAAACTATTTACAAGGGGAAGCTTAAAACTAATGTGGCAGGCTCCCAGTTTAAGGTGGGTGGCTCTCCATGGCCGTGGCCAGGTCCACAAACTTCCCGCACCAGCCCCACCACACAGCTTGGTATCATCTGCAAAGATAAAGACTTTACTGTTTAACCCATACCCAATGTCATTAATATATATATTGAAGAGAATTGGTCCCACAACTGACCCTAGTGGTACTCCGTTAGTAACGGTGACCCAATCTGAGCGTGTACCATTGATAACCACCTTCTGCTTCTGATCATTATACCAATTTCTGACCCATCTGCACACATTTTCCCCCAGTCCAAGCATAGATGGTGTCACTCTCCTTCACCAGCTTCGCCACCACTTCAAGTACCAACATCCTCTTGGCATAGATGTCGGTCAAGTCACCTGTGGGTCAACATCATCTAAAGTGTGGACAAAAGCCATAAAATGTTAAACTAAGCAGGGTGTTTATAGTCCCCCACACCACTTTAGTTCTGCATGAATGTATCTTTGCAGCCTTGTTTTTAGATATTTGTAGCCAGTGTTAGTTCCACCTGGCCTGCCACCTGGTATCTGGCAGCCACACCCAGCTAGGTCCCAATAGAGCCTCCTTGCCCAAAACTGTCACACGTGCTGCCCATGTGTGCATTAGCTTTCGTCTGCGTTAGGCTGCAAATGGCTGCATTTTTTTTCACCCTGCCTTCCTATCTAGTTGCGCCCCTGAATTGCTATCCACTAGCGCCCTGACTGGCTATTCACTTGCGCCCCTGAATTCATATTCCTATCAGCATGTAAGCACAGGCATGTGTACTCATGAGCAAGATGGTGTCCTGTTGGTCACGGGTGAACAGCGAGGGTGCCATTTTCTTCCTAATCTCTTTGTGATCTGACATGCCCCAGTGGATCCGGGAAGTTGCCATACATCTGAACTTCATATCTACACAAGCATATGCAATTGTGTATCAGGGAAGCATAAATTCAACCCCACGCACATAGACATCTGGAGAAGAACACACCACCACTGTTGTTTCCAGCGTGAGATAGGTCTGGATGCATGGCAAAAAATGCACATGCAAAGGCAGGACAGCTGAACCAAGCCATGCCCTAATGGTTGTGCAGGTCACACTACATTGCCACAACCCCCCTTCAAGCACATGCCAGCACACAATCAGCCAAAGCCAGCAACGTCTCAGCCAAAGTCAGACTAGTGCTAAGCCAAGCCAGAGCAGTTCAGGGCAAAGTGCTAGGCCAAGCTAGAGCAGTGGCAAGCAAAGTGCAAGGCCAAGACGTAGCAGCCCCCCTGCACACCCTCCCCCAACGTACCTGACACCCCAACTTCTTACTGTGTCACAAGCAGCAGGGATCCAGCAGCAGCCCAGCTCAAATCTGGATACCCCCTTTCCACAGAAAGCTCCACTCCATGCTCATCATGGCCGATCCGGGGCCAGACACCCAGCCCCCCCCCCCCCCCTCGGCAGCTGTGTCACCAGCCAGTCAGCAATATACACCCTCAGGATCCAGCTCACAACCCATTCGGCTGATGTTCCCCATTTCCCCTAAGTACACAGGGAGATGATGGCCACGACTATGTTGGACACCTCCTGTGGCAGGGCACCCTGAGCAGCAGGTTTAATGATGCCCAATGTATGACTTTAGTGACTGGGGTGTCAGACCATTTTGGTCAGCTCTATGGACGCAGGTCTAGAGCCACAATCAAAGCTGTAAAGTCCAACCTGTGGGATGCGATCACCAGGCAGGTTAATAGTGCAGGCCCAGAGCTAAAGGATGTGAATCAAGTTCAAAAAAGGTTTGCAGATATTGAATATTCTGCGAAAAAAGCAACAAAAGAAGGCAACAAGGGTAATGGACTTTGCTATTGGTGATGTTGATGTTTGCATCTTTGCATGGTTTCCATCCCACCTTATCCCTCAACTGTCTCCATCTGTCATTCCAGCCCTAACATCTTTATTCAACCTCTCCCTCTCCACTGGTACCTTTCCCTCCGCCTATAAGCATGCTGTTATAACTCCACTCATCAAAAAACCCTCTCTGGACCCCTCTGCCCTCCCCAATTACCGGCCAATCTCTCTGCTCCCTTTCTCATCCAAGCTTCTTGAACAGCATGTCCATACAGAACTTACCAACTATCTGTCTACAAACTCCCTCCTAGATCCCCTCCAATCTGGTTTCCGCTCGTGTCACTCTACCAAAACTGCACTCACCAAAGTCACCAATGATCTACTGATAGCCAAATCCAAAGGCCACTACTCTGCTCTCATTCTTCTCGACTTATCATCTGCTTTTGACACTGTCGACCATGCTCTGCTTCTCAATATTCTTTCTTCTCTTGGAATCCAAGGTCTCGCACTCTCTTGGCTCTCCTCCTATCTCTCTCACTGCAAATTTTGTGTATCTTACTCAAACACCATTTCCTCTCCCCCGGCCTCTGTCTGTTGGGGTACCACAAGGCTCAGTCCTAGGACCCCTACTTTTTTTAATATACACTTCTGGTCTCCGACAACTAATAACCTTGCTAGGCTTCCAATATCACTTTTATGCAGACGACACTCAGATCTACCTCTCCGGCCCGAATCTCTCTTCTCTCCTCTCTCGCCTTCCTGACTGTCTAACAGCCATCTCTTCCTTCATGACATCTCGCTCTCTTAAACTGAACATGGACAAAACAGAACTGGTCATTTTCCCACCATCTCACTCCCCTCCCCTCTCTAACACCACAATCTCTGTAAATATTCTTACAATAACTGCAACTGATCAAGCTCGATGCCTGGGTGTCATTCTGGACTCCTCTCTCTCGTTCCGACCTCACATTCACTCCCTAGCCACCTCCTGTCGTCTCCAACTCAAAAATATCTCCCGCATCCGTCCATTCCTCTCACCTGTCACCACTAAAATGCTAGTACACGCCCTGGTCATATCCCGACTGGACTACTGCAACACCCTCCTCTGTGGTTTGCCAACAGACTGGCACCCCTCCAATCTATTCTAAAATCTGCTGCTCGCCTCATCCATCTCTCCTCTCGCTTCTCCAGTGCTGCCCCCCTCTGTCAATCCCTCCACTGGTTACCTGTCTCCCATAACGTTCAGTTCAAACTTCTAACGCTAACCTACAAAGCTCTCTCTAACCAGGCCCCTCCCTACATTTCATCTCTGATCCAGCATTACCAACCCAAGCGCAACCTCCGCTTTGCCTCTGACATTCTCCTGTGCTCCTCCTTGGTTACTTCCTCGCACTTCCGCCTTCAAGACTTCTCCTGTGCCTCCCCACTTCTCTGGAATGCACTTCCCCGCTCAATCCGCCACTCTCCATCACTCCAAGCCTTTAAAAGCGCCCTCAAAATTCACTTCTTCAGACAACCTTATAAGCCATTGCTTAGCCCCACAAAGTATGGTGCTCTACCAAGCTTATGCCCTAATCACATTGCAGGAAATACCCAGCAAACAAACACGGCCAACCAACCACAGGAACCCACTGTACTGGGACTACGTCAGCAAGGACTGCGTCATCAAAGACTGCACCAATGGAAGACTTGGATCTGGTAAGTGTCATGTTGCTAAAGTGGGGACCTGGATCCCAATGCAGCCCTATTTTTGTGTACTGCAAACAGCAGAGAGCTAACTGATTTGTCTGGCCCTACAGACACCCCCACTACTGGCTGCCATACAGGTCTGGAGGAGGACAATCCACAGCATCTGCCTCAACAACAGCAGCATCAGCACCCTCAGCAGCAGAATTTGCCTCCACAGCAGCCTCACACACATCTGCCTCAACAGCTGCCACTGCAACAGCAGCTGAATCCACAGCTGCCACAGTCACCGCATCTTCCTCAACAGCTTCTACTGCGGTATCAGCTGCCTCCCCCACTCCCTCTGCAGCAACAGCTGGATCAACAAATCTATCTGCAGCAGCAGCATCTGCTTCCCCCACTCCCTCTGCAGTAGCATCTGCCTCCCCCACTCCCTCTGCAGGAGCATCTGCCTCCCCCACTCCCTCTGCAGGAGCATCTGCCTCCCCCACTCCCTCTGCAGGAGCATCTGCCTCCCCCACTCCCTCTGCAGCAGCATCTGCCTCCCCCACTCCCTCTGCAGCAGCATCTGCCTCCCCCACTCCCTCTGCAGGAGCATCTGCCTCCCCCACTCCCTCTGCAGGAGCATCTGCCTCCCCCACTCCCTCTGCAGTAGCATCTGCCTCCCCCACTCCCTCTGCAGGAGCATCTGCCTCCCCCACTCCCTCTGCAGTAGCATCTGCCTCCCCCACTCCCTCTGCAGGAGCATCTGCCTCCCCCACTCCCTCTGCATGAGCATCTGCCTCCCCCACTCCCTCTGAAGCAGCATCTGCCTCCCCCACTCCCTCTGCAGTAGCATCTGCCTCCCCCACTCCCTCTGCAGGAGCATCTGCCTCCCCCACTCCCTCTGCAGGAGCATCTGCCTCCCCCACTCCCTCTGCAGTAGCATCTGCCTCCCCCACTCCCTCTGCAGTAGCATCTGCCTCCCCCACTCCCTCTGCAGGAGCATCTGCCTCCCCCACTCCCTCTGCAGTAGCATCTGCCTCCCCACTCCCTCTGCAGGAGCATCTGCCTCCCCCACTCCCTCTGAAGCAGCATCTGCCTCCCCCACTCCCTCTGCAGGAGCATCTGCCTCCCCCACTCCCTCTGAAGCAGCATCTGCCTCCCCCACTCCCTCTGCAGTAGCATCTGCCTCCCCCACTCCCTCTGCAGGAGCATCTGCCTCCCCCACTCCCTCTGCATGAGCATCTGCCTCCCCCACTCCCTCTGAAGCAGTAGCTGGATCCACAGCTCCAGCATGACCAACAGCTGGAGTGTGATGAACAGCTGCAGCCATCACCTCCATGGGCCAGCTCGGCTGCAGAGGATCACCTGCATCGAACACATGTTGAAGAGCCAAGTACAGCTCCAGCTGCAAGTGTCCCTACCTGGAGAAGAGGATGACGGCCTCAGGCACGCCGCCACTTTTCCCTGGTGAGATGGGTGCAGTTGATGGAGGTAGATTGCCGAGCAGATAGCAGAGCCTTCAGGCAAGACAGTGCCCGGTTCTGCCAACAATGGGGGGACACATAATGCTGCTCCACCATGATCTCCAAGCAATGGTGAGGGAGCAACAGAACAACAACCAGCACATTGAGACACTGATCGCACTGTTGCTGCTGCTAAATGACAGCCTAGCACACCTGATGGCACTTTAAGAAGGCAGAGAACCACCAGGCATGCCAGGTTGTCATTATCAGCAGCAACAGTACACATATAGACATATATACATAGACACACCACAAAAATAACAATGGCGGAAAAAAATAGACAAAAATTAACTAAAATGAGACGAGACAAGATGCTGCCTCACAGATTCGCCAGAACCACTCTGTGTGCCCCAATAAAGCTCGGCAGGCACATCCATCATAGCTGCAGAGGGGGACACATCACCATAATGCAAACCTGCTCTAGGCAAAGTAATGGAGTGCCATACAGGCCACAATTATTTTTATGACCTTCTGGGGCTGGTACTGAAGGGCACCTCAGTATGGTTGAGGGGACAAAATGGGGGTTGCCCAAATAGAATTACAACATCAAATATTTAAAAATGGAATGGGGGAGACAGGGGATGCATCCACATGAGGTGGCAGGATCCATTACACCTGTCTCCCCCTCTTGATGAGTGCATCGCTGGTAAATAAACATTTTACTGTTGCTAGTCACCCTGAAAGCATAGCTGCTGTACTATATTCAGTGTATTTATATATTCTGATTGCTATTTTTATGTTTTTTTTCCTCAGTTTTACCCCATCCCTACAACTCGGTTAATAAAGCTACAGACTTTAAACTGATCTTAATTATTAACCTGTAGGGGGGTGTTATCTGCCTGTTAGGCTGGACATAGATTCTGGGAATATGTGTAGTTGGAGCAGGACAACTGGGCCTAATTGTCTTTATAATTAATATTAATGATACTGGGAACAGACTACTCAGTAAGATATCAATCAGATGATACTCAGCTGTGTAAAGTAATTATACAATAATCACTTTATGATCATGGGGTGCATAAAGCGAGTAATGACCCCTAGGGTGCCCATGACCAGAACATCTTACCACTCCTTAAGTCACTGATTAGTCCTCATATGAAATATTGTATAAAGTTTAAGACACAAGTGCATAAAAATGGCAAATAATTAATATATAGAACAAACGGACAATTCCCAAAATATGTATGCATAGAAACATCTGAGGTCAATACAAAGATCTGTGCCATGATTTATTTATACCCAGGACTGTAACCATAACACAGGAGGTGTCGTCTATGGTTCAAGAAAAATGCTTCTTAAACTGACATGACACTGGGGATTCTTTACTGTAAAAGCAGTGAGACTATGGAACGTCTGCCAGATGAGGCGGTCCTGAAAAATACACTTTAGAAATTCAAAAATGGCCTGAATGCCTTCCTTGCAAATAATAACATTACCAGCTGTGGCTACCTGACCACTGGAAGTAGATTTATCTTTATATACAACCTGAACTGGATGGACTAAATCTTTTATCAGCCTTACATATTATGTTACTATAAGGTCTGAGAGGGGGCCAGATGGCATGGTTCAGAACGCTACATTGCAGTACCTAATTAAGGGTCCTATAAGGGAAAGTGGATGGATGGGTGGGCCTTACCTGCCCAAGGGAGGGTCTCCTTGTTGCTGACTCATCTGCACATGGGCCCTAAAATGCGGTGTAGACATGAAACTAGGGATGGAGAGTGGGGAGCACATCTAGCGGGAATAAGGGCAATATACAAAATTACTATAAGCATTTGAAATGCATGTTGACAAATGCTAGAATCTTGATTAATAAAATGGATGAACTAGAACTGATAACAGAAGAACAATATGACATAGTGGGAGTAACCGAGACATGGTTGGATGAAAGCTATGACTGGGCATTAAACCTACAGGGCTACTTTGTATTTAGGAGGGACTTTAAAAAATGCAAAGGGGTGGAGTCTGCTTAATTGTAAAATCCTCTCTACAGCCTGCTCTATGAGAGGATATATGTGAGGGGAATGACCACGTGGAGTCTGTATGGGTAGAAATACATGGAGGGAGAAACAAAAATAAAATACTGATGGGGGTTTGCTACAAGCCTCCAGATATGTCCGAATCCACAGTAAACTTGATGCTAAGGCAAATATATATATATATATATATATATATATATAGCCGCTAAATTAAATGAGGTAGTTACTATGGGGGACTTTAAATGTAAACAACAGATATGGGCAAAAAAGGGCAGAAAAGTTGTAGACAGGAAGACTGATAGCCAAAGATAGTAAAACTAACCCCTAAATATTCTTTAGCTACATAAACAGTAAATATACAAACCTGGTGGCGTGGGCCCCCTCAAAAGCAAGGAGGGGACACCTATAGAGAGGAATGAGGAGAAAGCAAATTTACTAAACAACTTATTTGCTTCTATATTCACAAAAGAATGTGACATTCCGAGTGAATTGAAGGGCTATATCTCAAACCCCCATTATCCAAAACCCTCCACTGGTCTAACCAAGGAAGAAGTCCAGCACTGTCTCAGGCAGATAAAAATCGATAAATCACCAGGACCAGATGGCATACATCCTCGTGTTTTAAGGGAGTTATGTACAGTAATAGACAAGCCATTATTTCTAATATTTGTGGATTCAATAATTACAGGAGCTGTTTGGCGATTGGCAAATGTGGTGCCAATATTCAAAAATGGACCTAGGAGGGGAACCAGAGAACTAAAGTTCGGTAAGTTTAACATCTGTGGTGAGCAAGCTGTTTAAAGGTTTGTTAAGGGATATTATCCTGGAGCATCTTGGGGAAAATGACCTTATTACTCCATGTCATCATGGATTTATGAGGAATCGCTCCTGCTAGACAAACCTAATCAGCTTATATGAGGAGGTAAGCTCAAGAATGGATCAGGGGGAGTCATTGGATATTATATATTTTGACTTTTCTGAGGCATTTGATACTGTGCCACATAAAAAGCTGGTACAAAAGATGAGAATGTTGGGACTGGGGGAAAACATGTGCACATGGGTGAGAAACTGGGTTAATGATCGGAAACAGAGGGTGGTTATCAATGGTACATACTCAGATCGGGTCACCATTACTAGCAGAGTACCCCAAGGGCCAGTTCTGGGACCAATTCATATATATATATATATATATATATATATATATATATATATATATATATATTAATGACATATGGTATGGATTAAGCAGTAAAGTCTCAATCTTTGCTAAGCTAAAGTAATTAAAACAAAATAGGACAGCAGGCAGCTACAAACAAATTTAGATAAATTGAAAGCATGGACAGTTAAATGGCAAATGAAGTTTAACAGAGATAAATGTAAGGTCATGCATATGGGAAGGAGAAATCTATGTCATGATTAAACACTAAATAAAGAAACACTTGGTAAAACAACAATGGAAAGGGCCTAGGGGTTTTAGTTAACAATAAGCTTAACTGTAGTAATCAATGGCAGGCAGCAGCTGCCAAAGCAAACAGGATCATGGGGTGCATCAAGAGGAGCATAGGTGCTCATGACCAGAGCATCATTTTACTCCTGTACAAGTTACTGTGTACAGTTCTGGGCACCTGTGCTTAAGAACAGCCCTAAGTAAAAGAAAGAAAGCAATGACACAAGTACAGCCTGCCCATTTACCTCAGAGGGGTGCACTCAAACAGCACTGCTGAGAGTTGATATACTGAAGTGTAGCAATGCTTGGGCATTATGTACTTATTCACTGCCAGTTGCAAAATGCAAAATATGTAACCTGAACTCCCCGTCCATAATGGTGACCCTATCCTTCAGGGTGTGAAAAAGCCCTTGATCCTTTAGTGTAGCAAACTATCTAGTAAAGAAACAATTCTACATTACATTATTACCGAATGATTTAAATCAGGACACTTAATTCTCTTTTAACTTTTACATATATAAGTATATATTTTATTTATACTTAATAAAAAAAAGGTATTTAAGAGCCCCTAAAATCCTCTTACCTCCTCCCTCATTGTGCTACCATGTCTTTACTGAACTTGAATCCTTTAGGGGCCCACAGTTAAGGAAATGTCCTGATGGATCAGACTGTAATCCTGCAGGGCAGGGCCCTCTCTCCTTATGTATTTCTGCATATCTGTCACATCTGACTCATAATGCTCATGTACTGTAAGTTAGTTGTTTTACCCTGTTTGTAATTCCACGTTGTACAGCACCATGGAATATGATAGAGCTTTATAAATAGATAATAATAATATGTCAGCATGTCACAACTGGCATTAATATCTTAAAAACAAAGAATAAAACATTATTACATGGCTGCAGCACATCCATCCTTGGAGGAACTGACGAGTAATGTCCTGAGTGGTTATGTACCCAGAGGTGGATCAAGTTTATCAAATGTGTATTGAAGGAACTGATGAGTAATGTCCTGAGTGGTTATGTACCCAGAGGTGGATCAAGTTTATCAAATGTGTATTCTTTTGGTGGTCTAGAATAAAACCCACAAATGAAAGAATAAGAAAAAAAGCATATTTTCTAAATAATACTAGAAAAAAGATTTACAATAAATTGCACAAAATCTACAAATGATGAATTTCAAGCTTTTTGGTTTGCCACAATATGTATTGTTGATAGGCTTCATATACACAATAAGATTATTAACTTGACGGTATGTACCTTAAGTTGGCACACAGCTAAATTTTCTCTTCCATAGGGATCAATTTCCTAACTCATTTCGTTGGTTATATTTCCAACTTCCTCAGAGGTCTTAAACTATAATAGGCGTCTTATTTATGATGTGTGCCATTTAGAATCTTTCTGGTGGCTTTAGCACCAGTTTTGGAGAGCAGGCATTTTTGTCTTTTCAGGTGCTGCGCTGCGGACTACAATGGCGCTAGAAGTCGCAGTGCTAACTAATTTGCTTTGATTGTTGTATTAGATATTGCACGTCCTATATCAGCGCCTGTTTGACCCGACTGCCAATTATCCCAGCACTATTAATCTAGGATCTCTTACTTTGTTATTTTTAAAATACCACCAGTTAGCAAAGTGGCACATGTGCATCATATTTCCTCTGGGTTATCTTGGTGGAATGCTAAAATGGTTTTTGATGCTATTAAGTTATTAAATATTAATTATGATTTATCACCTTTTTAATATCTCTCTGCTACTGAGGGTCCAGGCTTGGGTTTGGGATGACGTTGTGAATGACATCATATATGATGTCATCTGCCCACTAAAGGCTAAGGAAGTTCTGGAGAGGGGCCAATTTTACCCTCTTCTCACCATGGAAGAGCCCGGGGCCATCAGAGGCCCCCCCGGTGAAGAGGAGATCCGGCGGAAGGGATCGCAGGTGCATGTGAATAAATGTCATTTTTTTAACAGGGGAGGGTGCTATTCCAGGCACTCTCCTGAAGCCAGAAGAGCCCCTGGGGGGATCAGAAGGGAAGACCAGCCAGATCGAACAAGGGGTCAAGTGAGTTTTTAACTTTTATAATTTTTTCTGGGGGGTTTAAAGTCAGCTACGTGAGTCTCACGTAGCTGGCACTTAACGATAGGCGAGGCAACTAGGTTAGACTCACAAAACTGGCACAAGAAAGGTTAAACTTCATATCCCAGGATGCTTGAAGAAGAGACAGGTGAGGGAGGAGAGAAAGATGCATGTGACTAGGCGATTCTGTCGGGATTTGGGTTGGCAGCAAGGATTGTGTCTCCTGTGGCTGAAAAAAAGTGCTGATTGCTTGAAAGGAACATGGAGGGCGTCTCCTACCTGCTGATGTGCTAGAAGGCTGTCATTATAGGAAAGGCACATTACCTTTCTCTTACACTCTCTCCTAGACTTATTTGCAGACTTGGTTAAAGTGCATTCAGTTATTGCAGCCAGGAGTTGAGTACTGTGAACTAAAATAGTGTAAGCCAGGCAACTATAAACCACCAATTTGCACATTTTTTAACATAAATATTTTACCATTTCAACAGCAAAATACATTTGGAAATCAAATAAGCAATTTTATCCACTTTGTGATGCCTAAAAAAATGTAAGTTTTTCAATTAATTTGCCCTTTTGCTCCTTTTCCCTAACTAGGGCTTGCCTAACTCTATTGTGGTTATTTAGGAATTGCTGTTGGGACTAATAGGTTTTTTAACAAATGTTTACAGGCAACTTTTTAGGTCTGCTTTAGCTAGGAAAACATGTCCTTGCTGTTCCTACTGCAGCAATCCTAGGCTAGTTTGTGTCACTTACCTGAAAAAAAGAAATTAATCATTAGTGCCTGCCAGGCAAAGCCAGTCTGGGTGTATTTGGCACTGTTTGCAGGCAGGTTTGGGACTTCAGGCAGTAGCATTTCCTTGGGCTCCTCCAATCAATGGAGTATGCAGAGATTATGTAGCACACAGCAAGTATGGATTATCTTGGACACCTTCGCTAGGTACAGCATCTCTACTCTTGGCTGGGCCAAAAATAGGAAGAAAGCATGCTTTTAGCAGGCCAATGGTTCTTTCAACAATGCATCTGGTCTTGCGGTGAGCTACATTGTAGCGCACTTCAGCTGTACTATGTGGGACATGAGCCACGTCTTCTGCCTGTATCAACTATCAGCTAAATGCAAACACATGGGTTAATGTTGTTTGCAACACAAATGCACACCACTACCTGGTTTAAAGCATTTTACCTTCACCTTTCCCTCCCCTATAGGTCCCCTTATAGGTCTTACAATGTGGCCACCTACTTACCTAGTAGCCATCCCTGCGGCATTTCATTGTTCTCAAATTTCCGGCAGAGGGCAGATTGGTGCAACACAGGAGTCATGTCAGGATCCCAGAAATCCCGACTTCAAAGCACGCAGTCGCATCTCATGATCACACACAACCATCCCATTAACCGAATGTAAGCTTTTCCAGTTCCGGTAGTGCAGCTCTTATGTTCGAGGGGTTATAGGTGCCATCAATGCAGCCTAGTACATTTAGGATACGATAGAAAGCCAACTTGATGTTTTGCACCTCTTCGGAACCTCACCGGAAATCTAGGGTAGGCTGGCTAATGCCACTTACTAGAGCAACAGTGGCCTGAAATGTGCCCCTTGCAAGGATATTTAGAGAGGAACATAGGCGCAATATGCCAGGTAATGCGTGGCTGTGGCCAATGGTGGACTAGCATAACACAATGCAACTTGAAGCGGGTGCAGATTCACTCATCACTCAAATCGCCCACAGCCAACCAGGTGTTAAAGACTGTCAGCCCCGAGTCACACCACTGTTGCTTCCTCAGTCTCCTTCTCTTCAGCAGCAGCCATACAACTCATCCACACACCAAACATTAGACTAAAGTCAGGCTCTGCATTGCCACTGCAACCACAAATGCACAAAGTAACAAGCAAACAAACATACACACAATTCACACCTCCAATAAACTGCTAACACATTCACTCTTAAGTGAAAATCACATTCAGCTCACCACTAAACCAAGGACAAGAGGGGATATGCTACACAATATTCCATTATGTCACCAGCAGGGTGTGGATGTGTAGGATGACACAACAACCTTAGTCGAAGGTACGTGTTTAATTTGTTGTTTCACATTCCTTGTATCTGCTCAAACCGTTGCTTTGTTGTCTGGCACAGCTGCAGATGCAGGATCAGATTCGGAGGAGCAAGAAGATCCAGAATCACAATCTGATAACAGCCAACAGCTGTAAATCAATGTTGGAGCCAGCACTAGTCACCAAGTCAACAAATCTACAGCCAGCTGTGAACTGGAGCCTGTCTGTAAGTGGCCTATTCACTCCTTGTGGTCATTTTTCCTATGCAAATTGGCTTGTTGTCTGTATTCATCTGTTGCCATGTCTTTGTGTTACCATTGGTTTCCTTTACTCTGGTTCTTAGGCCACAGTGTCCCACGCTGAACACCCACAGCCAGCTGTTCCTCAAGCCAACCGGAGTCTGTCTTTAAGTTGATTCTTCATTGTCTAAACACAAATTGTATGCTCAGGTTTGCTGGTACCATGGCTGCTGGCTGCCTTCAGTTGTGTTTCCTTATACTGATGGTTAGGCATTGTTATTTGTGGACACACTGGTCCATACTAAACCCACAGCATCAGCTTCTGGTTCGGTCAGCCTGACCCTGGTTGTAATAGCCATATTGTCTTGTTGTTGCCTTTTTTTGTTGGCCAAAATTTAGAATAACTTTTTATTAGTCCATGTAGGCAAAATCGATTGTGTGTTTGTAGGCAGCATTGAGGTCCGCAACACCTATGGTTGTTTGGAGCAGTCCATCCAATACCAATGTGTGACCCTGTCTGTAAGTAAGCTAGCTGATATTGGACATAATGAGTTTATTGGTCCCCTACTTGGTCATGAATATTTTTGTGTTCTTAACTTGAATAATTGTTAGTCATCCTACTGGGACAATTCTGTCACAGACTAAGGAAAAGATTGCCGTTCCAGTTAGACTGTAATTGCGTTTGTTCTCGTGTGGAATATGTAATGTTTTGCTGCTTTTGAGCAAGTTAAAGTATTTAACTGGACAATTGCAGGCTCTCAACATTTTCCTTTTGTGCCTCACCTCCAGCTTGTTATGATTGCCCACCATTATCTGAGGAAGAACAGCAGTCCACACCACCACAGATGTCAGAAGCATCGAGGGATGTGGCAACACAGGTATGTAAACATTGATTATTTAACTTTTACAAAAATACAATTTAGGCTTTCAATGTGTACATGTTGCAGGATGATTTTATCTGCCACACAATTCACATTTGACTTGTGTTTATTTCCAGGATGATACATTATTTCCTCTGCTTACGCAAACACCATCTGTAAGGAAGACATCCGATGATTCGGGTGTACCCACAACCCAGTTATCTGGATCCACCTTCGTACGTTAGTTGTTTTTAAAACATTATTATTGACCTTTCTTGTCTCATTTTCAGTCTCCATTGGTGGTAGTTGCGGAAGTAGAAAAGGTGACCCAGTAGTTCCCAGCTATATGAGCTGGGTACACAAATGCTTCATGCATACATTAGGCAACAATGTCACGGCCAACTGGCCAAAAACGTAGAAGGCATTGGACACCAACTGCATCAAATTCAATCCAAATGGGCACAGGAACAATGGGCGGAGCTGGAACAGCAGGCAGCATGTGCACAGGAACAACATGTGGCCATTATTGCAGCCACCCAGGAGGCTGAATTGTTGCAGGCACTCAACCAGCAGGTGCAGCAGCGAAACATATTTTTCCAGGCCCTATTTGGATTGGGGGCAGGGCCATGGCCACAACCCTCCTGCGCACAATGGGCAAACAACAACACCACCAATACCACTTGTTCCAACATATGTAAGTGATGGAACCTGGTAATTTAGAATGTTCTTGTTTTTCACCTTTTTGGCCAGATTTTTGCCAATAAATTATTAGTTTTCATGAGTAAGACATTTGAATGTGTTTATGGCCAATGGAAATGTAAATGTTGTGTTAGTAGTTTCTTTTAAAACTCAAACTATTACATTAGGCAAAGTTACAGAAGACCACATAAGCCCAAACTTTTGCAAAAGTCATAAAAGTTTTAATACTGTTAAACAAAATAGGCCAACATGCACCTACCCTTTCTTGTCCCCCACCAAGCATCTCACGCTGCATGTTCAGCAGCATAGCTCTCAACTCTAGAACATATTGCTGTAATGCTCCAGTATGCAAGCTGTTGGGAGGAGAAGAAAATAAAAATGAGGAAACATTGAAAAATTCTAAACATTTAGGGTCAACCTGTCCGAATCAACTGGTAGTGCATTGAGACAACATTATGTAAGCACTAATAGAACAACCTGTACATGTACTATTCCTATGGTTCAACCTCATTTAGCATTCATGTAAATAGTTTTTTTTTTTTTTGTAAAATCATTATCATACTATGGGATCTTTCAAATCTGACCCAAATGTTTGCATACACCATAGTGGTCTGTTGGTTGCTACTGTAATAACAAATGGCATTACCTTCATGAAGAAATGAGTTAAGTTACTATTAACCCTTTAAATGCCAGCCACATAAAATTTACGTGGTTGCCTCTCCATCACTTAAGTGCCAGCCACGTAAAATTTACGTGCCTGGCATTTACCCCTGCTAGCGGGCAAAAAAAAAAAAAAATACTCACCTGACCCCTCGGCCAGGTCTCCTCTTTAATCTTTAATTTGGTGCCATCCGTTTCCCCGTGGGGGCTCGGATGGCTCCAGGAGAGCCCCCGGAATAGGCTGCCCCCCCGCTTCTGCAGCAGCAGCTGCTAACTGTAAAAAAAAAAAAAAAAAAAATGACATTCACTTACCTGCATGTGCGCTGGCTCCCGCTGTCCCTCCTCTTCACCTGGGGGGGCTCCGATCCCCCCCAGGACTTACCGATCTTCAGGAGAGAGCCCAGGAGGCTCTCTCCTTCGCCATCTTGCAGCCATCTTTCCGCTAAGGGGGGCGGGGCTAATGACATCATCCCAGCCCCGATCTCCGGCTTCAGCTCTCTCAGCTGTCAGATGCCGGTGATCGGTGCCGGGGAAGGAGGTGACAGGAGATCCTCTGATCTCCTGCCTCCCCCTTCTCTGGATGCCGATCACCGGCATCTGTCAGCAGAGTGGCGAGGGACAAGAGCTTACAATCGGAGGTAAGTACAGTAAACATTTTTTTTTTATTTTTATAAAATACTTTTATTAATTGTGTTGTTTTTTTTTTTTTTCACAGTTAACCCTTTGTGAGCTGGTAAGGGGTCCATGAGACCCCTTATACCAGCTCACAAGGCTCTGGGTCTGGCAAGTCACCTGCAGCCATTAACCCCCAGCCCCCCATTACCTGCCTCCCCAACGGCCAGGGGGGGGGCAGAAGGGCCCGGGCCACTTAGTGGCTATGTGGGCTAGTAGCCTGCAGGGCCAGGGGGTAAAAATTACTTGTTTCAGTTAGGGGGGTCTCCTGGGCAGGAACAGGGGGCTACCGATAAATATGTGGTACCGTTCTAATCAGTAGAAATGGGGCTTTCACATGCAATATGGTTTTCCCTAATAAAATACATTTTTTATTTAAAATAAAGGAGGCAATTTTGTAAAAAAAAATTTTATTTATTTTTTTTACTTAATAATAAATAAAATGAATAATAAATAAAATTTACAAACAGGACATTTCATGTTAAAGCCTAAACTCTGCTGCAAAAAAATATATATATAATTTTCCTGAAAATTCCAGCAAAAATGTCGCAAAACATGGCGCAAAATGGGGAAAAATGACCTGTCAACAGAGGCTGACAAAATCTCAAGTAGGCTGGCATTTAAAAGGGTTAATACCCCCTCTGCATGTTGGGTATTGTTCCGTTTGGGGGACCTTGCGCTTTCAGACTTAGCTTTTTTTTCTTGTTTGCATATTTATATTTTAGGAAAAGGTGTTTTTTATTCAGCTTTTTTATACATTTTTTAAGGAAACCCTGCGCAACCAAAGAATTCTTTGAGGGATCAACTCCAGAAAGATGAGCCCACTACAACAAGCTGGGTACGCTTAGAAATCTTAACATGTGTACTTTCAGGGAATATATGGTTTATGGGGGATATTCCAAATGCAAAGGGTTGTTTTGGTTGAAAAATCGCAAGGTGCGCACTTTGTCAGCAGAGCTGAAATTTTCAAGTAAAATTACCGTTACGCACATGCTTTACTTTGGGGTGTTTGGCAACTCTTTCCTTGACATTAGCTATGCATGTTGGGTATCGTTCTGTTCGGGAGATGTTGCTTTTTCAGATTATACTTGTTTTTTCTTGTTTGTATAGAGTTTTTTTAGGAAAATGTGGCTTTGATTCTGCTTTTTTATCCTTTTTTTAGGGAAACTCTTTGCAACCAAAGAATTCATTGAGGGATTACTTCCAGAAAACTGTGGCCACATCAAAAGCCTGGTACAAATAGAAAGCCTGAGGTCTGTACTTCCAGAGAATATATAGTTTGTGGGGGGTATTTCAAATGTAAAGGGTTGTTTTTCTGGAAAAACTGCAAGGTGCGCATAGCGCATATCACAGTTGTATTTTTTCTGAAAATCCCCTAAAGCTCTGTTTCAGTTTGGGGGAGTCTCCTGGGCTGGAAAGGGTGTCTACCTATACATATGTGGTACCGCTGTGATCGGGAGAAATTGGGATTTCACACGCAATAAGATTTTATTGACAAACTTACATTTTTTATTACAAAAAAAACACTACAAATTGTAAAAAATAGATTTTTTTTTTATTTTTTTGCACATATTTTGCCAAAAATATTGAGAATACACCTAAAAATGACAAACAAGACATTTCATGTTAAAGCTCAGACTCTGCTGAAAAAAACAATATATCATTTTCCTGGGAAATCCCTGGAAATCCCTTCAAAAATCACATTTGAACATGAGGAGCGCAAAATAGTGCAACATGGTCTGGCAACAGAGTGTGACAAAAACTCCAGGTAGGCTGGCCCTTAAAGGGTTAAAAACTCCACTTCTCACATACTGAAAATAAGACTGTGTAAAAGGAAGGTCACATTTTTTGACAACACTTGTTTTTATTGTTTTTATGCAAACCAGAACCAGCTAAAGGGGATGCATGTTGTAATCCACAACACAATGCACACTGCAACTGCACCACTAAAAACTGTTCAGAAGGAAGACCAATGTGTAGCACAACCGGACAACATATACCAGCAGCGGCAACACATGCTGAAGCTCATCTATATGCAATAAACAAATGAAGAACACACAAATGTGGATTGGAGGAAACAAACACACTATCTGAAGGACTCCACATAGGGCCTGGTGAAATATGTGGAGTGGATGTGCAATAAAACACTAAGGCGGCGGGATATTTTTATGATTTGTGAATAACATTGTGCCCAACTACCTACATATATACATAGTTACATAGTTAATACAGTTGAAAAAAGACAATAGGCTTGATTCAGAGAGACAAAAAAAGACTTTCGTTTTTGTGCCGATGTGTTTTTTTTTTTTTTAATTTCCCGCTCTCGTATGAGTGTGCGAGCGATTCTATGCATGCATTGCAATCCTTCTGTAAAGTTTCCATCCGTTTGTACGGCAGAGTACGAATACGAGGATGTCATTTTCCAGCGTGACTTTTCCGTTTCATTTTCTCATGTTACAAGCGTAGGCTTTCGTTTTTGCCCTTTTCCCATTGTCTCCTCCCACGAATCCTTTACGTTTCGCGCAGCTCCTGCATCTCGCCCACCAACTGAAGGACCCTGACACTCAGTTGTGCCACTCTGGCACGTGTGGTCCCTGTTAAAAAACGTAAATAAATTATTGGTATAACCTTGTTGGGGTCATACTGCAGTGCCCCCCCCCCCCGTATGGTCCAAACACCTAAATCTGGACTTCAAAAGCCCGAAGGCCCTCGCCACCACGGCCCGGGTTTTGCATAGGGCCCGATTAGGGAACTCCTGGCCCGCATTCTGCAGGCAAAGAACGGCATCAGGAGCAAGGGCAGGAGTGGATATCCAGAATCCCCTGAAAGAATTTAAAAATACTAACATAAAATACACATTCTAAGCAACAATATTGTTTAACATGTGATCAAGGGCTAAAAACAGCCATAGGTTAAGACATGAGTCATCAACTATATTCATTGCCATACAGTGAAAATGGATTGATGGAATGTGAGCAAACTTACCCAGGAGCCATCCACCAGATAATTCTCCAGAATCCTGACGAAATAAGCCGGAGCTCTGCAATATATAAGCATCATGGGACGACCCTGGATGCCCTGCAAGAACACTGAGGAATCGCATAGCTGGACCAAACACTGCTTGTACATTGTGCGAGTGGCACATCTTGCGGTTCCTGCAACCAAATATAAAATAATTACACAAAGCAAAGGTAACCAACTAAAACAATAACTCCTACAACAAATTAAGATTCAAGTTCAACAATCCAAATATAATTCACAAAAGACATAAGTCTAAAAAAATATACCAATTATATGGATGTGTGGGAAAATAAAGGTTTACATGCTAAGGACTATTTAAGGTCAGCATTAAAATGCTTCTATAAAGCATACATAAAATGTATTGATTTAGGTATGCATTGCTATACAATTTATGGCCTTGGCCATGCTGATACATGCAATGCCTTGGAGCTCAAGGCGCGCAGACTCCTCCACATAGCCGCAAAACATATTCAACAATAGCAATCCGAGGTCCCGTAAGTGGATCGCAAATGAAACGGGTTTATAGGGTGGTGGTCCCTCGGCAATCAGCTCTCTGAATCAGACGCAATCTCATCCCAACAACGTAAGTTATCTGAACAAACAAATTTATCAGATTTTGTTGGGAAAATGATCCGAACTAACGCAAATGATCCGATTTGCTTTCGTTCATCGAAAGCGCATATACGCATTTTCCCGAACGTGATGAATGAGCGTGAAATGAAAAATGGACGAAAAAAAACAAAAAAATGACAAACACCCACAAAAACTTTCACAGACAGCTACGGAAGTCCAAACGAATGTGTCTCTGAATCAAGCCTAATGTCCATCAGGTTCAACCAAGGGTGTTGGGGTAGGGGAAGTTATTTTGTTTTTTTTACTGATAACAACTAATAGTAACTGTTAATGTTATTTTCTTCTAGATAAGCATCTAATCCTTTTTTTTTGAAGCTGTCAGCTGTTGATGCTGTAGCAAGCTTCTGTGGGAGGCTATTCCACAGATTTATAGTTCTTATGGTAAATCGCCTCCAGAGATTGAATTTCTTTTTTTTCCAGTCGAAG
Source organism: Gastrophryne carolinensis (assembly GCA_027917425.1). Lineage (NCBI taxonomy): Eukaryota > Metazoa > Chordata > Amphibia > Anura > Microhylidae > Gastrophryne > Gastrophryne carolinensis. Next base: position 134,594,049 of record CM051244.1, read on the forward strand.
GGAGTGCCCCCTTGCCTTTAGAGAGGATTTACCAGAAATAGTGCTTCCCAATATTTGTTGTATTGCCCATTTATATATTTATACAAGTTATAAGTTACTCATGTCCCCTCTCAGTCATCTCCTCTCAAGACTAAACAGATATAATTCTCGTAATCTTTCCTCATAACTAGAGATGAGCGAACTTTTGAAAAATTCGATTCGACTGATTCGCCGAATTTTCCGACAAAAATCGTTTTGACCCGAATTTATTCGCGACGAATCGCTATTAAAAACGGCTATTTCTGAGCCTCCTAGAGCCTCAATAGGGTTGTAAACCATTCTGCCTTGCTGTAACACGCACAGGATGCGTGCTGGGTTAGTTAAATAATACTTTGAATAAATATCACATGCAGATCAGAGGCATCGCTAATAGAATCGCAGAGCGGCACAATTGCAGAGAGTTGAAGTGGCATCACTATGAGGGGCAGGAGCCCAAACATTGCTTTAAAGAGACACTAGAGTTGGCAGCAGCAGGAGCCCAAAAATTGGATGAATCACACCCTGGAGTTGCAAGCAGCAGCAGGAGCCCAAACATTGGCTGAAAGAGACACTGGAGTTGGCAGCAGCAGGAGCCCAAAAATTGACTGACACACCCTGGAGTTTCAAGCAGCAGCAGCAGCAGCAGCAGCAGCAGGAGCCCAAACATTACTTTAAAGAGACACTGGGGTTGGCTTCAGGAGCCCAAAAATTAGATGAATCACACCCTGGAGTTGGCAGCAGCAGCAGCAGGAGCCCAAACATTACTTTAAAGAGACCCTGGGGTTGGCTTCAGGAGCCCAAAAATTGGATGAATCACACCCTGGAGTTGGCAGCAGCAGCAGCAGGAGCCCAAATATTACTTTAAAGAGACACTGGAGTTGGCTTCAGGAGCCCAAAAATTGGATGAATCACACCCTGGAGTTGGCAGCAGCAGCAGGAGCCCAAACATTACTTTAAAGAGACCCTGGGGTTGGCTTCAGGAGCCCAAAAATTGGATGAATCACACCCTGGAGTTGGCAGCAGCAGGAGCCCAAACATTACTTTAAAGAGACACTGGAGTTGGCTTCAGGAGCCCAAAAATTGGATGAATCACACCCTGGAGTTGACAGCAGCAGCAGGAGCCCAAACATTACTTTAAAGAGACCCTGGGGTTGGCTTCAGGAGCCCAAAAATTGGATGAATCACACCCTGGAGTTGGCAGCAGCAGCAGCAGGAGCCCAAATATTACTTTAAAGAGACACTGGAGTTGGCTTCAGGAGCCCAAAAATTGGATGATTCACACCCTGGAGTTGGCAGCAGCAGCAGCAGGAGCCCAAATATTACTTTAAAGAGACCCTGGGGTTGGCTTCAGGAGCCCAAAAATTGGATGAATCACACCCTGGAGTTGGCAGCAGCAGCAGGAGCCCAAATATTACTTTAAAGAGACCCTGGGGTTGGCTTCAGGAGCCCAAAAATTGGATGAATTACACCCTGGAGTTGGCAGCAGCAGCAGCAGGAGCCCAAACATTACTTTAAAGAGACACTGGAGTTGGCTTCAGGAGCCCAAAAATTGGATGAATCACACCCTGGAGTTGGCAGCAGCAGGAGCCCAAATATTACTTTAAAGAGACACTGGAGTTGGCTTCAGGAGCCCAAAAATTGGATGAATCACACCCTGGAGTTGGCAGCAGCAGCAGCAGGAGCAAAAACATTACTTTAAAGAGACCCTGGGGTTGGCTTCAGGAGCCCAAACATTGGATGAATCACACCCTGGAGTTGGCAGCAGCAGCAGCAGGAGCCCACATATTACTTTAAAGAGACACTGGAGTTGGCTTCAGGAGCCCAAAAATTGGATGAATCATACCCTGGAGTTGGCAGCAGCAGCAGGAGCCCAAACATTACTTTAAAGAGACCCTGGGGTTGGCTTCAGGAGCCCAAAAATTGGATGAATCACACCCTGGAGTTGGCAGCAGCAGGAGCCCAAACATTACTTTAAAGAGACACTGGAGTTGGCTTCAGGAGCCCAAAAATTGGATGAACCACACCCTGGAGTTGGCAGCAGCAGCAGCAGGAGCCCAAATATTACTTTAAAGAGACACTGGAGTTGGCTTCAGGAGCCCAAAAATTGGATGAATCACACCCTGGAGTTGGCAGCAGCAGCAGCAGGAGCCCAAACATTACTTTAAAGAGACCCTGGGGTTGGCTTCAGGAGCCCAAAAATTGGATGATTCACACCCTGGAGTTGGCATCAGCAGGAGCCCAAAAATTGGCCTAAAGACATAAATATGTTTTGCACCATTTGGAAAGTGTAAAACGTGGCACCATGCTGAATCTAGTCGCATGCATCAGGCATTGGTGGGTGGAAATCCTGGCTTATCCATCCCTGATTCATTTTGACAAAGGTGAGTCTCTCCACATTTTTAGTTGACAGAGGAGTTCTCCTCGCCGTAACTATGGCCCCCGCCGCACTAAACACCCGCTCAGATGGCACGCTACTTGCCGGGCAGGACAGCTTTTCCAGGGCAAACGCTGCTAGTTGCGGCCACAAATCAAGTTTGGCTGCCCAGAAGTCCAGCGGATCCTCAAGGTGTGTTGGCATGGTCATGTCAAAGTATGACATGACCTGCTGGTTCAGGTCCTGCTCCAGGTCTTCCTGCTGCTCATGAGTAGCCTCACTATGCGGGTGTAGAAAGCTACTCATTAGCGACTGAAGACTGAGGCTGCTGCTGATGGAGCTGCTGCTGCTGCTCCTGCCAACCCCCCCAGCGGCCATGGCAGTGGAAGGTGAGCGCAGAGGTCCCCTCGAGTCAGACCTGCGAGAGTATGGACCATGGCGCAGATAGGCATCGGCCAACTGCCTACGTAGAATGTCTTTGTAGTAGTTCAGTTTGTCCTCCCTCTCGGTGGGTTTAAAAAATGCCCCCATTTTGTGCCGGAAGCGAGGGTCCAATAAGGTGGACAGCCAGAAGTCATCCCGGCGACAAATGGAAACAATTCTGGGGTCACTACGCAAGCACGTGAGCATGCTTCCTGCCATTTGCGCAAGTGACTCGGATGGACTACCTGTCTCCATCTCCACTGCATACTGCCACGGTGTGCCCGGGTCCTCTGTCTCGCCTTCCTCAAAAACCTCTAGCTCCTCTGGCTGCTCCTGCTCCTCCTCTCCTGTCCGCTGACTAGATAAACCAGCCATTTCGCCAAGCCTAAACTGTGTTTCGCTGGGCAACTCCTCCTCCTCTTCCTCCTCCTCCTCCAGTTCAGCTCCAACGGGGTTCATGTGGCCGTAAGATGTAAACGCCATGTCTCCAGTGCCCTGACCAGCCATGGTTTCCAACATGTGCTGTAGTACATGAAGCAGTGGAATCACGTCGTTCATCCCGTAATCCTGCCGACTGACAAATAAAGTGGCTTCCTCAAAGGGCCTGAGCAAACGGCAGGTGTCACGTATGAGCTGCCACTGGTTGACATTGAAGTTACACAGGGGAGTCCCCCTATCTGCTTGGATCATCAGGAAATCCGTGATGGCTTTTCTCTGTTCATATAATTGGTCCAACATGTGAAGGGTGGAATTCCAACGGGTGGAAACATCGCAAATCAGATTATGTTGGGGGATACCGTTCTGACGCTGTAGCTCAAGAAGGGTGTGTTTGGCGGTGTATGAGTGGCTGAAGTGCATGCAAAGTTTCCTTGAAGTTGTTAGGATGTCTTGCAGATGGGGGGAACACTTCAGAAACCGCTTGACAACCAGATTGAAGACGTGAGCCATGCAGGGGGCATGGGTCAGGCTTCCTTGGCGCAGCGCAGACAAAATGTTCTTCCCATTGTCGGTAACCATGATTCCCATTTTAAGTTTTCTTGGAGTAAGCCATGTTTGGATTTCCTGATTAATAAATTTAAGCAGTTCCTCCCCTGTGTGACTCCGTTCGCCAAGACAAACCATGTGAAGCACTGCGTGACACCTCCGTTCCCTGCACACATGGTAGACTGGAGGGGCACTGAGACTTGAGCCTACAGTGGAGGGTGAGGAGATGGCGGAGGATGAGGAGGCCGAGTCGCACGGTTTCACAGGCCCAACGGGCAGGGAGCGCGGAGGCCGAAGCGGCGTGACCTGTCCAAGTTGCTGCTGCTGCAAAGGGACCACATTCCCCCAGTGGGCCGTAAACGACATGTACTGTCCCTGACCGTGGTTACAGCTCCAGACGTCGGCGCTGCCATGCACTTTGCTACACACCGACAGGCTCAAGGACTGGCCCACCTTCTGTTCAACAAAAGTGTGCAGCGCTGGTACTGCCTTCTTGGCAGAAATGACGGCTTGGGACTCTCCACCTCGGCTCGGCACAAGCCATCAGTTCTCTGAAAGGTGCAGAGTCCACCCCCTGAAAAGGGAGCGACTGCAGCACCAGCAACTTGGACAGGAGCACATTCAGCTTCTGCGCCGTAGGATGAGTGGGCGCATACTGCTGTCTCTTGGACATGGCTTCGCTGATGGATTGCTGGCGGGATGCATGACTTGGAGGAGGAGGAGGAGGAGCAGGAGCGACAGAGGATGGGTATGACGCACAGCTGCCTTCGGCTGAGGTGCTGGAGCCTTGGCTGGCAGAAATTGAAGCGGCGTGCCACTTGGTGAGGAAACAGACTGGACCACCCCTTGGGAGCCTCGGTTCTCCCAGGTCGCTTTATGGTGACGCATCATATGTTGACGCAGGGCCGTGGTGCCAACATTTGGACCCTGGCCATGCTTCACCTTTTGCCTACATATCTTGCATGTGGCCATGTTACCCTCCTGCGGATGCTTCAGGAAAAACTGCCACACTGCCGAGTAGCTACTTTTCCCACCCCCTGGCCTCACTGATTCACTGCTGCTGTTGCCAACTCCAGGAACCCCTGCTCCACTACCTCCCGATAAGGTAGACTGCCGCACAGCAGGTGCTCTACCCCGGCCCCGGCCCCGGCCGGCTCCAGCCTTTGGAATTGTGCCCCCATGCTGACTGCTACCACCTTGCTGCCTCAGCTGCTGACTCCGGGGCAACCTGCGCCCCTCTTCTCCTGATGATGACGATGAAGCCCCTTCATCACCCGACTCCCAAGTGCGATCGGCTTCATCGTCATCATCATTATCACCGAGTTGTGGCTGTATGTCACTGATGTTCGTGGATTCGTCAACAGTGTCTGGCGCAGGAGCTGGAATGCTCGCAGCACCCACGACACTGTCCACATCACTATTTGTCTGCCTAGCTAAAGAAGCCACCTCCATTTCTTGGCTGGGCAGTAGCTGCTGACTGTCCTCTATCTGATCGTCCTCACTAAAGAGTGGAGCTGAACCCAAAGCATAGGATACGTCGCTGGGGGAGGGAACGGCGTAGGACAGAGGCAATGGGAGGACAGGGATTGCTCTCGGGGCATGCCAACTCAGGGTTGTGTCAGAGGAACCTACCGACCCTAGACTCAGATGTAAGTTGTGATGATGTTGTTGATGAGCGTGTCAACCAATCTACCACGGCAGATGCGTTACTGGTGGAGACCCGACCGCTAGCAGATACTGGCAGATTAGGTCTCTCAGCGTGACTCCTGCTGCTACTGGCCCCCAGTCTGCTGCGAGCTCTGCCTGCGGAATCTTGGCCTCTGCCACTCCTCTTTTCACTTCCAGGCACTTGTCTGCCCGACATAGTCTAACTGGCGTGGTAGTAGGTGATATTTTAAGAACCCCCAGGCAGCGGTGGGTCTATATGAAACAGAATATAATGCACACCAAAAGTGAGCAGTAACACTCAGCCTCCAACAGGCCTGCTTAGTGTAAATAAGAGAGCTGCTTAGTGTAATTAAAGAGGGGTATGGTATGTTACAGAATGGGATGCCCCAACAGCAGAGCACCTGGGAGCAGTACTACTATGCACAGCAAAAGTGTCTTTATCAGGCCTAATTTCTATTAGAATAAGTGCAAGGGTTATAGTATTAAATAGAGGCAGGTGCAGTCACAGAATGGGATGCCCCAACAACCAGAGAGCACCTGGCAGCAGTACTACTATGCACAGCAAAAGTATCTTTATCAGGCCTAATTTCTATTAGAAAGGGTTATAGTATTAAATAGAGGCTTGTGTAGTCACAGAATGGGATGCCCCAACAGTCAGCAGTGCACCTGGCAGCAGTACTACTATGCACAGCAAGTGTGTTTATCAGGCCAAATTTCTATTAGAATAAGTGCAAATGGTTATGGTATTAAATAGAGGCTGGTGTAGTCAAAGAATGGGATGCCCCAACAACCAGAGAGCACCTGGCAGCAGTACTACTATGCACAGCAAGTGTGTTTATCAGGCCAAATTTCTATTAGAATAAGTGCAAATGGTTATGGTATTAAATAGAGGCTGGTGTAGTCACAGAATGGGATGCCCCAACAACCAGAGAGCACCTGGCAGCAGTACTACTATGCACAGCAAGTGTGTTTATCAGGCCAAATTTCTATTAGAATAAGTGCAAATGGTTATGGTATTAAATAGAGGCTGGTGTAGTCACAGAATGGGATGCCCCAACAACCAGAGAGCACCTGGCAGCAGTACTACTATGCACAGCAAGTGTGTTTATCAGGCCAAATTTCTATTAGAATAAGTGCAAATGGTTATGGTATTAAATAGAGGCTGGTGTAGTCACAGAATGGGATGCCCCAACAACCAGAGAGCACCTGGCAGCAGTACTACTATGCACAGCAAGTGTGTTTATCAGGCCAAATTTCTATTAGAATAAGTGCAAATGGTTATGGTATTAAATAGAGGCTGGTGTAGTCACAGAATGGGAATGGGCTGGGCCTTAAGTGCCAAGCCCGTAGGTGTTACGTGCTTGACTTGGTTGCTGGTTTAAAAAATAAAAAATACTCACCTGACCCCTTGTTGGATCCGGCCGGGTCTCCTCTTTAATTTGGTGCCATCCGATCCCTCGTGGAGGGTCGGATGGCTCCAGGAGAGCCCCCGGAATAGGCCGCCCCCCGCTTTGGCAGCAGAAGCTGCTAACTGTAAAAAAAAAAAAAAAAAAAAAAATGACATTCACTTACCTGTGTGTGCGCTGGCTCCCGCTGTCCCTCCTCTTCACCTGGGGGGCCTCCGATCCCCCCCCCCAGGACTTACCGATCTTCAGGAGAGAGCCCGAGAGGCTCTCTCCCCTTTCATCCTCGATGGCGGCCGAGGGCCTTGGGGCGGGGCTTATGACGTCATCCCGGCCCCGATCACCGGCTTCAGCCTTCTCAGCTTCTCAGATGCCGGTGACCGGTGCCCTGGAAGGAGGTGACAGGAGATCCTCTGATCTCCTGCCTCCTCCTTCTCTGGATGCCGATCACCGGCATCTCTCAGCAGAGGGACAAGAGCTTGCAATCGGAGGTATTTTTTTTTTAATAAAATACTTTTTATTAGCGTGTGTTTTTTTTTTCAACATTTAACCCCTTGTGAACTGGTAAGGGGTCCATGAGACCCCTTATACCAGTTCACAAGGCTGGGGGGGGTGGCAAGTCACCTGCCCTAGCGGGTGACTTGCCCTTAACCCCCGGCACCCCCATTACCTGCCTCCCCAAAGCCCAGGGGGGGGCAGAAGAGCCCGGGCCCACATAGGCTATGTGGGCTCGTAGGCTGCAGGGTGGGGGGGCCACAAAAGCTGGCCCCCCCACTCTGTGCCTACAAGCCCCCATAGCTGGTCCCGGGCTGGTTACTTTGGGTAAGGGGGACCCCACGTCATTTTTTTGGGGATTTTTAAGGGTTTTTAACCCTTAAAAATCCCCCAAAAAATGGGGTCCGCCTCCCAGGGAGGGGGGACCCCGTGTCATTTTTTTTCTCGATTTAACCCTTTGTAGTGTGGATGGTAGTTGTATTTTATTTGTAAATGTTATAGATTACTTGTTTCAGTTAGGGGGGTCTCCTGGGCAGGAACGGGGGGCTACCGATAAATATGTGGTACCGTTCTAATCGGTAGAAATGGGGCTTTCACATGCAATATGCTTTTCCTTAATAAAATACATTTTTTATTTAAAATAAAGGAGGCAATTTTCTAAAAATGTTTTTATTTATTTATTTATTAATTTTTTACTTAATAATATTGTAAAAAACAAAATAAAATTTACAAACAAGACATTTCATGTTAAAGCCTAAACTCTGCTGCAAAAAAAATAAATATAATTTTCCTGAAAATTACAGCAAAAATGGCGCAAAAATGGCGCAAAATGGGGGAAAATGACCTGTCAACAGAGGGTGACAAAATCTCAAGTAGGCTGGCAATTAAAAGGGTTAATAGTACCTCTGCATGTTGGGTATTGTTCTGTTCAGGAGACCTTGCGCTTTCAGCTTGTTTTTTCTGGTTTGCATATTTATATTTTAGGAAAAGGTGTTTTTTATTCAGCTTTTTTATACATTTTTTAGGGAAACCCTGTGCAACCAAAGAATTCTTTGAGGAATTAATTCCAGAAAGATGAGCCCACTACAACAAGCTGGGTACGCTTAGAAAGCTTAACATGTGTACTTTCAGGGAATATATGGTTTATGGGGGGATATTCCAAATGTAAAGGGTTGTTTTGGTTGAAAAATCTCAAGGTGCACACTTCTGCAGAACTGAATTTTCAAGTAAAATTACCGTTACGCACATGCTTTACTTTGGGGTGTTTGGCAAATCTTCCCTTGACAGAACCTATGCATGTTGGGTGTTGTTCTGTTCGGGGAATGTTGCTTTTTCAGATTAAACTTGTTTTTTCTTGTTTGTATATAGTTTTTTTAGGAAAATGTGGCTTTGATTCTGCTTTTTTATCCTTTTTTTGGGGAAACTCTTTGCAACCAAAGAATACATTGAGGAATTACTTCCAGAAAACTATGGGCACATCAACAAGCCTGGTACACCTAGAAAGCTTGAGGTGTGTACTTCCAGAGAATATATAGTTTGTTGGGGTTATTTCAAATGTAAAGGGTTGTTTTTCTGGTAAAACTGCAAGGTGCGCATAGCGCATATCACAGTTGTATTTTTTCTGAAAATCCCCTAAAGCGCTATTTCAGTTTGGGGGAGTCTCCTGGGCAGGAAAGGGTGTCTACCAATACATATGTGGTATCGCTGTAACCGGGAGAAATTGGGATTTCACACGCAATAAAATTTTATTGACAAACTTACATTTTTTTATTACAAAAAAACACTACAAATTGTAAAAAAATAATTTTTTAAAATGTTTTTTCACATATTTCACCCAAAAACATTGAGAATACACCTAAAAAATACAAACAAGACATTTCATGTTAAAGCTCAGACTCTGCTGAAAAAAATAATATATCATTTTCCTGGGAAATCCCTGGAAATCCTTTCCAAAATGACAGTTGAACATGTGTAGCGCAAAATAGTGAAACATCGTCTGGCAACAGGGAGTGGGAAATGCTGCAGGTAGGCTGGTACTTAAAGGGTTAATAGACTGCACTGTGCTACATATCTTTGTATCATCTGCAAAAATAGAGACAGTGCATTTAATCCCATCTTCTATGTGGTTTATAAACCAGTTGAATAATAGCGGGCCCAGCACTGAACCCCGGGGTACACCGCTTACAACTGGTAACCATTCAGAGTAGGTGTCATTAACCACAACTCTCTGCACCCGATCCTTTAGCCAGTTTTCAATCCAGATATAAACTGTATTATCTAGTCCCGAAGACCTCAATTTCCCAAATAAGCATCTATAGGGGACAGTGTAATTTGCTTTTGCAAAATCCAGAAAAACTATATCTACAGCTGCCCCCCTGGCTTCTACTCGCCTCCTAATAGAAGCCATCAGGTTACTCTGGCAGCTTCTGCCCTTAGTGAAACCATGCTAGTTTTCACTTGCTTGATTTTATACATAATTACATATTCATGTATGTAGTCCCTTAATGCCCCCTCAAGCAAGTTTCCCACAATAGATAATACATGAAATAATGTAGGACAGAAAGCAGCATTATTCTACCCAAAAAGACAGGAAACCTTAAAAATCTGTTGTGACACCCAAAAAAGTTTTCTTGTGTTGGTGCATAAAAAGGATAAAGAGATCTGCAAGGCAGCTCATGTTGACACCCTGGGTCTATGTTACTCACCATCACAGTTCTGGCTCTGGCCCATGCTGCTGGACCCGACTTCATGCTGGAGGAGACAAGGTGGGGGGGCCAAGGGATGTGCAAGCAGGAATATGAGGAACTGTGAGAATGAATACAAAAAAGATAACAATAACATTAGTAAGTTATCATCAAACATTTAATTTTTGCACAGGAAAACATTAAAGGAGCAGTATCGCGAACTTTGCATTAAAAAAGATAAATAATTAAATAGCCACACAATAGCTTCTAACGTGTATAAATAATGTGGCGATAGAAAAAGGAAAAAATATCTGCCTTTCTTTTAAATTGTATAATGACAATGGCTCAGTCCATTTGATGAATAGGGGGATCTGCTGGGTTGTATTTAGTGAGCTACACGGAAGCAGGGATGCTGGGCTGAGGAGAAGGCCGAGCCCAGCGTCCCTGCTTCTGTGTACACTCACAGACAGGCGCCATGTTCCGGAGAATACTGCAGCTGGCTTAACACTTTATGGGAATAATATATTACCCCGACTGAGAGTGTGCCTCAATAAAACCCTAAAGAAGATCTGATCTGGGGTCTGATTGTTTTGTGGAAGAGCAATTTACTGCTGAGGATTCGTTTACCTTATGTATATGTGCAAGTTATCATTCAAACATCTGGTAAGAGTTTGAGCTTATTGGTGGTGGTGTCACTTGGGAATCCATTGATGCATGCACAGTGGGATGCCGCAAAACGGACATTCTAAAGCTTAATTGAAAAGACTGTCAGCTCTGTGTACCTTTATTATTGTTTATTGTTTTTGATTCTATGCATGCATTGCAATCCTTCTGTAAAGTTTCCGTCCGTTCGTACGGCAGATTACGAATATTTCATTTTCCAGCGTGACTTTTCCGTTTCATTTTCACATGTTACAACGTAGGCTTTTGTTTTTGCCCTTTTCCCATCGTATCCTCCCACGAATCCTTTACGTTTCCCGTTAGATTCTGTTTCCCTTTTTCAATATATATTCGTCCAGGCGGAAATCTTTACGATCTTGCGCCTGCGCACTACAAACTTAACTCATTAAAGTGCTCGCCTACATATTTGCCACCCTAACCTCTACTACAATGTTTAGCTAAATCACTTAGCACTATCCTCCATCTTCCCTTTTGGACCCTTAAAGCTCACCCAAACCACTTAGCACTATCCTCCATCTTCCCTTTTGGGCCCTTAAAGCTCACCCAAACCACTTCGCGGTTAGGTTCATCTTCCATTTTTGCCCCCTAAAACTTACCCAAATCACTTCTCGGTCATGTGAATATTCATCTTTAAATATTTCTGGGCCCATTAGTTTTGTGTTAATGTATTTTGTAAATGAAATGACACTGTAACATTTTTTTTTATTCCATCATAAAATATAAAATGTAAAAAAAATTTGAAAATTTCAAATTTTTACAACTATAAAAAACAAAATACATAGCAATGGCAGGCCACATAACATTATTCTTCATCTGTGGTCCCCAACGAGTTGCGCAGCTCCTGCATCTCGCCCAACTGAAGGACCCCGACACTCAGTTGTGCCACTCTGGCACGTGTGGTCCCTGTTAAAAAAGTAAATTAAAATAATGGTATAACCTTGTTGGGGTCATACTGCAGTGCCCCCCCCCCCCCTGTATGGTCCAAACACCTAAATCTGGACTTCAAAAGCCAGAGGGCCAGAGGGCCCTCGCCACCACGGGTTTTGCATAGTGCTCGATTAGAGAACCGCTGGCCCGCATTCTGCAGGCAAAGAACGGGCATAAGGAGCAAGGGCAGGAGTGGATATCCAGAATCCCCTGAAAGAATGTAAAAATAATAACATAAAATACACATTCTAAGCTACAATATTGTTTAACATGTCATCAAGCGCTAAAAACAGCCATAGGTTAAGACATGAGTCATCAACTATATTCATTGCCATACAGTGAAAATGGATTGATGGAATGTGAGCAAACTTACCCTGGAGCCATCCACCAGATAATTCTCCTGACTCAAACTGACGAAATAAGCAGGAGCTCTTCAAAATATAAGCATCATGGGACGACCCTGGATGCCCTGCAAGAACACTGAGGAATCGCATAGCTGGACCAAACACTGCTTGAATGTTGTGCGAGTGGCACATCTTGCGGTTCCTGCAACCAAATATAAAATAATTATACAAAGCAAAGGTAACCGACTAAAACAATAACTCCTACAACAAATTAAGATTCGAGTTCAACAATCCAAATATAATTCACAAAGGACATAAGTCTAAAAAAATTTAGCAATTATATGGATGTGTGGGAAAATAAATGTTTACATGCTAAGGATTAATTAAGGTCAGCATTAAAATGCATCTATAAGGCATACATGAAATGTATTGATTCAGGTATGCATTGCTATACAATTTATGGCCTCGGCCATGCTGATACATGCAATGCCTTGGTGCTAAAGGCGCGCAGACTCCTCCACATAGCCGCAAAACATGTTCAACAATAGCAATCCGAGCCCTCAAAGGTCCCGTAAGTGGATCGGAAATGAAACGGATTTATAGGGTGGTGGTCCGTCGAAAATCAGCTCTCTGAATCAGATGTAAGCCCATCCCAACATCGTAAGTTATCTGAACGAACGAAAAATAACAGATTTTGTTTGGAAAATGATCCGAACTAACGGAAATGATCCGATTTGCTTCCGTTCATCGAAAGCGCATATACGCATTTTCCCGAACGTTCGTACGAATGAAAAATGAACGAAAAAAAGCAAAAAAATGACAAACACCCACTAAAACTTTCACAGACAGCTACGGGAGTCCAGACGAATGTGTCTCTGAATAGAGCCTATTGTCTCCCCCTCTCCTCAGCGTGAAACAGGCCCCGACACTCAGCAGACATAAACATGAGCTATTAGTCTCCAGCTGCACAACACAGACATAATTTTTTTCTAAATTTGTAATTCTTACTCCAACACTTACCTACATTCAAAGTACCATTTAAATATATGTCACCAAGAAAAATTAGCGATACTGCTCCTTTAACTATTTTAAGGTGTGTGTTTGTGCATGAAACAATTCCCTGACATCAGCTTGGGGAGGAGACCCGAAGGGGGGTGGAGTAGCTCACTTACCTATGATGCCCAGAAACAATATACCCAGTCAAATGTACCTGTTACCAGTACTCAAACAAAGCCTTCAAGAACCATTAGCCTGCCTCAAAGTCTTACCTATGACTCTCTAGGTCACACAGAGTACAGATAATACTGCTGCATTGTGGTTGAGAGAGAGTGGATCACACACAGCAAGTGTGGGCCCATGTGCTGGAAGGCTTTCTTTAAAAGGGAAGGCGCATTACTTCTCTCTTAGCCTCTCTCCTAGACTTTTTTAGTTTAATCTTTCTTTATTGAGATTTTTGTACACCGCATAAAAAATACAAGAGAGGAACAGCAACATTTGTGAGTAACCCCGGTGGGGTGGTTTTTTTCAGGATATTCCTTTCTGCTGTATTCTTATGGGAATGTTTCGTTATGTCTTTCACGCGGGTTAAAACTGTGGTTTCTCCCGGTCATCTCCCCTCACTATCTCCCACTTCCCTAGCGGGTTCTTGGGGCATCCCGGGTAGCTCTTTAGCGTTAACCCTTACTGGCCTGTTGTGCCATTCAAATCACCATATGAAGGCTTCTGGGGATAATGGGCCTGGGGTTCCTTTGGGACAAGCCCGGCTATGTGTTGCGTGTGAGGTATCCCCCATAAGTGATGATGTCAGGGTATGTGTATCCTGTGCCCAGCAGGTACTTGCGCTGCAGTCTGGGCTGTCTGTTACTGGGCCTGGTGGTGCGCCCCCTCTGGCCTCACCTACCCCCCCACGCTTACATCTGACCCCCACCAAGGGGCATACTAGTGGGGAGTCTCAACCTGATTTAGCTGCACGGGTGGCCAGCATTGAAAAACATCTTGCTGGGTCTGCCCGCGTAAGGCTTCTGCTAAGAAGCGGCATTTATCACCCGTGGTTTCCCTCTTCCCTGTAGAAGATGAGAGCCCTTACTCTCAGGTCCCTACCCCCTTGAGGCGGGGGAATTATTTTCTGATTCTGAATCTTCTGAGGAACAACCTAACATTTACGGTGGTACTGGGACTCCCTTTGGGGAAGACCCATGGTCCCCTGATGACACCGACAGATTGCTGAGTCACATTTTTGAAGTGCTTTGTATTTCTCCCCCGGCAGTGGCTCCCCAGCAGCAGGGTGAGCTTTTTCATACCGTTAAGCCACGCTGGAAGTTCCCTGAGCAGTCTCACTTTAATAATCTAGTGCTCAAGGAATGGGAACGGCCTAGCAAGCTGCCCGGGGTGCCTAAGAGTTGGGACAAGAGGTATCCCTTTCCTGCTGATGTTGTTAAGTGTTGGTCATGTCCTCCAGAGGTGGATGCGCCCATTCTCGGGTTGTCCAATACATCTGTCATGCATTCTCCTGATATGATTACCCTGCGGGATAGTGAGGACCGGCGCTTGGACCAAATGGCCTGTCAGGCCTTTGCCTGTGTGGGGACGGCGCTACGCCCGGTTTGTGCCTCTGCTATTATGGCTATTGCCATTAAAGGGGTGATTAAGTGTCTCTTGGACAGGGCATCTGAGGATGCGGGTAGAGAAGAGTATAGATCTCTCCTGCTTTGTGAGGAATTTATTGCATATATTCTTTCTGCCATGGATGATGCCATTAGAATGTGTGGTCGGACTTCTGCCCTGTTGGTGGCTTTACGCCGCTCTGTCTGGCTACGTCAGTGGGTAGCTGATAATGCTGCTAAGAAGGCTCTCACTGGTTTCACTTTCAAGGGCCTGTGCCTCTTTGGTGAGCGCTTGGATTTATTTGCCAGGAGTGGTAGGTTACCTCAACGTAGGAGGCCGTCCTGGTCCTTTCGGGGGATGGGTGCCTTTCTCCCTTCCTTCCGTGGTTCCAGCACTGGCAGAGGAGTCTCCATTACTGGGGCCCGCAGAGATCATTGGAGAAGGGGCAGAGGACATGGCCATCCTGGCCTCTCCTGAGGTCCCAAGCCAAAATCCTCACCCAAGTCCCCTCAGGCATGAAGGGGCACCCTCACCCATCCGGGTGGGGGGACGGCTTCAGCTCTTTGCTCACGTCTGGAGGCTTCACGTCTCAGACCGGTGGATTCAGGAGGTAGTGTCCTCCGGTTACAAGATAGAGTTTGCAGCCTGGCCGCCCCCAAGATTCATCAAATCCTGGATGGCTCAAAACCCCCTGTCAGCTCAGGGTCTGTGCCTCGCTGTCCAAAACCTTCTGGAGTTGGGGGTCATCTGCCAGGTGCCTTTGAGGGAAAGGGGCAGAGGCTACTATTCCAACCTTTTCACTGTTCCCAAAAAAGACGGGTCCATCAGACCCATCCTGGATTTAAAGCGCTTCAACAAATTTGTCAGATTCGAACACTTTCGCATGGAGACTCTGCGCTCAGCTGTCAATTCACTACACCCGGGCGACTTCATGACCTCTGTAGACATCAAGGACGCTTACCTTCATGTACCAATCTTTCCAGGTCATCAGAGATTCCTCAGGTTCGCTCTGGAGGATCAGCACTACCAATTTGTGGCCTTGCCTTTCGGTATCACCTCGGCTCCCAGGGTATTCACCAAGGTGCTGGCGGGCATAATAGCTCTGCTGAGATCTCAGGGCATTCGCATCCTTCCTTACTTGAACGACATTCTCATCATGTCTCAGTCCTTCCAGCAGGCCAAGCTGGATACCCAGCTGGTGGTGTCCACACTGGAGTCCTTCGGCTGGGTGATCAACCACCCCAAGTCTTCCCTGTCACCGTCAATTGTGAGGTCCTTTCTGGGCATGACTCTGGATACATCTCAGGTCAAGATTTTTCTCCCTCAGCAGAAGGTGGAGAGTCTTCAAGGCCAAGCCAGGCTTCTTATGTCTTGCTCTCATCCCTCCATCCGGCAGGGGATGGAGCTGGTGGGACTGATGGTGTCTTGCTTCGGAATGGTTCCATACGCTCAGTTTCACATGAGACCCTTTTCAACTTCACCTCTTGTCGGTATTGGATCGGGACCCTCAGTCCCTGAATCAGGTGTTTGTTCTGTCCCCTCTGGCCAGACGGTCCCTCTCGTGGTGGCTGGACTCAAGGAACCTCTTGGTGGGCAGATCCTTTCTGGCCCCATGCTGGGAGACAGTCACCACAGATGCCAGTCTGACAGGGTCAGTGAGGTCCTCGAGAGGCCCACACCCCTATCAACATTCTGGAACTGAGGGTGATAAGGTTGGTTCTCGCCCAATTGACTCCACACCTATGGGGTCGGGCTGTTCAGATCTGCTCGGACAACCAGATGGCGGTTGCCTACATCAGTCATCAGGGAGGGACCCGGAGCAAGAGGGCCCTCAAGGAAGTGTCCCTGATACTGTCTTGGGTGGAGGAGAATGTTCCCTGCATCTCAGCTGTGTACATCCCGGGGGTGGAAAATCTGGAGGCAGTCCCTCAGCAGGGGGACTCTCTGGGAGAATGCTCCCTCAGTAGCAGGGTGTTTCGTTCCCTGTGCCACTGCTGGGGTCAGCCAGATGTGGATCTGTTTGCGTCTCGTCACAATCACAAGCTTCCAGTCTTTGTCTCTCTGTCTGACCCTCTGGCCTTGGCCATGGATGCACTAGCAATGTCTTGGAAGAGCTTTCAGCTCCTCTTTGTGTTTCCTCCTTTTCCTCTGCTAGGCAGGGTGCTGCGCAAGATAGCCCAGGAAGGGGTACCAACCATTCTGGTGGCCCCCTGTTGGTCAAGAAGTGTGTGGTTCGCAGAAATCGTGCAGTTGGCAGTAGATCAGTACGCCCTGCCCAAGGTTCCAGACCTGCTCACTCAGGGACAGCTACGCCATCCCAATTTACAAACGCTGGCTTTAACGGCCTGGCTGCTGAAACCTCCATCTTGATGGAAAAGGGGCTGCCTGCCCCTCCTCCTCGTCATCCATCTACTATAGGGTATGGCATGCTTACATTGACTGGTGTGAGTCTAAGTCGCTTCCCTGTCGGGTGTTTTCTATCCCTAGGTTTCTGGAATTTCCGCAACATGGTTTGGATTTGGGTCTTCAACTTAGTACCCTCAAAGGTCGTGTTTCTGCTTTGGCCATTTTCTTCCAAAGATCCTTTGCTCAACATCGTCTGGTTAAGACTTTCTTCCAGGGGGTTACCCACGTGCGTCCTCCACGTAAGGCTATGTTACCAGTCTGGGATTTGAACTTGGTTTTATCTGCCTTGCAGGGGTCTCCCATTGAGCCTTTGCGTGAGGCCCCTTTGTCCATTTTGACGCTTAAGGTAGTCTTTTTGGTGGCTATCACTTCTGTTAGGCGTGTTTCTGAGTTGGCGGCGCTTTCTATCAAACCCCCTTACTTTGAGAGACACCAGGACAAGGTGGTGTTTCGTTTTAAGCCAGATTTTCTGCCTAAGGTTGTGTCTGCTTTTCATCTCAATCAGGACATTGTTTTGCCTTCTCTGTGCCCTAATCCTAGTAACCCTAAGGAGCGGGTTTTACACTCTCTGGATGTGGTCAGGAAGTTCTATTTGGTGGCTACTGAATCCTTCAGGAAGACTGATGCTCTTTTTGTGCTCCCGTCTGGACCTAAGAAGGGTCTGGCTCCATCTAAGTCCACTATTAGCAATTGGATCCGTCAGGCTGTGATTCAGGCCTATTCTGCTAAGGGGAAGGAGCCTCCCTTCTGCCTTACTGCTCATTCTACTCGTGCTATTGGTGCCTCTTGGGCTTTTCAGCACCAAGCTTCTGTTGAACAAGATTTCAAGGCTGCTACTTGGTCTTCTGTTCATACTTTTTCTAAGTTTTACAAGGTTGATGTTAGGGCCTCAGCTGATGCTGATTTTGCTTGCAAAGTTCTGCAGGCGGCAGTGGTTTAAACTGCCCGCTGTTACTTTTTGGGGATCCCACCCTACCTTACGGACACTGCTATTGGATGTCCCATGTGTAAGGAATATTCTGGAACAGGATGTGCTGTATACTTAGAATAATACAATTCTGTGATTACTCACCTGTAGAATTGTTATTATATGTATACAGCACGTCCTGTTCCATCCCACCCTTGTTATCATTATTCTTAGTTACCTCTGTATGGTGATTGTTCATATGTTCATTTTTGAATTCCTGTTGTTATTGTTCTCCCGGCTTCATGTTAACTGCTTGTCAATACTGGGGAATTTGTGGGAGGTTCCTGACTTATATAGGGCCGGGAGGAGCCACAAGCTATTTTCTGCAGTCCAGCGCCATCTTGCGGATGTATTACCCATGTGTAAGGAATAATCTGGAACAGGATGTGCTGTATACATATAATACCAATTCTACAGGTGAGTAATCACAGAATTGTATTTTTATTCTTAAGCTTTTCAAACAACCCAGAAACTCCCAAGAAACACCACATATATTCTGAGACTCCTTTTATGCCAACATGCTATAAAAGTGTGTTCTCAGCAAGATTTCATGTTTTTTGCTAAAGAATTCTGCCACAGCAATTCGCCACCATTCTCCAAACGGCTTTTCAATGTACATACCTGTGACTTTCGCCAGCAAATTGTGGCACAAACACAGCAAAATCCATTGGGAATATCTGTGTTCACTGGTGTTTGCTTACTTGCCCGTCTGTCACATGTGCGTTGCGCATCTGGCGAACATACTTTTATGTCAAATAGTAAATGGTAGTGAACATAGTAAATCACCCCCTATATGTAAATACTTTACCCTAAATACATTCACTTTAAATTCTGAGTTATGGATGAGCTGGGAATGGCTTGTCATGGTTCAGCTTTATGGGTGCATGCATGTGCTCTACTTTGGTTGGAGACAACTGCGACTTGTGCTTACTGATGTTGAGAACTCCAAGGGATAGAGTGGCTGTTCAAAATTTGCCCTCCTTTCAGTTTCATTTCTCCAGGATCAAACGAAAATTTGGTCCTGGAGAAATAAAACTGAAAGGAGGACAAATTTTGAATACCTGCTACGGCTTCTACATGGCTCTGCAGAAACTAGAGGAGAGGCACACGGGACAGGCATCAAATGGGCTGTGTATTGCCGTATTATTGCCACTTAGTTTAGTTCCTTTAACTTTTTAAGTTAGGCTACTTAGAGTTTTTGTCACCCCCTGTTGCCAGTGAAATATGTGCAAACATTTTTTTTTAAATATATTTTATAATTTGTAGTGTTTTTTTGTAAAAAACATATATTTTTGTTGTCAATAAAATCTTACTGCGTGTGAAATCCCCATTTCAGATTTTCAGATAAAATACAACTGCTATGCAGTTTTTCAAGAAAAACAACCTTTTACATTTCAAATACCCCCCACAAACGATATATTCTCTGGAAGTACACACCTCAAGCTTTCTAGGAGTACCAGGCTTGTTGACGTGGGTGCGGTTTTCTGGAAGTAATCCCTCAATTCATTATTTAAATTTTTTGTAAAATATCTCCTTTATATTTGTCTCCTTTATTTTAAATAAAACATTTCTGTTATTAAAAAAAAAAACATATTGCATGTGAAATCCCCATTTCTCCCAATTACAATGGTACCATATATGTAGCCACCCATCCCTACTACTATCCACACTATAAAGGATAAAACAAAAAAACATGGCGTGGGGCCCCCCTTGGGGGGAATTTTAAGGGTCAAAAATCTCTAAAAAATCATTTGGGGTGGGGGACCCAGCATAACCAGCCCGGGGACCAGATATGCAGGGCGCAAGGGCCAGCCTTAGTGGGGGAGGTCAGTAATGGGTGGGCTGGGGGTTAATGGCAAGTCACATGCTAGCCGCAGGTGACTTGCCAGCCCCTAAGCCTTGTGAACTGTTATAGGGGTCTCATGGACTCCTAATAGTTCACAAAGAGTTAAATGTAAAACACACACACACACACAGAAAAAATGTGTTTTTTTTCATACTTACCTCCCATCCATCTCGCACTGTGTCCCACACTGATCACTCTGGCTTCTGCTCTCCTGCTGCTGCTGGAAGCCTTTTACACCTGTGGGGCAACAGAAAATAAGGGGTTAATTAAAAATGTACATCCTCTCTCCTGTGGAAGGCACCCCATTTTTGGAATTTTAGGGGGTTTCAAGGTATGCATGGCTTGTAGAACAGAGGCCAGCCTTGGTGATCCCCCGCCCTGCTGACTACAAGCCCGCACAGCCTAAATGGCCCTGTGCTCTTCTGTCCCCGGGCTTTGAAGAGGCAGGTTATTGGGGGGGCCATGGTTAATGGCAAGTCACCGGCTAGCCACAGGTGACTTGCCAGCCCTCTAACCTTGTGAACTGGTATAGGGGTTTCATGGATGCTTTACCAGTTCACAATGGGTTAAACTGACACTGAAACAATAGTAAAAATGACATTTATTTTTATTTTCTTTACTCACCTCCGATTGTCTGCTGTCCCCCAGCAATCATGTGCCACTGAGCTCCGATGACAGCAGCCGTGTGATCAGTGGAGGGGGGCTGAATTGGGCATGGGATCACAGCCCCTTCAGTCCTCTCTCCGCTGATCACCCGGCACTACTAAGCATGTTGGGGCGGGTGTGTGATGACATCATGAATGATGTCATATATGATGTCATGTCCACAAAAGGCAGGGCTAGCGGTTGGGTGACAGCAGAAGTGCCAGAGTGGGCTTATTTCGACCCTCTTCTCACCACGAAAGAGCCCGGGGGGGGGGTCGTAGGCCCCCGGTAAAGAGGAGACCCAAAGGAAGGGATCGTGGCTGCAGGTGACTTAATGTCATTTTTTGTGTTAGCAGCGGCCGAAATGGGGGGGGGGGGTTCCGGGCCCTCTTCTGAAGCCAGAAGAGCCTCAAGGGGGATCGGATGCCCCCTGGGTGAATAGAAGACCCGGCCGGATTGAACAAGGGGTCAGGTGAGTTTTTAACTTTTGTACTTTTTATAGTCGTTTAAAGTCAGCCATGTGAGTCTCACATAGCTGGCACTTAACGTTAGGAGAGGCAGCTACATGAGACATAATTGGCACTCGAAGGGTTAAAGCAGTATGTATTAAAGTGGATCTGCAGTCTAAGGGTAACCTCTCCACCCTGCCTCAGTGCCAGGGTTTCAGGAGCTTCACTAGAACACATCCTCACTTTCACTGCTTAATTTCACTTTCACCTGTAATCCTGCAGCTGCCGAAAAGGCTGTGCACAGAGCGCCTTACCCTGCACTGTGCACGTGCCTGTCTAGCCAGCCAAGTAAATAGGTGGGTGAAGCTGCACACGGTGCATAGGGGGGCTTTCTGTGCAGCAGATCCAAGATGACTGCGACCATCGCCAGAATCGCCAGCATTTAGCACTAGATCCCGGGCAAGGTAAGGCTTTTTGTTTTGTTATAATCCCCCCGTCCTGTTTCAGTGCCAGGAGAGGGTGGCAGGTCAGGGGAGTTACCCTTAGACTGGTCATACAGTTTAAGACATTTTTATGTTTATTAAAAGCCAACCATTTACCTATTTTCAATGGTAAATATAAGTTCATCACTGTAAATCTTCCTCCTTAACTTAGCTTCTCCAGTTAAAAATTCTCCATGTATTTTTGTTGTTCAATTCTGACTTTTTTTTGCTATTGATTTTAAAAGTGGTAAAATGATGTCTCTTTCTCTCTCTCTCGAGTCAATGCTTCTTTTAATACAAGCGGGATTTTGCTGGCTTTAGAAGCAGCCGATTAGCATTGCTTGCTGTTCCTAAGTCTGTGACCTACAAGGCCCCCTCAGATTATTCTCTATTTGTGATTCTTCTAGTATTATTCCATTTAGCTTGTATGCTGAATACAAGTATTTAGCCCCAAGATGCACTGCTTTACATTTATCCACATTTAATTAAATTGCCATGTGTCTACCTATTCAAATGGAGGGTCTAAGACTGGAGAAATATTACAGTATCACTGTATAATTTGCAAACTGTATTTTAATCCCCAATTTTTATAACTTACAGTTAAACAAAAATGATCCTAAAACAAAGCCCTGGAGTACTTCCAACTCAAGACTTTCAGAGTTTGAATCATTGACTACCACTCTCTAAGAAAAGTTCTTTAGACCCATCCCGTGATGACATGGGGCCACAAATGCTCACAGTCAACTTTAAGGCACAATATCCAGGAAGCAAGTAGTAAAAGAAAGGCAGCGATAGCACAAGCACAACCTGTCCATTTGCCTTTAGAGAGGTGCACTCAAAGAGCACTCCTGAGAGTTGATTGGTGGCTCCCTATTCGCTAAAAGGCAAACTCGTTTACTGAAGTGTAGCAGTGGTTGGGCAATATGTAAACTGCCCTTTCCATAATGGTGACCATATCCTTCAGGGTGTGAAAAAAAGGTTATTTTCCCTTGACCTAACACTGCAACACAAGTAGTTGCTTTGTGTATAAAAGGCAGGAAAGTTTAATTAGGGAGTGTAGCAGAACCTTTAAGTGATTTGCAAGTCAAAATTAAAAAATACATTTCAGTAGCTTGCCTATCTTTGAGTGGCTCCCACGATGTGCTTCCTCCTCCATCTTCTTAGTGAGGAAAATCACATCCTCATTCAGTTTCAGTCCCCGCCCCGCTGTTCTGGTCCATCAATCAACCTTCAGTCGACTAAGAATGAAAACACCTGCCCAGACGTCCTGATTGGCTGCCTCTCTCTGTAGCTCGGAAACCCCTACCCTCTGTTCTCTTCTCTCATCTTCCTTGTTGTGAACAAGCACCGCACATAGCGTTTGGAATCTGGCTCCAGTCTACAGCACACTTTAATCAGGCTGCCAGCAATCAGCAGCCTGCCCATGGCTGCCACCCTGTACTCTGGCATTTGCTTCTGTCTGCCGGCCCTGCCATCATCCACACACTATGAGCTGACAGGCTGGAGACAATCTCAGCCTGCAGCATATCTCTCACCCCCCCCCCCCCAAGATCTGCTGACAATATGAGCTGACAGGCTGGAGACAATCTCAGCCTGCAGCATATTTCTTACCCCCAAGATCTGCTGACACTATAAGTTGACAGACTGGAGAAAATCTAAGCCTGCAGCATATCTCTCACCCCCAAGATTTGCTGACACTATGAGCTGACAGGCTGGAGACAATCTCAACCTGTAGCATATCACTCTAACCCCCTTGATCTGCTGACACTATGAGCTGACAGACCGGAGACAATCTCAGCCTGCAGCATATCACTCTCACCCACCATGATCTGCTGACATTATGAGCTAACCACTGTTATACTGGACCAACAGCCATGTACAAATGAGAAAAAACTCCCTAAAACTCCCTTGCCCTATCTGCATGCATGATGTTGAATCATTGTCAGCACTTACATTGACCCCTGCATACAATCCAAGCTGAAATGCAGCCTTACTGATTTTCTACTCATTGGAGCTCCCAGGAGGCTTAATCCCCAGCGGTATAATCCCCAGCAGCACTTCCTCTTTGCTGTTTCAGGAAAAATCCACCACAGCAGGAATTACAAAAAGGTAAATTAACTTTATGTGCATCAATCTAAATTGCCCGGGGGAGGAAGACATATGGGCACTGTTTCTTGTAAGGGTGTTAGCCTGGTTTAACTCCTCCTCCCCAGAGATCACGGCCAGCAGGGCTCCCTATAAAAGATACAATAGATGAGGCCTGCCAATAGATATCTGTATCTCTACCCCAGGGCCTTTTTGTACAGATACACTAAAGGTAGTTTGCCCTTACTATTGGGGCAAATAGATATTTTTCTGTTTTCCTTTGCAATGACATGCCATGCCAAAGGTCTCAGTTTTTTTTATAGAGGTCTGCTGTGAAGTTCATTTTTGCTTTCGCTTGGTATCCTTACATTTACAACTGCCAGCGTTGGAATAAAAGTTTTTGTTGGGAGGAAACACACGGTTAAAGGAGCAGTATCGCGAAATTTGCATTAATAAAGATAAATAATTAAATAGCCACACAATAGCTTCTAACATGTGTATAAATAACCTGGCGATAGAAATAGGAAAAAATATATGCCTTTCTTTTAAATTGTATAATGACAATGGCTCAGTCCATTTGCTGAATAGGGGGATCTGCTGGGTTGTATTTAGTGAGCTGCTTCATTTAACCCACTGGTCTCCTAGCAACACTTTACCTCAGAGGCTGACACTGTAATCAGTGGTAACGGCTGTGTGTGTGTGAGGTGCTGATTTTGTTATGAGACCAGGTGACTCAAATGTGTAAAATCTATACAAAATAAACTAAACTGACTGAAAATAACTGAAATTCTTCTTTGAATAACTGTGCAGGAAAATCTAAAGGTATTAAAGTGGAACAAAACCCTGAGTTGCCGACCCTGAAGTCTATAAGACCCGGCCATTGACCTTGCCCCTTGGGCATTCTAAATCAGGATGTCCACTGTGTGAAATGACCCTTGGATAACCACAGATCCCCCCATTTTTCTGGCGCGCTCACGCAGATAGTCATTTAGACAGGCCGGGCGGCCAGAAAGGTTACTGCTCAGGCTCCCCATCTGTGTGCAAACAGCGCTGATTGAATGAGAGCCCGCGGATGCGCTGTGGGACAGGGAAAGGTACGTTTTCACAGGCGAACTTGGGGATTTCACATATCAGGGCATCCCAAGTCAGGATGCCCCTAGGGAGCACAAAACAAAACTCCAGATAGTGAAAATCCTGGGTTGGGCTTTGCTCAAAAAACACAAAAATGAAAGAAAGATCATATGGTAAAAATGAAAAATAAGAATATGAAAGAGAAAATGGTAAACTGAAAGATTCTGCAGCAGAGCCAACATGAAGGGAAAACTGTCAAAATCAGCTAAATGACTTCTAGAGCTTTTCTCTCTGTTTTAGATATATAAGTTCTGGCCAGGCAATGTTGCAATGTTGTTATCTTATGCTGGACGGCTGCCAGCACTGAACAGCTGGTACTTTGATACATTGTTTCACCCCTCTCCTCAGCATGGAACAGGCCAGAGTGTCGGGTCCCGACACTCAAAAGACATAAACATGAGCTATTAGTCTCCAGCTGCACAACACACACATCATTTTTTTCTAAATTTGTAATTCTTACTCCAACACTTACCTACATTCAAAGTACCATTTAAATATAAGTCACCAAGAAAAATTTGCGATACTGCTCCTTTAATAACATTTACTAAAATGACTCCCCTCTGCTTCTGGTGACACCTATGGATTTTGTGTGCCAGTGACACCAATTCTTTTCTACAGAAATGGCTTATGTTCACCAGTGACAATCCTCTGCTCCTGTTGATACCCACAACACTGTATACATGTATCCCTTTTTATTAATTAGCAGACTTGATGGGTAGTGATAAGCCAAATATCTTTCTGTATCTTTCTGTTTACTCACATTTTCAGGGTTCAGTAATGCATGTCCCCAATATGAATTCCATTAAAATCTATAGGAGAACAAATCTGAGCTGTGCATTATGGCTCTGGAAATAATCTAAAGTCAAATTACACTAAATTGCATTGAAATAATGCCAACGCTCTAACAGACTTTTGTCTGTTTGTGACAAAAAGGAGAAAATACTTAAAGTGATTGTGGTAACACTGGGAGCTTGCCTATTCCAAAATTCAACTAGACCCCATAGTCAGGGCTGAATTATCAGCAAGGCAACCCTAGGACTGTTCCTAGGGCGCCTATCTGGCTGGGTCATACATTGTTGTTGGCTTGGGTTTTTATAGGTTTCTACAAAATAATTTTTGCATTGGTAATTCTGCTACTACAACACTTGGCGGACTGCAGGCGCATCCTGGGCTCCCGTGCCATCCCCCCTTCCAGCTCCCAGCTTTTGCAATCTGCAGCGCTGGTAGTGATGTCAGCAGTGGGAGGAGCCAGGGCCGCTTGTACCAATAACAACAGCGCATCTCTAGAGGTACGAGAGGCCCAGTTGCTCCCAGCACTGACAATTAAAGATGCTGCATCAACTACCACTGTGCTTTTGGAGTGGAGGATTCCTTGCTGTTTCCTGGATAAGCGGCAGCCCCAGCAACAGTCTACAAGGCTTTTAGGGTAGGTTTCTTTTCTTTAAACTAATAAACTGTACTGGGATGGGCGAAATATTAGAAAATATTTATGGGAATTGGACTCAGCATGTGTGTGAGTGTGTCTAAAGCAGGGGGAGCGGCCAAACCTGTGCGTGGGGGGGGGGGGGGGGGTCACTGTGGTGTGTGTATATCTAAAGACAGGGGGGGACTCAAAATCTGATTTGTGTGTGTATGCATAGATGTTGGTGAATTAAAGTGGACCTAAGCCGAAACCTATATAACCTATAAAACGTATGATCTGGTTGGACAACCACCCCCTGGAGCCTCCTAAACACAGTTTGGGATACTCCACTGTGTGAAACCCCGCCTGTCATCCACTTTTCTTACCTATCCAATGAGCACACGGTGCATGCGGTTGGTGGCATCTCTCACTTCTTTCTAGCTTCTCTCGCATCCTTCTTGGACGTTTTGGTCCACTTTAAAACTGAAGTTCAGTCTGAATGGGGGGGGGGGGTGTATGACCAAAGAGTGACTAAGGCAACACTAATACTAAATACGGCCCTGCCCATAGTAGAAGCAGATGAACAATTCTTTTTTATACAAAAAAAAGCATTTATTATATTTATGTTTGGGGAATGGAGGGAAGCCCCTTACATGAATCTCCTATTCCAAAAATTAGCCAGGCTAGATACTAACTAGAGGCACTGAACCATTGTCGGCAAGTCATTGCAACTAAATAATTTAGGCCCTTATTTAACAAGGGATAGCGCTAGGTAGCGACTGGTGAGTGAACGGTAATGACGCTCACCGCCACGAGAACGCCGGCTCCCCACCACAATCACACATTTATCAAGCCGATCCTGCTTAGTGACTGAGATAGCGCCAGATAGCGAATCATTCATCATTATTCCAGCCTCACCCCACAGCGCCAGCGAGCGACCTTGAACAGCGACAGGTATGACCTCTCGCTACCTGGCGCTCTCCAATGCATTTCAATGGAGCAATATTTAAATATTCATAATTAATTGTTATTAATGTTTTTGTTTTGTTTTTTTTTAAATGTCAAAAATTCTGTGACCACTTCTGCCATGTTAGATATTTTTTTTATGGTAAAAAGAAAAAAAAAATGTGCAGAATTGATATTACAGGTCTGATATTAATGTATTCATATTACCAAATGTTTTTAAAAACTTGTTTTTTTTGTTTCAAAAAATGTGTTGTTTGGGGGTTAAAAAACTACTTTTAACCCATCGCCGCCAGCGCTCTGGGGTTTAAACATGCATTTCACAGCGCAAGAATTTTTTGAGCGTGATTTGTTAATGAATATGGTGGGAGCCGTTCGCTATGGCCATTCGCTATCATGCGCTCCCATACAGCGCGGAACCTGTCAAATAGCGAATCATCACCCCGTATTCAACATTACTGCACACCGACTGAGTCGCTATCAACAACCGAACAACGGCCGACTACTAGCGGGCGCTGTGAAAATACCGCTACAGTCGCTCAACTGTCGCTACCTGGCGCTATTAATAAATCAGCCTCTTAGACATTTGGGGTTGGATTCAGAGCCTGGTGAGAAAACTCACTTCTTTTTTTGGGAGAGAAAAATGCTATTCACTTTTATTGTATACTGGGTGTAAATTTTCACCCGGCTCTAAAGTAGCCCCAAGGTAGACAATGAAAGTGAATAGCAACTGTCTCACTTAAAAGAGAAGTGTTTTCTCACCAGACCATCGTCCCCTTAGGTTTTAAGAGTGCAAAAAGAAGGCTTTATCAGGGCTCTCCTATACCAAAAATTAGGCAAGCCCCATAGTAGAGACAGAGGCCCATTGCAGAACAGCTATTGCGGATATAATATTTGTACATTTTTGTTTGGAGATTGCAAAGGCTTTCCGGGGCTTTCATATTCCTATAAATAGCCAGACATCATAATAGTAGAGACCCTTTGCAGACAGGAATTGCATTGAAAAATGTATACATTAAAGCTGGTTGAACCCCACGTGGCCTGGCCACTAGCCTACCCCTGGGGCATCTGATCTGATGCCGGTGTGATATCCTCGGGGTTGCTAGTATACTCACCTTTACCGGCGGTTCCTGCTATGCTGCATTTGCATGCCATCGCATCCCCGGCTACCCTGTATCTGGGTGCGCCCAGTGTGAGGGCCAGGGATGCAGCCAGCCGGCATTTGCACGTCACTCCATCCTTTTGAGATCAGCCAAACAGTGACTGGATGAGCGGCTCACCCAGAAAAGGGGTTTTCTCCACTTTAAAGGGACAGTCTAGTGAAAAATAAAGAATATTAATACACATTTTTTCTCTTCAATGTTTCTAGGCCCAAAATACTGTTTAGTGTCAACCGCCATGTTGTATTGCCTCCCCTAGCATCACTTAAAGTGCCCACATCCACTCCATTAATTGCAATAGTAGGGATGTGCCAGCTCTCATGGTGCAGCCATCCGTCAAGATGCTCCCAGGTAAATAGGGATGCTGCAGGACTTGATCTCAGGGACTTAGGGGTATATTTAAACCGGACCTTCACCATGATTTAATGAAAAGCCCAAACTCTTAAAAAACGATTCCCCAGCATCTAAAATTAATATATTTGACATTTTTAGTCACTAACTTATTATTCTTTCCCCCACTGGGCTGCAACTCTGTTCAGGAATTTAGGATACGGGCGCCGCCATCTTGACTCAGAAGCATCACACTTACTGAGGAGAGGAGAGTGGGATAAGGTACAGGGGGGCAGGTTATAGCTGTGCTTTGCTCAGACAGAGCAAAGCTGGGGTCAGGGAAAGGTCAGCAGTCCCAGAATGCAGAGCAGCACAGTCACTTCCTGTTTGCAGGCACTTCCTGTTTGCAGGCTGCCTGATAAAATGGCGGCTTCCATAAGCCGCCATCTTGGATGTTTAAAGGCTCATAACATGCAGTAGATGCAGGTAGGATGATTTTTAATGTGAGCAATCTGTATGTACAGTGTGGGGGAAACATATAAGATTTTTATTCAGAGTGAAGGTCCGCTTTAAGAAACACTAACGCCACGTAGTGCTGGATGAATGTCAGGTGAATGGCAGGCCCCAGTGCAAAAGGTGTATTTATCAAGTCAAAAATCCACAGCTCCTATGATAGTGCCAGGTAGTGTCCCATCTATCATCAGCTGAATTCCCTACAGCACCAGGTAAGACCAGTCGCTCACCCTGCACTGTACAGCCTTATCCCATACATTTCAGTAGGGTGGAATGGTTATAATTATTTTGGCTTTTTATTTTTAGGGCTGGTGCATGTGCCACAGGATTCCTGGGCTGTCCCCAATGCAATTCCTATTTTTTAATTAAATTAATATAATGCCCTGACTCTGTGTGCCTGGAATCCTGTTTTTTGAGTAACGCTGCGAGTGCTCAGTTTTCTATTAAAAAATGTTGACAACTTGCGGCGCTCCCAGCCGGCGATAAGTGTCTCTAGACCCGAACATTGGGGGGTTCGCCTACCCCTACTACTGTATGTATATGTGTATAGTGAAGTTGTATATGACCAGACGTGGACCCCCCACAGGTAACAACGCCGAGCGCGTTCGTAGTGTGACTCACTCGCCCTTGAAGTAGTGCAGGAGACACTACGAACGCGCTCGGCGTTGTTACCTGTGGGGGGTCCACGTCTGGTTGGTCTGTATGCACTTTTGTTCATTTCTTTCTCTTGCACTTCCATCACCATGGCGTGTTTTCCTGCTCAATGGTATGTTATTCTGCTTTATTTTTGTACACTCATGTGGATCTGAATTGATTAATAGGTGGGTTTAGCACATTTTTTGTTGTATTTTTGCACTTTTGCATCTGAGAGCATACTAGTTATAGTATATAGGATTTGGATACACACTTTTAATGGAGAGTATTTTACTTTTTGCACTGAGACAGACCTCCAGCGCCCCCTTGTGGTTTTAAATGTTTATGTCATGTAGTTGTTATTGTATAGTCTTAATGTTCATTGTGATTGTAAATATATGTAATTAGTCAATAAATTTGAATATTTTTTAGACCCTTAAAGTGGTGCAACTGTTTCATCCTTGGCACTTTTTAGAGGGTACTGTGGGTGTCCCTCTTTTCTTGCAGTGTATTGAGTTTTGAGTGCTGGGATTAGTGTGCACACTATTATTGGCTTTATTGTTGACTTACCATTTGGCTTATAGACTGGTGCAACTTTTCTAGCTTGTCTAAAACTTGTATCCTATTGCTGCTGGCGTTGCCCCCCATTCCCTAGGCTGGTGTTCCTGGGGACAAAACAAAAATGCAATTCTGTGAGACTCACCTGTAGAATTGGTTTTGCTTCCGATCCATTCCAGGCCGTCCTTTATTCTTTACATCTGGGGACTTCTCCGCCCCCCTGAGGGGCGTGGACTGCAAGATCAAAGGTGTGGCTCCTCCCAGCCCCCTATAAATGGCAGCTGCCTCCTAACCGGCCCAGTAATTAAAAAGCAGTAACTCAATAGCAAGAGGCAAGGTCGGGAGGCCCCGAACATAGGAGACCATGTTACTTCACATAGTCTCCACTTGTATTCTCTCGAAAAACATATAATTTAAATTCTTATAATAGTCCTGTGAATAAGTAATGTTTCAATCACAATAAAAAAGGCATCCAGGACAGTAATAAACCTCAAAGAGGACGGCCTGGAATGAATCGGAAGCAAAACCAATTCTGCAGGTGAGTCTGTAGAATTGCGTTTTTCTTCCAATCCATTCCAGGCCGTCCTTTATTCTTTACATCTGGGACATCCAAAAGCAGTGTCCATTAGGGCGGGATCCCCAGTGTGGAACAGCAGGTAGTTCATTTCAATACCGCCTGCCTGAAGCACCTTTTGGCCAAAAACAGCGTCAGCTGAGGCCCTGACATTGTAAAACTTGGTAAATGTATGAACTGAAGACCAAGTGGCAGCTGTACAAACCTGTTCCACCGAGGCCTGATGCTGAAAGGCCCAGGAAGCACCAATGGCCCTAGTAGAATGAGCTGTGACCCGAAAAGGGGGGTTCCTTCCCCTGGGCAGAATAGGCTCTTATCACCGCCTGTCTGATCCACTTACTGAGTGTGGACTTGGCTGGTGGAAATCCCTTTCTAGAGCCTTCCGCTAAGACGAAGAGCAAATACGATTTCCAGAAAGAGTCACTAGCAGCCAGGTAATATCTTATGGCTCTGACCACATCTAAAGCATGGAGAGTCCTTTCTTTAGGATTAGCCGGTGCACTGTGCAGTCAGTCACTAGTGGGTAGGTGCCCCATACAGTCAGTCAGTCTCTAGTGGGTAGGTGCCCCGTGCAGTCAGTCAGTCACTAGTGGGTAGGTGCCCCGTGCAGTCAGTCAGTCACTAGTGGGTAGGTGCCCCATGCAGTCAGTCTCTAGTGGGTAGGTGCCCCGTGCAGTCAGTCAGTCACTAGTGGGTAGGTGCCCCGTGCAGTCAGTCAGTCAGTCACTAGTGGGTAGGTGCCCCGTGCACTCAGTCTCTAGTGGGTAGGTGCCCCGTGCAGTCAGTCAGTCAGTCACTAGTGGGTAGGTGCCCCGTGCAGTCAGTCAGTCACTAGTGGGTAGGTGCCCCGTGCAGTCAGTCAGTCACTAGTGGGTAGGTGCCCCGTGCAGTCAGTCAGTCACTAGTGGGTAGGTGCCCCATGCAGTCAGTCTCTAGTGGGTAGGTGCCCCGTGCAGTCAGTCAGTCACTAGTGGGTAGGTGCCCCATACAGTCAGTCTCTAGTGGGTAGGTGCCCCGTGCAGTCAGTCAGTCACTAGTGGGTAGGTGCCCCATGCAGTCAGTCACTAGTGGGTAGGTGCCCCGTGCAGTCAGTGAGTCACTAGTCGGTAGGTGCCCCATGCAGTGAGTCACTAGTGGGTAGGTGCCCCATGCAGTCAGTCACTAGTGGGTAGGTGCCCCATGCAGTCAGTGAGTCACTAGTGGGTAGGTGCCCATGCAGTCAGTCAGTCACTAGTGGGTAGGTGCCCCATGCAGTCAGTCACTAGTGGGTAGGTGCCCCGTGCAGTGAGTCAGTCACTAGTGGGTAGGTGCCCCGTGCAGTCAGTCAGTCAGTCAGTCAGTAGTGGGTAGGTGCCCCATGCAGTCAGTCAGTCAGTAGTGGGTAGGTGCCCCGTGCAGTGAGTCAGTCACTAGTGGGTAGGTGCCCCATGCAGTCAGTGAGTCACTAGTGGGTAGGTGCCCGTGCAGTCAGTCAGTCACTAGTGGGTAGGTGCCCCATGCAGTCAGTCACTAGTGGGTAGGTGCCCCGTGCAGTGAGTCAGTCACTAGTGGGTAGGTGCCCCGTGCAGTCAGTCAGTCAGTCAGTCAGTAGTGGGTAGGTGCCCCGTGCTGTGAGTCAGTCAGTCAGTAGTGGGTAGGTTCCCCCGTGCAGTGAGTCAGTCACTAGTGGGTAGGTGCCCCATGCAGTCAGTGAGTCACTAGTGGGTAGGTGCCCCGTGCAGTGAGTCAGTCACTAGTGGGTAGGTGCCCCGTGCAGTGAGTCAGTCACTAGTGGGTAGGTGCCCCGTGCAGTGAGTCAGTCACTAGTGGGTAGGTGCCCCGTGCAGTGAGTCAGTCACTAGTGGGTAGGTGCCCCGTGCAGTCAGTCAGTCAATCAGTAGTGGGTAGGTGCCCCGTGCAGTCAGTCAGTCACTAGTGGGTAGGTGCCCCGTGCAGTCAGTCAGTGAGTCACTAGTGGGTACGTGCCCCGTGCAGTCAGTCAGTGAGTCACTAGTGGGTAGGTGCCCCGTGCAGTAAGTCAGTCAGTAGTGGGTAGGTGCCCCGTACAGTGAGTCAGTCACTAGTGGGTAGGTGCCCCGTGCAGTCAGTCAGTCAGTCAGTAGTGGGTAGGTGCCCCGTGCAGTCAGTCAGTGAGTCACTAGTGGGTAGGTGCCCCGTGCAGTCAGTGAGTCACTAGTGGGTAGGTGCCCCGTGCAGTCAGTCAGTGAGTCACTAGTGGGTAGGTGCCCCGTGCAGTCAGTCAATGAGTCACTAGTGGGTAGGTGCCCCGTGCAGTCAGTCAGTGAGTCACTAGTGGGTAGGTGCCCCGTGCAGTCAGTCAATGAGTCACTAGTGGGTAGGTGCCCCGTGCAGTCAGTCAATGAGTCACTAGTGGGTAGGTGCCCCGTGCAGTCAGTCAGTCAGTCACTAGTTGGTAGGTGCCCCGTGCAGTCAGTCTTCCACTAGTGGGTAGGTGCCCCGTGCAGTCAGTCACTAGTGGGTAGGTGCCCCGTGCAGTCAGTCAGTGAGTCACTAGTGGGTAGGTGCCCCATACAGTCAGTCAGTGAGTCACTAGTGGGTAGGTGCCCCGTGCAGTCAGTCAGTGAGTCACTAGTGGGTAGGTGCCCCGTGCAGTCAGTCACTAGTGGGTAGGTGCCCCATGCAGTCAGTCAGTGAGTCACTAGTGGGTAGGTGCCCCGTGCAGTGAGTCACTAGTGGGTAGGTGCCCCGTGCAGTCAGTCAGTGAGTCACTAGTGGGTAGGTGCCCCGTGCAGTCAGTCAGTGAGTCACTAGTGGGTAGGTGCCCCGTGTAGTCAGTCACTAGTGGGTAGGTGCCCCGTGCAGTCAGTCAGTCAGTGAGTGAGTAGTTGCAGGCGGCTGAGTGGCGGTAGTGGGGAGGATGGTGTGAGTGCGGCAGCCGCGCTTTCTCTCTCTTTCTCTCTCTCTCTCTCTCTGTGTCTCTCAGTGTCTCCGAGTCTCTCTCCTGCTCTCAGTCTCCCCCGGTCGGTCGGTGGTCGGTGGGTGTCTCGGTGGTCGGTGGCTCCGGGTGCCGGATGGTGTGCGGGCTTCCCAGGACAGGGGATGCGATCTGGCCGCGATGATCAGGATCTTCCCGGACTTCAGCGTGCAGGTGACGGCGGCGGCACCGGGAGCTGGCGGGGTTCCACCCGAGCCCGGGGCGGCCAGAAGCGGGGGAACCAACGGCAGCCACCCGCACAATGTGCCCGGGGTCAGCTCCTACCAGCAGCGGTGAGTGCGCACCATTGTTTCCGGGGTGTGGGTGGGGGGGGGGGGGGTGCTGGGAAGGGTCCTCCATCTGGGGGCAAGGTGCAATAAGGCTCCTGAGCCGCCCGCCGCCGCCTCACCCCCTCCACTATCGGCCGCTCCTCGCCGCTCGCTGCCATTACCTCAGGCGCTCGCTCTCCTTCCCGCGCCGGCGGCTCCCGCCGACCTCCAGCCGGGGATGTCGGGCGCTTGGCTCTGGTGAGTGCGGAGGAGGAGGAGGGGGGAGCTGGGGGTCAGATGCAGCGGGTGAGCCGCCGGAATCCAATTACAAGTCCACCATAGCCGACTTGTAGCGGGAAAGCGGCTCCACCGGGTGTAACACAGGCAACAGCAGCAACATCAGCACCCGCTCTGTGGACCTCACCCGCCACAACTTTCCTGCTACTGCTCACTCTGCTCCATCCATGCCACACAACTGTGTGTGTATATATATATATGTATAGTTATATATATAATGCTATAGTTATATATATATATATATATATATAACTATAATATATATAGTTATATAGCTATACTGCTGCTCACTCTGCCACCCTGCTCCATCCATGCCACACAACTGTGTGTGTGTGTATATATATGTATAGTTATATATATAATGCTATAGTTAATATATATATATATATATATATATATATATATATATATTGCATATATAATGAGAGCTTTATTAGTTTTCCTACTACTGCTGGCTCACTCTGCCACCCTGCTCCATCCATGCCACACAAGTGTGTGTGTGTGTGTGTGTGTGTGTGTGTGTGTATATATATGTGTGTGTATAGTTATATATATATAATGCTATAGTTATAGTTATATATATATATATAACTATAATATATATAGTTATATAGCTATACTGCTGCTCAATCTGTCACCCTGCTCCATCCATGCCACACTGTGTGTGTGTGTGTGTGTGTGTGTGTGTGTGTGTGTATATATATATATATATATTATATATATGTATAGTTATATATATATATATATATATATATATATATATATATATATAATGCTATAGTTATTATATATATATATATATTGCATATATAATGAGAGCTTTATTAGTTTTCCTACTACTGCTGCTCACTCTGCCACCCTGCTCCATCCATGCCACACAACTGTGTGTGTGTGTGTGTATATATATATGGTATATATATGTGTGTGTATAGTTATATATATATATAATGCTATAGTTATAGTTATATATATATATAACTATAATATATATAGTTATATAGCTATACTGCTGCTCAATCTGTCACCCTGCTCCATCCATGCCACACTGTGTGTGTGTGTATATATATATATATATATATATATATATATATATATAGTTATATATATATATAATGCTATAGTTATTATATATGTATATATTGCATATATAATGAGAGCTTTATTAGTTTTCCTACTACTGCTGCTCACTCTGCCATCCTGCTCCATCCATGCCACACAACTGTGTGCACACATATCTAGAATGTGTATATATATATATATATATATATATATATATATATATATATGTGTGTAGTTATATATATATAATGCTATAGTTATTATATATAAATATATATATTGCATATATAATGAGAGCTTTATTAGTTTTCCTGCTACTGCTGCTCACTCGTGCCACCCTGCTCCATCCATGCCACACAACTGTGTGTGTGTATATATATATATGTATAGTTATATATATATAATGCTATAGTTATTTGATATATTTATTTTATATATAATGAGAGCTTTATTAGGTTTCCTGCTTTTTTCTAGTTCTGTGTCCTCCAGACAGCCTCAGGGGTGACTCTGACTTCTGTGTCATTATGTCTCTGGGAATCCCCAGCTAGTGAAGTTACATTGCCACCTCTATTGCCAGCTCCATAGTTTGGCTATAGGGCCTTTTCTCACCAGCTATAGATACACCATATATATAGAGAGAGAGATATATATATTTTTTTACATGTTTATATATAGTTTTATTTATTTAACTATTAGATTCCAGTAGCTAGTTCATGGTGCATATTCACAATAAGTAAATAACACTAAATGTATATATATATATATATATATTGCTGTTAGATGATTGATGATTGTCAGAATGATATATTATCTCTTCCTGACCATTATCCATCATCATCTAACCTCAGTAAATAAACCTGTAGTTAGTACATGTTCCTAGTTAATAACTATATATATATATATATATATATATATATATATATACACATAATCCGTTCTGCTAATAAA
Source organism: Gastrophryne carolinensis (assembly GCA_027917425.1). Lineage (NCBI taxonomy): Eukaryota > Metazoa > Chordata > Amphibia > Anura > Microhylidae > Gastrophryne > Gastrophryne carolinensis. The sequence goes on from CM051244.1 coordinate 134,630,306, forward strand.
GTGCAGTAATAAATCATCATGGCCTTTATCTATTACTCATTCAGCCTAAGTAAATGAACTTGTAGATGGTACATGTTCCTAATTAGTAACTAGTTTTATATAAATATATATATATAGAGAAAGAGAACGATAGAGATAGATGAGTAATACATCATCCTGGCCTTTATCTATTACTTATCTGGCAGCAAGAAATATACCTAATCTATCAGATCGTATTTTTCCTGTTTTCCCATCCAAGAAGCCGGTTGGATCCATTCAGGCAGATCTTTCCAGGGTGTATGTGTCTGTCCTGTTCAGCCATCCCTCCAAGTCTCTGTCTGTCATTGTTCATGCCATGGCATCTCGCTGTCTGGAGGAGCCTAGAACATTATTGAAAAGTGTGGGACAGCCACAGGTCACTTTGTAAGCGTAACCCATGTGGCATTATTTCAAAGTCTGAATCACTCAGGCAAGGCTAAGGTCTTCTTGATGTACGGTCTATGAAGAGGCTTTGCGTTCATTCAGTGGCAAATCTAATTAATAGGAGTAGGTGATCATAAAGTATTGTCATGCTATAATTCTCATTGTAATTCTGATTATTGTTGTACAATGAATGTACACATAGTGGTATTACTCAACCTACATAGTTATGTGTTTGGGTGGAAATTTATGTGTGGGCATATATTATAATTTCTGAGAAAGCGTTTAGTTTGTTCTGTAGGACAGATGATCTATCAAGTAGTAATAAATAACTACTCTCTCTCTCTCTATATATATATATATATTTATATATATATATATATATATATATATATATATATATATAAATATATATATATATATATATATATATATATATATATATATTACACGTATATACTGCTTAAGTTATGTGCCGATATACAAGAAAATGTTAAAGCCACACCATAAAATTGCAATGCATAATCGTAGCCTATGTGTAAAAATCCTATGTACAACGTTACCCGTAAAGGAATACATGCAAAGGATTTATATAAAATGATGGATGTAGTTGCTATTATACTTGCATTATAGAAGACGTTTATATGGTTGCTGCATTGAAACTATTTTGTCCAATATATTTTTCAACAAAGCATTGTATATCATTAGTGAACCTAGGTTTATTTATCTACCTACAGATATATAGATAGATATATTGCGGCTCATACTTTTAGCGCTGTACGCATGCCCTCATATTGTGGTTTTCTTCTTCTGAGCGTTGGCTGTACATTTCTATTACATCTTTCTATCTGATTCCTAGTTGTTGGCCTATTATGACCAATTTCTAAGGCATTGCAAGTAGCTCTCCATTCCAATCTTTAGATGTGATTGAAGCTCTAATACTTTGCAATCCATGTCCTTCAGAGGTGGATGAGAATTGGAAATCAGCAGGGGTTAATCGTATTCCTCTCTCTCCCCACACCTTGTTTATCAGAACATATGGAAATGGCCTGTCACTCCCCAAAGTGCTAGGGATCAGTCACAGGATGAGGACAAGGGAAGGAGGGGGAGCAGAGGTCAGCGGGGAAAGACAATGACACATTGATTTCATTGCAGAGCTTGCAATCAAACACAATAATACATCTCACTAAACACAAAGTTATAGAGGAAATAAAGACCCTTTCAGTAGACAGAGTTTTCTCAGTGTGACAAATCTGAGAATTTTATTTATAGTATAAACTAACACTGATTCTGTATTCTAAGGGGACTTCTGCGTTACTGATGACCATGAGCAGGTAGCATGGGGAACTGATGTCACCAATCACGCTAGGATACCATGTATAACATTTTTTATGGTATGCGATAATACTGTGTATATAAGTATATGTTTTTTTTTTTTTTTGCCATCAAGTGCCAAAAATGAACATAGACTTACAAAAAGAATTATCGGTACATCTGCACATCTGCATACTTTTAGGATTTTTATATTTGATATTTTTTTAATTTCACCTATATCACCTATGGCTGCATAGTCAAATTCTTCACACATCACTGCAGCATCTTTTCAAAAGAGATAAAAAGAATGCTCTTTTTGCTAATGCTGATTACAGAAGCGATCATAATCCAGATTACATTAACCCTTCCATCATCTAGAGCAACGGGATCACTAAGAGGGCAGGGATGCTTTTAAATCTTGAATAGGTGGATTTAATGGTAAAAAAAAACACAAAAAAGAGGCTAGCTTATTTATGTTATGTGTAATCATTCTGAAGACTCTATCAGTTGATGATGTTCACACTGAGAGATGAGCGGTCTGTTTAAGTCATAAAAGCACAACGTTCTTAAACTGATTGCATTGCTAAAGCCTCAATATAATATAGTTGTAGAAGGAATAAATTGTGTTTTTAGTCCTTCTCTGTCCTGCTAGTCAGCCCCTTTTCATCACAGTAGTTTGAGAACTGTTCTCCTTAATACATAGAGACGGCAGATCTCTCACCGAGAATGGCAGACGTTTAGATATTTCCCCCCCTACTTGCGCTAGGCTGAAGCACCCTTAGCATCATCTTTGTCACCCAATGCACTTCCAGGGTATGAAAGCATAGCAAGCACATGAAAATAACATTTTCCCTTATCTCGAAAAAGAAAGACATTTTTTTATGATTATTTATATTTTTTCAACTACTGAAAAATCTCCGAAAGTAATAATGAGTTATGAGTTTCTGAATTGCTTTAACTGTCCTAAAAAACGACTCTGGCGGATTATATTACCATGTAGCCATGTCAGCAATAGAGCAAAGTATGCAGCAAGATGAAGATGCTTAGCCTGGACAGTGCTTGTCTTAGCGGGTAAAGGCAATCCCTAAATTGCTCTTTGGGCAAAAAGGGATCTCTGCATAAGATTGGATGCTTGAAGAAAGGTTTACTTTACAGGTATAAAGAGTTTTCTGTTTTAGTAAATCATGCCTAAATTATCTTAACAAGTCTGCATATGAAAACTCTCTCTGTTAAAAGAGAAATATAAAAATGCATAGCGAAGCCCGACCATTGCTAAAGGGACTATAGTAAGGGTAAAAGTGAAGAGCATGATAAAATAGCCAATATTGCTTCTTTTAGGGCCCTGTTTTAAGACTTTTCTATTTGTCTATTTAACATGTTTTTAACACCAGATTAAAATTGAAAGCAAGAATTAAGGCAGACCCACACCCACCAGTTAAACAAGGCCAAATCTGTCCCTATGGTACCCCAAACTCGCTTATCACAATCTTTCAGCTTCTAAGGAAGCAGCATGTCTGTGGTACGCGTAGAGATTTAATGAGCATTTTATCAGTGACACTTTCTTTACCTGATGCTGTGACTGCTATGATCTTTTTTTATCATGAACTTTTTATATTTGATGTACTTTCATTCACGACACACAGATGCATTCATATATTGTTAGGGATTTGTTGTGTTTGATATTACATGCCCAGTATTTTGCACATCAGTTGGATTGATGGTGGCGATTTATATGTTGTATTAGGTAACTTTCAATCTTCCCCATCGTCTTTATTATATATTATTATTATATTAGTGATTTTGACTAGCGTGGGATTTTTTATGTTTTGTGTTAAAAAAATATATATATATTTATATCATGTTGAGATTTTAGAGCTGATTTTTTTTTTTTTTTTTGGGGGTGGGAGGATTTGTGTTTGTGTGCCCACCAGCCCTCTCTTACCTGCTATAGTTAACACCTCTTTTGTTGAAAATTGAAGCCGCAGCACAGACTCTCAACTGCAGGACTGACACCCGTTCATGTCGGTGGTGGTAGAGGTCAGACTTACCTATTGAACAATACTTACTAGTGGCAGGTGTAAAGTAGGCAGATCCTTAGCTTTTTATTATATATATATATATATATATATATATATATATATATATATATATAATCTGTTCAAAATACCTTATATGTTCCTTATGAGCACCTTCTAAATATTTTTAAATGATAGAAATGTAAACATCTGCAATTCCTAGAGGGTTGTATAGCTTCTTGAAGACAATAGAATGTAGAGTTAAAGCAAAATCAAAGTCAAAAGACTTTAGGTCCACTTTACGTCTTCTAGACACTTCTTTAGTACGGGAGTCAGAATAGGGAGGCCTTTGCAGCTTTTGTCCTGACAAGGGGATTAAGACCTATCACAGTGATGGCTGTTAGCTCTTTGTTACACCAAGGTAGTGTAATACATTGGGACATATCTCTTACATTAAACTGCAACACACAGTCTGTTTAGCAGTGGCAAAAGATTCTTGCGTGGAAATCTGAAAACAAAGTAAATTATCGCAGTAGCTCTCTTTTAGTTTCTCTAAAAGGGATTGCTTGTCTTGTTCAGGGGTTCAGAAATATTATCAAGTTGTGGGGTAACATGGATACACAGTATTACAAAACAGTAAAAAAAAGATTTATGCCCTTATTCATCAAGCGATAGCGCCAGGTAGTGTCCGACGAGCGCCAGGTAGCGGCAGCTAACGGCGACTACCGACTCAAGTACGCCCGGCGGCGGTCACAATGACGCATTTATCAAGCAAAATGAGGCTAGCGCCGGCGAGAGCGACGGCTAGCGCGGCATTCATCATGAAGCCGCCTGGACCGAACAGCGCCGCTGCAAATTCCCTCACAGCGCCAGGTATGAGCTGTCGCTCCCTGGCGATGTCCAATGCATTTCAATGGAGAAATCTATAATAATTCATGATTAATTGGTAATAATTTTTTTTTACATTTTTTTAATGTCAAAAAATCGGAGAACACTTCTGCAATGTTAGGATTTATTTTTAAGTAAAAAAAAAAAAAAAAAATATGTGCAGAATTGATCAAACAGGTCTGAGATTAATGTATTCATATTACAAAATGATTCTAACAACATGTATAATGTTACATTAAAAAAATATGGTTGTTTAGGGGTTAAAAACTAGTTAATACAGATCGCCGCCAGCGCTCTGGGGTTTAAACAAGGAATGGACAGCGACAGCACATTCGGAGCGTGATTTTTTGATGAATATGAAGCTAGCCGTTCGCTCTGGCCATTCGTTGTCAGGCGCTCACATACAACGCTGGACCTGTGAAACAGCGACCCCCCAGCCCGTATTCAACATTACCGCACACCGACTGAGTCGCTGTCATCAAGCTAATGCCGGCCAAGCACAGCGAATACTGGCTGGCGCTGAAAAAATCACGCTACAGTCGCTCATCTGTCGCTACCTGGCGCTATTGATGAATCGGCCTCCCCGTTTTAAAAGTGCAGAAAATGATGTCATTATGAAAGTGATACTAAAATTTGGGTAATTGGATTTTGGGTCAAGTTGTGTTTTAAACGTAAGCTGGAGTTATTCACATATTTTTCCCTAAAGGCAAACCACAATCAATCAGTAGGATTAGTTGCCAAATGCTAAATAGGACTTTTTAAGGGCAAAATTAAATTGCTGTGCAATTGCATATGTGAAAGAACCCATAGGCTTACCTGGGCAGTGATTTACGTGTGGTTGTGGGGCGACCCTAATGGCTCCAGCTTTCAAGACTACATGAGATTCAGTCTGCAGGATGGCAGGCAATAAGCTTGGTTTTCGCAGAACCATCGGCTCCGAAGCTCCAGACCGCCCCCCTGTTACGCATTTGAGCAGCCATTACTGATAGCACATCAGCAGGGGATGCTCATGTGATGCTCCTCTGCTACCAATCAATGAGGGACGCACACCAAGGATGACATGAGAGTGTGCTGTCAGCACTGGAGCCAACAGCACTAAAACCAAAGGACTTAAACCCACACAACTTTGTGGCATTGTGTCTACAGGGTATCAGATATGTGAGATTTCTTCTTTTAACTGCCTGGATATGGAATTTAGGACATACATGCTTTAGGCTTCCTAAGACAGAGACAGCACCCTGTGTTGATCAGGACCCTTCGCATGGCAAAAGATGTATAAATCAGTCCATGTCCATAACATAAGAGTAGACAGGGCAATGCATGGAGCCTGGGCTGGATCTGATAAAGTCATAAGTTATGTTAAACTGGACTTGCAACATGCTGCAGAAGAGGTAAGGAAAGTATAAAAACAGAAATGTGATTGAAGTGATTAAACAGATAATTGCTTCAAAATAAAAAGACTGTCACATAGATCAGGAGACTGTCAGTGGCACAGATCCCTTAGATATAGTGCTTGCCTCCCTCCTTCAGCTCTGATAGCACAAAATATATTTCTCTGGTCATAATATAGGTAACCAGGCTTGATATTCCTAGTTGGGTAAGAGACAGGTAAAACACACTAATACCAAAAAGGGTTCAGCTGGGGTTCTTGCTTTAGACTCATGCAGAGCTAAATATCCCAAATTACTTTGGTCATTACATGGTCAATTACACAAGGATTAGTATCCCTTGGATCCGACTGTTGTTCATTGCTGGGAAGGAATTTGGGAAGCAAGCAACTGCTATATAGATCTGCTGGAAGATTGCATTGAACTTTATAAAAGAAAAAAAAAAAAAAATATATATATATATATATATATATATCAGGCAGATATGTAAAATAAAGTCGACACAGTGCTGTTAAAATAGCAGGTTTTTGTCATGTAAGAAAATCAGACCTTGATGAATCGTTTCAGAACTTTTAATGTCACATATAATCTTAATCTATTCAATTGAAAAATAAAATGAAATCTTTTAGGGTGGAAAAATAAAACCAAAGTAGTAAAATAATGTGGTTACACAAATATGCAGACACATAAACCAAAACTTTGCCGAACTATTCTAGGATTTACGACAGCATTCAGTCTTTTTGGGAAGGGGTTGATCATCATGGCACTTCTAGACTTGGCAATCTCGCCCACTGTTCCTTGCAAAAGCGCTCTGAAAAAAGCCATTTTGGTGATGTTGAGATATTCTTTGGGTCTAAGGTGAAATTCCTCTTCATCTTCAGCTGGTCTGAAGGTTTTGTGCCACAAATGACTAATATTTAGCACTGCTGATAATTCCCTCTACCTTGATTAAAGCATTACTTCCAGGGAACTGGAAAAACAGCCCCAATAAGCATTATTCTGCCTCCACCGTGCTTCACTATGGGAATGGTGTTATTTTGGTGAGGCACAGTTTTGGCTTCTCGCCAAACATACCTTTCTGAATAATGGCCAAAAAGTTCAACCTTGGTCTCATCAGATTATACCACTTTTCCCCACATGCTGTCAGCAGACTTGCAAGGCTTCTGCCTTGCCACCCTACACCACAAGTCTTAAAGGAGCCACAGCACTCAACCCTGTTAGCTTGCAGGCCAGCCTATAATCTGTCTCTAAACTTGGTTAAAAACAGAGGACTCGGTCACACACATCTGCAGAGATATGCTTAAGCTGCACCACTACGCCAAAGTGCCTCTGTGGGGTGCAGTCCTAACTCTAATCTCTGAGAGCCCATCTGGGACATACAATGCAATAGATAAATTGGGAGCAGGCTTACCTGAGGTTGCCCTAAACCTCTCAAGTGCAAGCCATGGGGTGGAAGGGTCAAAGACCACCCTACACCACAGCCCAGACAAACAAAGGATATTGGAGTTCGTTGTCACATGCAGAATTCGAGTCTTTGACCGAATTTCTTGCAGCTCCTCTAATGTTGCTGTAGGCCTCTTGGCAGGCCAGGTTTTCTTCTGTCTTTTTATAGATTTTCAAGAGATGTCTCCAGTTCTTAGTAATGCCACTATTATGCCAAATTGTATCCACTGCTTGATAAGCATGTGCACTGTGTTCCATAGTATAATGTATATAATGCCTCTTATGCCTTTTTTACCCTTCTCCTGACTGATCATTTTTAACAATAATATCCCTTTGATGTGTTGTTAGCTGTTGATGGATCATAGCGTTTGCTTTAAAATGCAACTAAGAAAATTGTACTCGAAACAGCTGAATTTTATTTGGGGGGGATCTGAATTTCTTTAAAGTGGACCAACACCCAGGATTTTGACTATCCTGGGTCTTGGTCCACTTCGGTGGGGCACCCCCGATCGGGGTGCCCCGCTGTGTGAAACCCCCCGATCACCCCGAAAAACTCACCTCTCCCCGCTCCCAGCGCCGACGGACAAGCAATCTGACAGGAACGGACAAGCGGCTCCTCCGCCGCCGCCTCCCGCGCGTCCCTCTTGACGCGCGCGCGCCCGCGCCGGCCATTCACAGACGGCCGGCGCGGGTGAGCGCACGCCTAGAGGGGCGCGAGGGAGATAAGGTAAGGTAAGGGGGTTTGGGGGTGTTTCACCCCGCGGGACATCCCAATCTCGGATGTCCCACGGGGAGGGAGGTGATCGGCCCGGGAATCTTATAGATTCCCGGAACGATCACGGGAGGGTGGCGGTCCACTTTAAATGATGGCAGCTGTTTACTGACTACTATACTCATGTGATTGGCTAAACACAACCACATCCTCAAATATAAGAGGGTGTCAGTCACACTTATGTAACCACAACTGTAACCAGTTTTCCCCCTCTAAATTATTTCAAATAACAGCCATTTTTGAATTCCGCACGGCACACCTAATAACACAAATAATAGTTTTAATCAGAATTTAAAGTTGACTAAAACCCTTGTAACCTAGAAAGACTCCAGATGCAGGTTACAGCTTGGCCGATCACGATTTGTGATGTCCTGCTGCGTGAAACCCCCAGGATTGCTGATCAATTCACTTCAGGAATCAATCCCATGGCACAAGTATTATCCTTTGAAGAGATCCAGGATTCATCCATTGAATTGAGCTTTATAGAAAACCTGTGGCTGGAACATGGCCCTTATTGATTCTGAGGGGTGCACATGCAGCCTGATATCTTCAACAGGTAAGTATTGAAGATCGCTGGGGAGTAAAGGTGAGTACAAAAATACTGTACGTATCAGAACATATATATTTTCTTTACCTGCAACATGTCTCCTTATTTGCCATGATTGTCAACACATTGATGCCAACTTGAAAAATTCACTGTGGCTAGCAGGACTGTGAATTCAGTAGGCCAAAGTTCTGAGTCCAACTCTGTTTCCTCTAATTTATCAGGGTCCGACTCTAGCTTTGACACCAACTCTATCATAAATAGCCAGTAAATAGTGACACATTTGTATGCATGAGTCAGGATTCCAGGAAAGAAACCAATAAGACTCACACAGCTACTGTAGTGTCCTCCACAGTCATACATTAAGAGATTATTAGGAAACAGACTTTCCTCTACTTTCTCTGTACAGTGGATGGTAGTTAGTTTCTACCCCCCATTCCTGAGAGAACTTCTACTAGATGTTTAGCACAGAGAGAAACTGCTAACAAATGCCAGATACAAGTAATACAATGGCCAGAAATTGGATTATTAGTGATTAGTGTGATTAAACACACTTTTGTTTATTAATGAATGTAAAGTTTGTTGAAATGTTAATACTTAGAGGCCGATTCATTAATAGCGCCAAGTAGCGACAGATGAGCGCCAGTAGCGTGATTTTCACAGCTAGTATTCGCTGTGCTTGGCCGGGGTTTGCTTGTTGACAGCGACTCAGTCGGTGTGCGGTAATGTTGAATACGGGGTTAGGGGTCGCTGTTTCACAGGTTCCGCGTTGTATGGGTGCACCTGACAGCGAATGGCCAGAGCGAACGGCTTGCTGCAGATTCATTAAAAAATCACGCTCAAAAATTTCTCGCGCTGTGAATTCCTTGTTTAAACCCCAGAGCGCTGGCGGCGATGTGTGTAAAGTAGTTTTTAACCCCCAAACAACCTTTTTTTTTTATATGTAAAAATTATACAAGTTTTTCTAAACATTTTGTAATATGAATACAAGAATATCAGACCTGTAATATCAATTCTGCAAATTTTTTTTTTACTTTAAAAAAAAACCTAACATTGCAGAAGTGGTCACAGAATTTTTGACATTAAAAAAAAAAAAAAATACAGTAATAGCAATTAATTATGATTATTTAAAGATTGCTCCATTGAAATGCATTGGACCCCGCCAGGGAGCGCCAGGTCATACCTGTCGCTGTGATGGGATTAGCAGCGGCGCTGTTCGTTGCAGTCGGCTACATGATGAATCCCGCGCTAGTTGATGCTCTCGCCGGCGCTAGCATCATTTAGCGTGATAAATGCGTCATTGTGACCGCCGCCGGGCGTACTTGATTTGGTAGCCGCCGATAGCTGGCGATACCTGGCGCTAGCCCTTGATAAATAAGGGCCTTAGTGTAATTCTGTTCTGGCTAACACTTCTGAGATGACTGCAGAGAGAAAGTGATTAACCTACTCTGGTCTTAAGTGAAGGAACTTACTATTGAGTATGTGCAGCACAGTTTCATACATTGGCCTCGATTCAATAAAGGTAGAAAAAAATTCTCATGGTAGTAAAAAATTCAATTCATGAGAAATAAGCCTGAGAATGTCACTGTTACTGAATCACTAGAAAAAAAAGACAATGAAAGTCAATGGCAGCTTTTACTACAGTGTAGAAAGGACTAAACAGTTCTCTACTTTTCTTAAAAGTAAAAAAGTGCCATTGACTTTCATTGTTTTCTTAGCTGGTGATTCAATGTGATATTCTCAGGCTTTTTTCTCATGAATTGAATCTTTTACTACCATGAGAATTTTTTTCTACCTTTATTGAATCGAGGCCAATGTAACTAAGAGCCTTGGGGTAGTATACAAAAACAGATGGGGGAGATTGGAGAACTCAGTATCTTATCGTTACTTATCATTGATTTGTATAAACAAGGGTCTTAGGTTTATACAACATAAAATCTATTTATGTTTAACATTTCTAAACTTCCTATGAAATTTACAATAATTATACAATACTAGTAAGAGATTTCCTTTTCTATGCTGGAGTCAGTACATTTCTTCTAGCATGCAAATCTAACTCCGACTTTACAGCCCTTGTGGCTGGAGCAGGGATTACATTAAAAAGTCATAGATGTTGTGGTGACTGCTTCCAGTTAATTAATATTATAATGTATTAAAACATGCACACGTGTGACATGGCGCTACATATATATATATATATATATATATATATATATATATATATTTAAATGTATGAACAGGTGACTGTTTTTATTTTTACTATTACTTGATTATAAAATAATATTTAGTTATAACACCATCATGTTCCATATTACAGCACAAAGCAAAACAAGCCGGAGGTAATGCATATAATGCAAATAGACAAGGACTATCAAACGAAAGTGTTACAGAAAATCACTGTAATTATTATTATTGCTGATTTATATGGCGTCATCATATTTTGTGGCACTTTACATAGTGTTAATTACAAATATCAGTAGTAAAAACATTATGAATGCAAGGGCAATGAAAACAGGATCAGTATTTACAGGAAAAGAAGCCCTGCCTGTATAACCGTAAGCACTTTGCCGCTCCACAGGCCGAAACGCACATGGTGCGGGAGAGAAATATTTATTCCAAACTGGCTGTTTGATGACTTGAGTTTCTAGGGTAAATTTGAAGGTTTGAAAGGGGTAAAGAATGTCACATAGAAGGGAATTCTAAAGATGGGCTGAGGCATAAGAGAGGCACAAGCCCATAAAGAGGTGATTTGAGCAGAGAGAAGGCTACATGTATATAGAGTAATGAGGAGATGTGTGGAAAGCTGCCTTATAGACAGCCTTGTTTTTTATTCCATAGCTTCTAAATGCCTTAAATGCCACCAGTTAAGGCTTTTCCTGGTTTGCTGAAATGCAGTTCAGCACCTGACACTCAAAATACCTGCAGCTGCGTAACTGGCCATATTATGGTGATTGACAAGATGATCTGCATGGAGTAGAAAAAGGGAAATTCCTTATGCAGCGCATTTTCAGATTCTCCCAGCTATGGCAGCCTTAAAGCCCTCATTAAAGTCCCCCTGGAACACCCCAGTTTGGGATGCCCTGCAGTATAAAACCCTGCCATTCACCCAGTAAATTCACCTCTCCTCGGTCCAATGGCGCATCCGCAGCCTCTCGTCCATTCAGCTTCTCCGGCCACGCATATTAATGTGCGGCGCAAGAAGCTGAGTGGAATCCCAGCCGCAAACATTGCATCCTTTGGCTGTGCGCGGTCACGCACAGCTATTCAGTCGCATGTGCTGGCAGATAGGTAAGAATTCCAAGCCACTGGGGGGGGTCACACAGCTGGGATGCCATGGGGAAAAGGGAATTAGCTCACCTGGAGTCTCATTGACTCCAGGGCCAGTTTTGGTCCACTTTAAACACCTGGGCAAAATAAGTGCTATTATATGATAGTCTACAGGAACAAAAAATGCACCACCACACAAAATATAAATAAGGGGTTGGTGTGCAAACAAATGGTGTCCTCAAAAGACAAATATAATTGTATGATAGTCTACAGGTAAATAAATATTCGGCTAATATATCTTATTAAATACAAATGTGCCCATTATACTTTTTCCCCTATTGATACGTTTGAGTCAGAAAAAGGTGACCGATAACAGTAGATGGTGACATTGCAATGAATAGAGGGGGCTGTGCACAAGCACAGTAATTGGCTGGAGTGGCAGAGCCCAAGACCCACAGCAAGCGTTGCTTTTATCAGAAATAATTCACGTGTAAATGTTCAATACGACCCTCATTCTCAAAAACCGGGAGCTGCTGCACAGAAAAGAAGGTAAGTGCTGTTTTTTATTTTGAGTTTAGTGACCCTTTTACGCTCACTTGCCTACCAGCCTGCAGGCTTCTTCTTACAGAGTCCGGTAAGGCAGTAGCCCATTTGGCAATGTCAGCTCCGATGCCAACAGTGTGCACCCATGCCGGCCTCTATTCCTGTCCTTGTTGTCGGCCGTGAGGAAGCAGGTTCACTCATTGTTTCACAGCAGGAACACAACACATCTGTCACGTTCGGGGTAACTCCAGCCCTCCAGATAAGCCCTCAACCCCCAATCTCCGCAGCCAGCTTCACCTGTAGGAGCCCCGCGCTTGCCGGGACGCAGAATACGCCTGCCCGGGATCGGTTGCCCCCAGGACTTCAATGGCTCAAAGGATGAGAGCTTATTAATAGGAGATCTGGAGAACCAAATGGCTAGAGCGTTAGTAGCGGAAGTCCAGAGACAGGCCAGAGGTCGACAACGGGAAGACAGAGATCGTGGCAGTACCGAAGGATTAGGCAATTCGTGGTCAAGTTTCTAAGCAGAAGTCGGCAACAGGAGTTCAGATCAAGAATGGTCGGTTCAGGCGGTGGTCGGCAACGGGGGTTTCAGATCAAGAATGGTCGGTTCAGGCGGTGGTCGGCAACGGGGGTTCAGATCAAGAATGGTCGGTTCAGGCGGTGGTCGGCAACGGGGGTTCAGATCAAGAATGGTCGGTTCAGGCGGTGGTCGGCAACGGGGGTTTCAGATCAAGAATGGTCGGTTCAGGCGGTGGTCAGCAACGGGATCAATAACAAATACACAGAGGTCAATACAAGGTACAAGGAGCTATCACAGGCACTGGGTGACTGACGGAGCGAACCTAATATAGGCACAGACAAGATTGGGGATGGGGGGAATGGGTGTGTGATTGGTGCACATAGGAACTGGTTAGGGATTGGCCAGGATGAGGGATGAAGGCAACCTCCCTACCCTGGGCTCATGGGCCCATATACAACCCCAGGGGCGTTCAGCCCCAAAGTCAAGGGCTCATTGGCCCTGTCGCAGCAGAGCACTCTCCCCAACCCCACCCGGCCCTTTAATTAAGTTTCCTCCGGTGGGCGCGCTGGGAGCAGCATAAACGGAACGTGCTCGCACGCGTGCACGAGCACGTGTGAGGAAGAGAAGGTGCGCGCACGCCAGCAGGAACGGAAGCCGCCGCTCGCCGCGGCCGCTGGACCGGGGAACGGGTAAGTGGAACCTGACAACATCACAGCTAAACCACATGCACACTGGGGACAAGGACACCCAGACAGGCTCAGCTGCAGTATGGTGAGGTAAGTGAGGTTTGTTTTGTTAGGGCCACTTGATTACCTCCACACGAGGCATCCAGAATCGGAATGCCCCACTGTGTGAAACACCCAAGATTGCCCGGAAACTAACCTTCTTCCTTGGTCCAACAGTGCATGCATGAGCAGTGACCGCACCCCTGCTGTCCCATTTGTGAATGGCCCGTGCAGGCACTCTCCCTGTTAAAGGGTAGCGAGGGATGCGGGTGCCCCTCTGTGTGTAACCCACCAGGTTGCCCGATCTGACCTTGCCCTGTTCCTACGGTGCCTGTGCAGCTTTCGGCCAGTCATCGCGCTCTGATCCGCTCCCGCCCCTTCATCTAAGAGCTTGTCTAAGCAAGCGTATCCGAGCGTGATGATCGAATGAAGGCTCGGGCTGCCCTGGGGGCAAGGACCAAAAAAGGATAGTCAAAATCCTGGGTTTTGGTCCACTTCAACAAAGTACCTAAATGGATTTTGTAACCAATAAGTAAGAGAAAACAGCAGAAAAAAATTACAAAATTTTGGGTTAATGGTGAAATGTCTTCTAGGAAACAATGCAAGTCCTGTTGTTTTGTTTGACTTGATATCACTACTGACATGACTTGATCTAAATGAGAACTTTCAGAGACTTGATTCCAGTACTAAGCTATGCTTCAACCAAAAGCCCAAAGCACAAGTTGATGGCTATATAAATGTTAAAAGCTAAATAAGCACAATACAAACTGAGCACTTGGGCATAAAGAGATGTAAGAGACATAAACATATGATTTGCATGGCCTTGCCTACTTTCTAAGAATCATGAGTAAATCCTGTTATCCTTGGTCTGTAGGTGCCATGTAAAAACGTTTTAAGTTATGTCATTATCCAGGCACTCCCATTGTGTAGGGCTAAACATGGCAATGTTCTGATTTCCTTTTAAAAAACAAAGCTATATTCCCTGAGTATTGATAGAATTCACTTCATATTGTGTTGTCCTCTGTAAAAGGAGTGGCAGGGCTGACTGATTCAAGCACATTGTGTGCATTGCATTGAAGAGAGCTGAGATTGTTTCTAGCCTATCATTGACAGTGGGGGTGTCAAGCTGACACTAGCCTTGAAATTGTATTGGTTGTCAGGTTTAAGGGGGAGGCGCTTTCTGTGATGAGAGCAAAGCGCTAGCATGAGACGGGGAGGCCGATTCATTAATAGGGCCAGGTAGCGCCAGATGAGCGACTTTAGCGTGATTTTTTCAGCGCCAGCCAGTATTCGCTGTGCTTGGCCGGCGTTAGCTTGATGACAGCGACTCAGTCGGTGTGCGGTAATGTTGAATACGGGCTTAGGGGTCGCTGTTTCACAGGTTCAGCGTTGTATGTGAGCGCCTGACAACGAATGGCCAGAGCGAACGGCTAGCTTTATATTCATTAACAAATCACGCTCCGAATTTGCTGTCGCTGTCCATTCCTTGTTTAAACCCCAGAGTGCTGGCGGCGATGGGTGTTAACTAGTTTTTAACCCCTAAACAACCATATTTTTTGATTGTAACATTATACATGTTTTTAGAATCATTTTGTAATATGAATACATTAATATCAGACCTGTTAGATCAATTCTGCACAAATTTTTTTTTAAATTTTTTTTTACTTAAAAATAAATCCTAACATTGCAGAAGTGGTCTCCGAATTTTTGACATTAAAAAAAAAAAAAAAAAATTAATACCAATTAATTATGATTAATTATAGATTGCTCCATTGAAATGCATTGGACATCGCCAGGGAGCGACAGCTCATACCTGGCGCTGTGAAGGAATTTGCAGCGGCGCTGTTCGTTCCAGGCGGCTTCATGATGAATGCCGCGCTAGCCGTCGCTCTCGCCGGCGCTAGCCTCATTTTGCTTGATAAATGCGTCATTGTGACCGCCGCCGGGCGTACTTGAGTCGGTAGTCGCCGTTAGCTGGCGGTACCTGGCGCTCGTCAGACACTACCTGGCGCTAGCCCGTGATAAATAAGGCCCATACAGTTCATCAGATAGGCTTCCAGGCAAATTATTTTAAAGTCTAACTGGTCAATTCCTTTAAGAAAGTGCTCCTTACTAAGAGTAAAGAGTTCAGTGGTTAGGTGATAGATTTTGATGATTAGGTTAAGCATTATATTAAGGGGGAGCACTTTGGGGTTAAATGTCATCTGTGGGCTTAAAAATCTAACCTTACCTACAGTACATGCAGTTTAACAATGGCTCCTGAACCGTCAATGGTCAATGGTCCTCTTAACTCAGGTTGCAGCATGCTCCTGCCTACAGCACAGAGAGCAAGACTCCCTCGATGATTGGAGGGATATTTGTCCAGACCAGCCATGCTGGTATCTGCTGTTATCTCAGCATAACTAGGCTGGAACACAGTAGCTGGGGGAAGTATGGCTGCAGAACTAACAGAGAGGGCAGAAGAGAGCAGTAGAAGGGCCTTCTAGCCAGTAGAGGGGACTTTTAGCCTCTCTCAAAATTGTTGGGGTGCATGGCTTCTGCTGTGGAAAATCCATCGCCTAGGCAACATCAGTGCCTGCTGCTCAGGCATGCCCAAACACTGGACCCAAAATTGGGTTTCCATCTACTTTAAGACCAGGTTAATAATCAAATAAGTAGAAAATATAAAGAAAATCAGGGATTTCTATGTCATTCTGTTGACTAAATAAGTAGAAATCCCCCTTTTGTGGTCATATACCTGCAGTAAAAATTAGCTTGCAGAATTTTGTGTGACATTTGCTGTTGCCTGCTCTGTAGTACTAATTCAGTACCATGGAAATATATACCACAGTTAGGCAATTATTTAACACAATTATATTGGAGAATATTGGAGAAAAATTGGACCAGTTGTTCTAAACAAATAGGGTTCTAATTTTTGGTTTAGAGAATGAATTCCGAATAATTGTGCCACACAACGGCTCTAATTAAGCTCCAGCTTTTCCTTGCATGAGCTTGGATAAATGTCTTCTTTTGTGTCTGTATGTGTGAAAATCACTCCAGTTGTTTTTAACAGTTACATTTTTAATCTGCCCCTGTAACTGTCATTTTATGTGTTATTGTATGAAGTTGTATTTTGCTAGAAAAGCTGGTTATTTTCCATGTTTTCCTGTAAGTCATCGGTATACACAGACTGACATAATACTGCTAAGGCTCATGATGAGTGTCTAAACATGTCATAACAGTGACAAAGGAGGGATGTTAGTCTTGAGATCTCCACTGACGGTGAGGCGTGTTCTAGTTCTGTATATTTCATATGTTATTTATGCTGAGATCAATAAATAGATCCTTTTGTGCAGCCAGATAGACGAGTACAAGCCATGCGTTAGGCAGTTATTCCCTTTATAAAGCTAATATTTTTAATTCCAGCAATTAAAATGTTTAATGGCTTGGAAAACCCCTCCTGGAAATGAGGCATTTAGCAGGTGTACATGTATTCTGTATCTGTAAAAATGCAGCATATTATTACAGAGAATGCAATTTTTTAAAAGTTTCTTTTTATTTGCAATTCAACGACATCAAACACAAATACAAGTCACGTATCACATCGAGGGGCCGCAGGCACCCTGATCAATAGCACGGTTCCAAAGAACATTTAGATACGACACGACACCCATTCATACAACATGCATACATTCGGACTCGAATACCTGGTAAACTGTAAACTATACACCGGGATGGAGAGGCCTGTCAGAGAGCCGAGACTCAAGGATGCGTCTCCCGTCTCCCTCGTTCCACTTTAACACGCACCGTGACCCAACTCACCATAGGTAAGCTGACTGGCCTCCTCAAGTAGACCCTGACCTCCCCCAGTCGTCCCCTGAAGCGGTGTCCTGATTCTGCAGCCAAGGACCCCAAATCTTCTCAAACTTATCGGGTACCCCCCTAGCCGTATATGTAAGTTTGTACATAATGAGTTTCTGGTTAACTAGAGCCCTCCACGCCCGTACTGATGGTTTGGCCGGGTGTTTCCAGTTAAGCAGAACACATTTCCGGGCATAAAAGAGCAGCAGCCTGAGCAATGATTTCAGCGACCTTGACAGCGGCAATGTTTCGACCACCCCTAGAAGACTCAAGGAAATTGAGCCAGTAATCCGGGTGCCCACCACTCCCCCAATCAGGTCCATCACCTCACCCCAATATCTCACCAGAACTTCGCAAGACCAGGTCACGTGTTCCCACGTACCTGTCTCCCTCTCGCACCTGGGACATAGGTCAGTGGTCAGTAATCCCATCTTATACAGCCGTAGCGGCGTGATGTATGCTTGATGTATCCATTTAGTCTGAATAAATCTGTCTCTAGCTTCTATGACCGATGAGTGTAAATTGTCTAGGATTTCTTCCCAGTCATCCCGATCTAAGGTTTGGTCCAAAGTCTGCCACTGGCTTTCAACCTTCCCCCTGGGGGATTCCAGCCCAGCAACCAGGCACTTGTATAGTGTGGAGACAGGTTTCCCAAGGTCCGTCTCTCTAACCGTACTCTCCACCTGGGACACCAAAAAATTCGGACTGTCCCTGTGGAATTGAGTTTGCAGAGCGTGCCTAAGCTGCAGGTAGCGAAAGAAATCCCGGTGGGAAACTACAGAGAATGCAATTTATTAAGGAGTGAAAAACAAATCCTTCGCTCAAATGTTCAGATCTAATTCACTAATATATTGTATAAGGCAGTAACAGGTTGGGGGCCAAAAAGCAGCAAGGGATTTTGCTGACCAATGCTTGTGGCATCTCCATTGACCCCCATCCCCACAACATGCTTCCTGTCTTGTCAAGGAGTGGGGCAGAACATGGGCTTGGATTTATTGGCATGGGGGGTATAATGGGACTGGGTACAGGGGTGCTGGGGGAGGACTATAGAGGCAGGGATTGGATAGGGGTGACAGAAGCAGCAGCCCCAAAGTAGTCCGACCCACCATGAATACTCCCAATTACCAGTCTGTCCCTGATATATAATATATAAATATATTTATAGAGGGCTCTTTGGTATCTTTAGCCCCCTTATATTGAGTCTAACATGGGTGTCTCTACGTGGTGGCTTGTGACTGTGTTTTAATTTTAGGTAGAGAGACAGATAAAGTCCATAGATGCAATATGACCATCTGCAGCCAAAGGGGTTTAGCAAAGGGTATGCATGCTGCCAATAAAATTGGGAACAACAAGTTACTGGTGGTAGTTCCCTTCTTGGTGACAGTTGCTCTGGTGTCCCATGTGACTGTAGATAGAAGATTGCCAGCTCTGAATTGTAATTCTGAAACACCCCGCCAGACACTGCACGGCCACGAGCGCTCACCTCCAATGTAGTCAAAACCTTACAGCATTAAGGCCAGCCGATATCCGGTGTGTGAATAAAAACATCCAATTTTTATTTGAAGCTTGAATTAAAATGTTCCATCCAAAAACCGATACAACAGGTATTTAAGATAATGAAAAACGTCGACGCGTTTCGGGCTTCCTGCCCTTAATCATGACAACTATAATGGGGGTGAAGGTTCCCTTATATACACCTACCGATCTGCAGACCATGATTGGAACTCTTGATTACTTAATTGTATAATACATTACACATGAGAAAACACCAACAACAGCACACATACCTGCGTGAAAATGTATGGTGGCCACCGCTTATCTCCTATCTAATCCCAAATTACGCGGGCTTTCCTGCATACGGTCACTGACATCGTGGACCAATAAGATGCAATCTATGACGTGTGCCAAATTCATTGGCTCTCGTCATACCGCATCACTAGAAGGGCAAGAGACTCACCGTAATGTAGATAGGAGAAAGGGCGGAAGTATATCAAAGTCCCATGTGACTGTGGCGGCCCATGAGGTGCATGCACCATGTGCACACCTGCCTGGAGAACCGTATTGGCCCCTGGTAGATATACGGGGAGAACACAAGACTGGTGAGCGGATCTCCAATCATTTTTGTGGAGAGCTCTCATGTGGTGGTAAACACTTCATTACATCGCTCATACTGAGTGGTTATATAGTAATATGTAGAAATGTCTCGTGGTAAAACTCCTGTGCCTCACTTCACTTCCACTTCTTCACTTTCAAACCCAATCAGGCATGAAAGATTTTTGAGTGTAGAGAAGAAAGCTCTCAAATTGTTATTAACAGCCAGTTAAGACAGAAAACTCCCCCTAGATTTTAATTAACCCCCCTCCCCAAGTTACTGTTACATCAAAGATGACGTTGGAGCTGATGGGTATATTGAACCTAGTTTGGACTTTATTAAACCAATAGGTTTGCAGGCTGCACAGAATAGCGATCATTTTCAGCGTCCCATCTACTGTACTGTGTGTTACTGTGATACATTTATAGTATCAATGAAAAATGACATTTTGTGTTCTTTAAACAATTTGATTTAGCCATGTAAGGGGTTACGGGGGTTGCACAGATATACCGCACGAGGCAGTAATGAGCCTTGGAGGTAACTGAAGGTATTTCATTTTGAATAACCACATTTGCTGATTAAGGGCACAAGCATTTGTCCACCCATTTCTAATGCATAGTGAAATAATTGGTGGTATAGATAGTGGTTTCCAGCTTTGTACTTGTCTGTAGAGGTCAATGAAGCCCCTGAGCCCTGCACACATTAGCATTTGTGTCTAGCCCTTTGAGGCGCGGAGTAGTAAAATGCTGCACATGGTATACATTGAATTACTAGCAAGTAATTGAATCAGTGAGTTTGCCACCCTGTACAGCACAGAAAGAAGGCAGCGCGGCCAGTGTTTGCTTTCACAAGAGCCCCAAAATTCAATTATTCTTCAGGCAATCTTCTTGTACGGCCATCTACTTTAGAAGCCAGCTGTCCAACCCTTTTGCTGTCAAAGGGGCCTCTCGCTCATTCCAGAACAACCTATGGCTGATTCACATAGAGTGTAAGGAGTTAACCCATCAATGGCACTGCCCTGCATCCTGGCAAATTTACCATGCACATTACCGTCAGCATTGCAAATAGGAGGGGGTGGGGGGGTCTAGGTAGAAGAATGGCAGCCCCTTTAATTGAAGGATGTAAAACACTGTGTGATGAGGATTGCTTTATTGACATGGTCAAGGATTTCAGCTCCTGTATAGTTGCTTTTCTGCCAAACATACATATTGACGTATCATATTCATGGAATACAAACTGAATCCATGTTCTTCTCAGGTGCATCTGTATGTAACTGCAATATCAGGTAGAATCTGCCTATTGTGTTTGTGTAATAGCTTCTACCATGCACAGAGGCGCACATTCTGTATATATTTATGTCGTTTTTATTATAAATGATCATCTATTAATCCTCACATTTTTAAAATGACATATCCATCCTAGTTTCCCTGTGGGACAGCTGTCCCTTGGTTGGCAGAACACCTTTTTCCCCACGCCCTTGGTCTGTCATATTATACAGCACATATAACGCCTCCTCTATTAGGAGGCACTGGCTGTGGCGGTGTGTGCATGCAGCAGTGTATAGCTTCTGTCCTCCAGCATATAGGAACCTGAGGCCCTTATTCATCAAGCGATAGCGCCAGGTAGTGTCTGACGAGCGCCAGGTAGCGGCAGCTAACGGCGACTACCGACTCAAGTACGCCCGGCGGCGGTCACAATGACGCATTTATCAAGCAAAATGAGGCTAGCGCCGGCGAGAGCGACGGCTAGCGCGGCATTCATCATGAAGCCGCCTGGACCAAACAGCGCCGCTGCAAATTCCCTCACAGCGCCAGGTATGAGCTGTCGCTCCCTGGCGATGTCCAATGCATTTCAATGGAGCAATCTATAATTATTCATAATTAATTGGTATTAATTTTTTTTTTTTTTTTTTTTTAATGTCAAAAAATCGGAGAACTTTTTTTTAAAAAAAAAAAATTTTTTTTAAAAAATATGTGCAGAATTGATCTAACAGGTCTGAGATGAATGTATTCATATTACAAAATGATTCTAAAAACATGTATAATGTTACATTCAAAAAATATGGTTGTTTAGGGGTTAAAAACTAGTTAATACACATCGCCGCCAGCGCTCTGGGGTTTAAACAAGGAAGGGACAGCGACAGCACATTCGGAGCGTGATTTGTTGATGAATATGAAGCTAGCCGTTCGCTCTGGCCATTCGTTGTCAGGCGCTCACATACAACGCTGGACCTGTGAAACAGCGAACCCCCAGCCCGTATTCAACATTACCGCACACCGACTGAGTCGCTGTCATCAAGCTAACGCCGGCCAAGCACAGCGAATACTGGCTGGCGCTGAAAAAATCACGCTACAGTCGCTCATCTGTCGCTACCTGGCGCTATTAATGAATCGGCCTCCCCGAATGTCAGAGGTGAGTATGCTTAACCTTAGGTGGTAGAAGCGGGGGCCAGGGGCTTTTCTTTCAGAACTACACAGCTACTGTACATATCAAATCTAAATGTTTTCTGTAGTTTAAAAAGTCCAAGCTTCTTGTTAATCCCTAGGCACCCCTTGCTTCCCCTGTGTTAAACATGATTTGGGGATTAAAATAATACCTGAACACAGTAATCCTAATCTGCTGCCTGTGGGAAGGAAGGTTTTGCACAGCAGCTGTGGATTTGATTGACAGTTTGTGACAGGTCAGTTCAGCCGCGCTGCTCCGTGGATTGGCTGACTGACCAATCAGCCGAGGTCCCAGCTTCAGCTTCATGCAGAGCGACTACCCCCCAGTGAGTTGTTTTTTTTTTCAAATTGGGCTTAGCTCAGGGGGAGCGAGGAGTGGGTGGGGTGTTACAGAATGCATAGACTTGCTCTTCAATAAAGAATGCATGCTTCCCTTAACCCAAGGACAGGAGATCCAGCACAGCATTGACTGCAGAAAATGGCGGCTTCTTTCGCTATCAGCGCTGCCTAGCTCAGTGAGCTCTCCGTTACAGTCACAAGGAATTAGCCTCCCTTCCAGCTTTAGAGAAGAGGGTTGTCACTGGAACTCTGTAATGGACCAAAACTCTGCTCCCAAAAAGTTTGATAGTCTTATTTCCACCCTAGTAAGTCCAGTTTGACAAATATGACAGGCTTTTTCCCCCAATACCTTGCAGGGAGCTGAGCCTTGTCGCATTTGCAGAGCCTTTGGGGAGGCTTTGGTCCACCAAGCCTCTGCAGCAGCAGGGAGCAGACTGTGATGGCCCGTTTGCACGAACAGGTTAATTGACCATTCATGATAGTACAACTAGGGCTGTAGGACCTGCATGGCTTGCCTTGCTCACTCTGAGTGCACCAAGGAACAGAGTGGCTGTTACACCACTTTTTTGCTTGGTCCTTGAGGAATGAAATTGAAAAAAGGGCAGAATTAGGAGCCCTGCGCGGCAGAAAATGGAAGAGAGGTACATGGGACAGGCATCAGTGAAAGTGGACCATCACCCTCGGGTGATCGGCCCGGGAATCTATAAGATTCCCGGGCCGATCACCTCCCTCCCGGTGGGACATCCGAGATCGGGATGTCCCGCGGGGTGAAACCCCCCCAAAACCCCCTATCTTAGCCTCCCTCGCGCCCCTCTAGGCGTGCGCGCGCGGGAGGCGGCGGCGGAGGAGCCGCTTGTCCGCGGCTGTCAAATCCCTTGTCCGTTGGCGCTGGGAGCGGGGAGTTTTTAGGGTGATCGGGGGGTTTCACACAGCGGGGCACCCCGATCGGGGGTGCCCCACCGAAGTGGACCAAGACCCAGGATAGTCAAAATCCTGGGTGTTGGTCCACTTTAAGCAGCTTTCTTCCTTATTATTGGCACTGGATTTGCAGTACCTTTGGGGAGGCTTTGGTCACCAAGCCTCTGCATCAGCAGGGACCGGACTGCGATGGCCCGTTTGCACGAACAGGTTAATTGACCATTCTTGATAGTACAACTAGGGCTGTGGGACCTGCATGGCTTGCCTATGCCTATCACTCTGAGTGCACCATGGAACAGAGTGGCTGTTATACCACTTTTTTGCTTGGTCCTTGAGGAATGAAATTGAAAAAAGGGCAGAATTAGGAGCCCTGCGCGGCAGAAAATGGAAGAGAGGTACATGGGACAGGCATCAGTGAAAGTGGACCATCACTCTCGGGTGATCGGCCCGGGAATCTATAAGATTCCCGGGCCGATCACCTCCCTCCCCGCGGGACATCCGAGATCGGGATGTCCCGCGGGGTGAAACCCCCCCAAAACCCCCAAACCCCCCTATCTTTGCTTCGGCGGCAGCCGGCCGCCGGCGCCTCCCTCGCGCCCCTCTAGGCGTGCGCGCGCGGGAGGCGGCGGCGGAGGAGCCGCTTCTCCGCGGCTGTCAAATCCCTTGTCCGTCGGCGCTGGGAGCGGGGAGTTTTTAGGGTGATCGGGGGGTTTCACACAGCGGGGCACCCCGATCGGGGGTGCCCCACCGAAGTAGACCAAGACCCAGGATAGTCAAAATCCTGGGTGTTGGTCCACTTTAAGCAGCTTTCTTCCTTATTATTGGCACTGGATTTGCAGTACCTTTGGGGAGGCTTTGGTCACCAAGCCTCTGCATCAGCAGGGACCAGACTGCGATGGCCCGTTTGCACGAACAGGTTAATTGACCATTCTTGATAGTACAACTAGGGCTGTGGGACCTGCATGGCTTGCCTATGCCTATCACTCTGAGTGCACCATGGAACAGAGTGGCTGTTATACCACTTTTTTGCTTGGTCCTTGAGGAATGAAATCAGCAGGGACCAGACTGTGATGGCCCGTTTGCACGAACAGATTCATTGACCATTCACTGAGCGAGCAGATGACTTGTATGCAAGCAGGCAAAACTTGCATTCAGATATGGCCAACTTGACGGCATATGTTCATTAAAGCGATCATAATTAAGGTTGCATTCAATGTATTGTACAGTCCTATTTGCAGCTGATTTCTTTTTCCACATGTCGACGTTGACGAGAAATTTGATGTCAGCCAAAATGATTTGACACTCGACCAACAAGAACATTTCGTTGGTCACTTGCCATTTTAAAGCATCTCAAAATCTATGAATATATGGAAATAGATTTTGTACTCTAAGTGATGCCACTTTCTTTGCTTCAAATATTTGGTCATTCCGGGAGATACATGTCACGGTGCACCTTTAAGAGTCATGAGCATGATCTGCTGTGATTGGAGACCAGCGTGGCTTGCCTTGCTCACTCTGGGTGCACCAAAGAACTAAGAGGCCGATTCATTAATAGCGCCAGGTAGCGACAGATGAGCGCCAGTAGCGTGATTTTCACAGCGCCCGCTAGTATTCGCTGTGCTTGCCCGTTGTTCGCTTATTGACAGCGACTCAGTCGGTGTGCGGTAATGTGGAATACGGGGTTAGGAGTCGCTGTTTGACAGGTTCCGCGCTGTATGGGAGCGCATGATAGCGAATGGCCATAGCGAACGGCTCCCAGCATATTCATCAACAAATCACGCTCAAAAATTTCTCGCGCTGTGAAATGCTTGTTTAAACCCCAGAGCGCTGGCGGCGATGGGTTAAAAGTAGTTTTTAACCCCCAAACAACCATATTTTTGGAAAAAAAAAATAAACACGTTTTTATAAACATTTTGTAATATGAATACATTAATATCAGACCTGTAATATCAATTCTGCACAATTTTTTTTTTTTTTACCTTAAAAAAAATATCTAACATTGCAGAAGTGGTCACAGAATTTTTGACATTTAAAAAAAAAAAAAAAAAAACATTAATATCAATTAATTATGAATATTTAAAGATTGCTCCATTGAAATGCATTGGAGAGCGCCAGGTAGCGAGAGGTCATACCTGTCGCTGTTCCAGTTCGCTCGCTGGCGCTGTGGGGTGAGGCTGGAATAATGATGAATGCTTCGCTATCTGGCGCTCTGTCATTCGCTAAGCAGGATCGGCTTGATAAATGTGTGATTGCGGAGGGGAGCCGGCGTTCTCGTGGCGGTGAGTGTCATTACCGTTCGCTCACCATTCGCTACCTGGCGCTAGCCCTTGATAAATAAGGCCCAAAGTGGCTGTAACATCACTTTTTTGCTTGGCCCTGGAGGAATGAAATGGAAAGAAGGGCAGAATTAGGAGCCCTGATATAGCCTCTACCATGCGCTGCAGAAAATGGAAGAGAGGTATATGGGACAAGCATCAGTTAAAGCGGATCAAAACTCACTGAACTTGTGAAATATATTTGGCCAAAGCCCCTGCCGACTCTCTCTTCTTTGGGTGTAGAACTAGAAAAGGATATTTCCATATTCGAATCGTCCGGGAACGACACTGATTTTTTTGCTGTCCCTCTCTATAAGATGGCAGGCGATCAGAAATTACATCAGTGTGGCAATGACATCAATGACTACAATTGCAATTGGTGCAAGTGGACACTTCTGGACTATATACGTATATTGGGTTATATTAAATTGCATTGCTCTTCACAGTGTGTAATGGAATACGCTGGACTATATGTGATAGTAGAAAGGGCTGTGAATGTGTGCAAATGCAGCTATATGTGCAAACAGAGTAATTATCAGCTATAAGAAAGTAAGGCTAAACCTATATATAAGGTAAATAGTGAATTGAGGGTATCCTTTAGCAAATGTAGGATGCCCCTTTAAAAAGTGCTTAAAGTGGACCAACACCCAGGATTTTGACTATCCTGGGTATTGGTCCACTTCCCCGGGGCACCCCGATCGGGGGTGCCCCACTGTGTGAAACCCCCCAGAAAGCCCCCAAAACTCACCTCTCCCCGCTCCCACGTGGCCGTGCCGTCCAATCGGCGCCGACAGACAAGCTGATTGACAGAGACGTACAAGCAGCTTGCCCGTCGGCGCCTCCCGCGCGTCACTCTTGACGTGTGCGCGCCCACGCCGGCCATTCAGAGACGGCCGGCGCGGGCGCGCGCACGTCTAGAGGAGCGCGAGTGAGGTGGCGGCGGCGGAAGCAGCGGCTGGAGAGGTAAGGTTTTTCGGGGGTTTTGGGGGGTTTGGGCGGATGTCCCGCGGTGTGTGAGGTGATCGGCCCGGGAATCTTATAGATTCCCGGGCCGATCACCTCAGGGTGTTGGTCCACTTTAAGTGCAAAGGTGCAATAGAAAGTTCTAACAGTGTTTCCAATACACATTGTGGAATGCAAAAACAGACAAAAGGTAGTAAATTCTAATAAATTATATATCACCAATTCAATGAGTCCAGGTCCACTTGAATCATCCGCTACCGACACCGACGCGTTGCGTGCAAAACCACTTCGTCAGGATGTCCTGATTTTTCAAAAAAAAATGTCATCCTGACGAAGAATTTTCATAAAAAATATCTTTACTTCTTTGGAAAAAATGATGTTCCGTTCCTCACCTGTAGAAATGCCCCATCGTAAAGTATGTGCCGGTGATTTTTTTTGAAAACTTAAAAGAAACATTTTTTATTGCATTTTTGCACTTATTGCAAGTTAATAAGCTCACTGAGATGTAAGTTGAAATTCACACCTAAATGTGCATCCAGAGTTAAACTTGCCTCACTAAATAATTTAGTTGGACCCCCGGGATGGCAGCATGAGAGGCCAGCACCCTGAATGCTGCTTTCAGTATGTATGCAGAGGCCAGAGCTGGACAGTGCATAGGGAGGATATGCAGGGGTCAAGAGGTGAGTATAGGCTTTTCATTATAGCCCGTATGGTCCCTTTAATCTCTTTTTTATGGTAAAAATGAATATGGACATGGTATTGCTATGAGCTCACTTATGTATGACAATAATATAATATATATATGTACAGTATAATGGGCAGATACAAAGCAATCTGAATGTGCTGTAAATTGGCACGCTGCAACACTCACACATCAAAGATCATTGGCTTGATAGAATCAATGATGGTGGTATTTTTCATTTTAAACCGGACCTTCAGCATGAAAAGCCCAAACCCTTAGAAAACTATTCCCCAGCATCTACAGTTTATATATTTTACGTTTTTAGTCACTTATTATTCTTTCCCCCGCTGGGCTGCAACTATGGCCCTTATTCATCAAGCGATAGCGCCAGGTAGTGTCTGACGAGCGCCAGGTAGCGGCAGCTAACGGCGACTACCGACTCAAGTACGCCCGGCGGCGGTCACAATGACGCATTTATCAAGCAAAATGAGGCTAGCGCCGGCGAGAGCGACGGCTAGCGCGGCATTCATCATGAAGCCGCCTGGACCGAACAGCGCCGCTGCAAATTCCCTCACAGCGCCAGGTATGAGCTGTCGCTCCCTGGCGATGTCCAATGCATTTCAATGGAGCAATCTATAATTATTCATAATTAATTGGTATTAATTTTTTTTTTTTTTTTTTTTTAATGTCAAAAAATCGGAGAACACTTCTGCAATGTTAGGATTTATTTTTAAGTAAAAAAAAAAAAAAAAAATATGTGCAGAATTGATCTAACAGGTCTGAGATTAATGTATTCATATAACAAAATGATTCTAAAAACATGTATAATGTTACATTCAAAAAATATGGTTGTTTAGGGGTTAAAAACTAGTTAATACACATCGCCGCCAGCGCTCTGGGGTTTAAACAAGGAATGGACAGCGACAGCACATTCGGAGCGTGATTTGTTGATGAATATGAAGCTAGCCGTTCGCTCTGGCCATTCGTTGTCAGGCGCTCACATACAACGCTGGACCTGTGAAACAGCGACCCCCCAGCCCGTATTCAACATTACCGCACACCGACTGAGTCGCTGTCATCAAGCTAACGCCGGCCAAGCACAGCGAATACTGGCTGGCGCTGAAAATATCACGCTACAGTCGCTCATCTGGCGCTACCTGGCACTATTAATGAATCGGCCTCCCCGTTCGGGATACGATTGATAAAAAGCAAAATACTGCGGGTGGCGCCTACAAATGTGTTGAACAATAAAGTGAGGTGCACTGCCCCAACAAGGGACCCTGCAATTGCAAAGTGAAACAAAGGGATTGTGGGTGCCCTCCAAAAGCCCCCCTTATTGGTTCCCTGGAACCAATAAGGGGGGCTTTTGGAGGGCACCCCCAATCCCTTTGTTTCATGTTCGGGGTTCGGGCGCTACCATTTTGACTCAGAAGCATCACATACTGAGGAGAGGAGAGCGGGATAAAATGCAGGGAGCGGGTTATAGCTGTGTTTGTACAGACGGAGCAGAGCTGCGGTCAGGGAAAGGACAAGAATCCCAAAATTCAGAAGACACTTCCTGTCTGCAGGCAGCCTGTGACTCCATATGCTGCCATAGTGGATGTTTAAAGGCTTCTTACATGCAGTAGATGCAGGTAGGATGATTTTTAATGTGAGCAATCTGTATGTACAGGGTGTGGGAAACATAAGATATGCTCTTATTCAGGGTGAAGGACCGTTTTAAGTATCATTCTGTGCTGACATTTTTTTTATCACTGACAGGGGCCAATTTAACTTTATGTGACCCCAGGACAGTCATGTGAATAAGTACACCCCAATGTATTCTGAACTTTTCTTCCAACACATTTGAACAGATAGTTGTCATATATTATAAGGATATTGATAGACACCCAGATTAATTGATGTGTATATGCATATATTATAAGGATATTGATAGACACCCAGATTAATTGATGTGTATATGCATATATTATAAGGATATTGATAGACACCCAGATGAATTGATTTGTATATGCATATATTATAAGGATATTGATAGACACCCAGATTAATTGATTTGTATATGCATATATTATAAGGATATTGATAGACACCCAGATTAATTGATTTGTATATGCATATATTATAAGGATATTGATAGACACCCAGATGAATTGATGTGTATATGCATATATTATAAGGATATTGATAGACACCCAGATTAATTGATGTGTATATGCATATATTATAAGGATATTGATAGACACCCAGATTAATTGATGTGTATATGCATATATTATAAGGATATTGATAGACACCCAGATGAATTGATTTGTATATGCATATATTATAAGGATATTGATAGACACCCAGATTAATTGATTTGTATATGCATATATTATAAGGATATTGATAGACACCCAGATTAATTGATTTGTATATGCATATATTATAAGGATATTGATAGACACCCAGATGAATTGATGTGTATATGCATATATTATAAGGATATTGATAGACACCCAGATTAATTGATGTGTATATGCATATATTATAAGGATATTGATAGACACCCAGATTAATTGATGTGTATATGCATATATTATAAGGATATTGATAGACACCCAGATGAATTGATTTGTATATGCATATATTATAAGGATATTGATAGACACCCAGATTAATTGATTTGTATATGCATATATTATAAGGATATTGATAGACACCCAGATTAATTGATGTGTATATGCATATATTATAAGGATATTGATAGACACCCAGATTAATTGATTTGTATATGCATATATTATAAGGATATTGATAGACACCCAGATGAATTGATGTGTATATGCATATATTATAAGGATATTGATAGACACCCAGATGAATTGATGTGTATATGCATATATTATAAGGATATTGATAGACACCCAGATGAATTGATGTGTATATGCATATATTATAAGGATATTGATAGACACCCAGATGAATTGATGTGTATATGCATATATTATAAGGATATTGATAGACACCCAGATTAATTGATTTGTATATGCATATATTATAAGGATATTGATAGACACCCAGATTAATTGATGTGTATATGCATATATTATAAGGATATTGATAGACACCCAGATTAATTGATGTGTATATGCATATATTATAAGGATATTGATAGACACCCAGATTAATTGATGTGTATATGCATATATTATAAGGATATTGATAGACACCCAGATTAATTGATGTGTATATGTTGGGCTTCATACCCGACATTGCCCCCCCCCCCCCCCCCGTCCCGTCTCGAACTTCGACTAGGAGAAATGCGCAACCCCTTCATGACAATTTTGCTTGGGGCTATGGGGCCTTTGAAAACCCACAATTCTTTTTATTAAGCCATTGCTTGGTATAATTTACTTGAATGCTGTCACTTTGGGCTTAGCTTTGAAGGGATGGAATTTTTGAATGTGTATATTTTTTGTGCCAAAAGGATGTGCTCAAGGTGCCGAGTTAATATAGTATTTTTTATTTTTTCCATGTTAGCTAATGCATGTTTTCTGGAAGCAGCTCAGCACCTTCGAGACATTATTTTGCCATACAAAAATATACACTTTCAAAAATTCATTCAAAAGTGGATTTACTCTTTAATCTTCTAGAACGGGGGTCCCACATTTTTTTCAAGTACCACTTTACATTTTCTGAATAAATAAGGTCCTGCCTGGGTGGTGCTTGAATGTTGGTGGCGCTTAAAACATGCAAAACAGCAGTTTAAAGTACCCGTATTTGCCGGCGTATAAGACGACTGGGCGTATAAGACGACCCTCCAACATTTCCACTCAAAATATAGAGTTTGTTATATACTCGCCGTATAAGACTACTCCCTCTTCCGCACACCTTCCACACACCAAATAAACAACAAACCAAATAAACAACAACCAAAAAAACAACCTGAGCATGTTAGCAGGGCTCACCTGAGTAAAGTGTCATGGCGACATCCATTACTCTCCTCTGTGCTGGAAGCAGAAAGCCATTTAGCTGTCCCTGGGTCACCTCCACTCAAATCCCATCTACCAATAGGAAGAGGCAACAGCCCGGCCGCGCTGTCTGCTGGGATAGGGAGTGGGGGGCGGCGTGAGCAACCCCTGCGGAGGATGCATAGCTGCATGGTTCTTTGTGCAGAGCACCACCTGCAAACAACCCCCTGACCAGTGGTCTACAGCATCATGGCGGACGCTTCCCTCTGGCCATGCCAGAGCCGAGCCACAAGAAAATGGCCGCCACTCATAAATAATAAACGGGCACAGGAAGAGGCGGCCACGCCCTCAACCCACAAACCATACCCACATGTTGCTCCATCGTCTCATCCTCACTACCGACGGCGACAATGCGCGGACGGCAGGCGCCGCTGCGCGGGGGAGCAGCCCGCGCACTTTAGAGGGAACAGTGCCGTGCACCCAGCGTATAAGACGACCCCCCCACTTGGAAGCATGTTTTTCAGGGGCAGAAAGTCATCTTATACGCCAGCAAATACAGTACATAAAAAAAGGGATGCTTTTTTCATTTATGGTGCAAGTTATACTTGAGTGAAGTATAGATGGCAGCAGATCAGGTTGCGGTACTGGTAAGTCTGCAGCCTTGTTGAGTAGACTTACTTGTTGAGGATCTCAAGTACCACCAGTGGTATTATAAAGCGGCCTCATATTATGCTTAGCACTTGCCACTACAAATTGGAAATCATAGTGGTTTCTATGATGCAGAAAATCAGCCCCAAACTGTAATGATCGTATCAACTGCTGTCCTTGGTTTTTGGCCAAAAAGTATTTTGGCTTTAAAGCGGACCTTCACCATCATTTAATGAAAAGCCCAAACCCTTAAAAAACTATTCCCCAGCATCTAAAATATATTTAAAGTTTTTAATCACTTACTTTTTATTCTTTACTTCACTGGCCTACTTTTTATTTTTTCCTTCACTGGCCTGCAACTCTGTTCAGCACTCTAGGATACGGGTGCGGCCATCTTGGCTGAGTGCTTTGCACAGACAGAGCAGAGCTGGGGTCAGGAAAAGGTCAGCAATCCCAGAATGCAGAGCAGCACAGTCAGAAGACACTTCCTGTTTGAAGGCTGCCTGCACATCCACAGTCCGCCATCTTGGATGTTTAAAGTCTCAGAAAATACAATAGATGCAGTTTGGAAGATTTTTAATGTGAGCAATCTGTATGTACAGTGTGGGAGGAAACGTATAACATAGACTCTTATTTAGGGTGAAGGTCCGCTTTAAGACTACAAAAAACATTTTCAACTTTCTTAAATTCTAGAGCACATTGTTCCTAAAGTGATTTTCATAGGCCCATGGGCAAATATTGGTCTTGCCTTGCAGGAAATGTTTTCCCCTGACCCACTTACAATGTAGAGCTGTAAAACCCACTGAACTTGTAAAATATATTTGAACAAAACCCCTGCAGATACTTTTCACTTTTGCGCTACACATGTTCAACCTTGATTTTTGAAGGGATTTCCCAGGAAAATTATATATTGTTTTTTTCAGCAGTGTCTGGTCTTCAGCATGAATGTGTTGTTTGGCCTTTTTTAGTGGATTCTCAATACTTTTGGGTGAAATATGTGCAAAAAAATGTAAAAATTTATAGTGTTTTTGTTTAATAAAAAATTTAAGTTTGTCAATAAAATTTTATTGCGTGTGAAACCCCAATTACTTCCGGTCACAGTGGTACCACATATGTATAGGTAGACACCCTTTCCTGCCCAGAAGACTCCCCCAAACTAAAACAAAGCTTTAGGAGATTTTTAGATAAAATACAAATGTGATATGCGCTATGCGCACCTTGCAGTTTTCCCAGAAAAACAACCCT
Source organism: Gastrophryne carolinensis (assembly GCA_027917425.1). Lineage (NCBI taxonomy): Eukaryota > Metazoa > Chordata > Amphibia > Anura > Microhylidae > Gastrophryne > Gastrophryne carolinensis. The sequence continues at coordinate 134,663,569 of CM051244.1, forward strand.
TTACATTTGAAATACCCCCCACAAACTATATATTCTCTGGAAGTACACACCTCAAGCTTTCTAGGCATACCAGGCTTGTTGATGTGGGCGTAGCTTTCTGGAAGTAATCCCTCAATCAATTCTTTGGTTGCACAGAGCTTCCCTAAAAAAGAATAAACAGGAAAAATCAAAGCCACATTTTCCTAAAAAAAACGATATGCAAACAAGAAAAAACAAGTAAAATCTGAAAAAGCAACATCTCTCAAACAGAACAATACCCAACATGCATAGCTACTGTCAAGGGAAGAGTTGCAAACACCCCAAAGAAAAGCATGTGCGTAACGGTAATTTTACTTGAAAATTTCAGCTCTGCAGACAAAGTGCGCACCTTGCAATTTTTTAACCAAAACAACCCTTTACATTTGGAATATCCCCCATAAACCATAAATTCCCTGAAAGTACACATGTTAAGCTTTCTAAGCGTACCCAGCTTGTTGTAGTGAGCTCATCTTTATGGAAGTAATCCCTCGAAGAATTCTAAGGTTGTACAGGGTTTCCCTAAAAAAATGTATAAAAAGCTGAATAAAAAACATGTTTTCCTAAAATATCAATATGCAAACAAGAAAAAACAAGCTAAATCTGAAAGTGCACGGTCCCCCGAGCAGTACAATACCCAACATGCATAGGTACTATTAACCCTTTTTATTTGCCAGCCTACTTGAAGTTTTGTCACCCTCTGTTGACAGATAATTTTTCCCCATTTTAGGGTCCTCCTGGAGGGGGACCCCATTTTTTTGGAATTTTAAGGGTTAAAAATCCTTAAAAATCCCTCCAAAATAATGATGTGGGGTCCCCCTTACCCATCATAACCAGCCCGGGACCAGCTATAGGGGCTTGTAGGAACAGGGCGAAGGGGCCAGTTTTGGTGGCCCCCCGCCCTGCCGGCTACTAGCTCTGTGGGCCGGGCTCTTCTGCCCCCCCCTGGGCTTTGGGGAGGCAGGTAATTGTGGGTGCCAGGGGTCAATGGCAAGTCATCCGCTAGCCGCAGGTGACTTGCCAGCCCCCAGCCTTGTGAACTGGTATAGGGGTCTCATGGATCCCTTACCAGTTCACAAGGGGTTAAGTGTAAAAAAAAACACACAGACACATGAAGAAAAAAATATATATATATTTTTTTTTAATACTTACCTCCCATCCATCCCTGGGCACTGTGTCCCACGCTGATCACTCTGGCTTGTGCTCTCTTGCTGCTGCTGGAAGCCTTTTATAGCTGCTGGGCGACAGAGTATAAGGGGTTATACAGGGGGGGCCCCATTTGTTTTTGGAATTTTAAGGGTTAGCGTTAGGCTAACCCTAACCCTTAAAAATCCCCCCAAAAAATGACGTAGGGTCCCCCCTACCTGTCATAACCAGCCTGGGACCAGCTACGGGGGCTTGTAGGAACAGGGTGCAGGGGCCAGCTTTTGTGACCCTGCAGCTTACAAGCCCACATACCCTATGTGGGCCCGGGGTCTTCTGCCCCCCCCCCCCTGGGCTTTGGGGAGGCAGGTAATTGGGGTGCCGGAGGTTAATGGCAAGTCACACGCTAGTTGCTAGGTGACTTGTCATCCCCCAGCCTTGTGAACTCGTATAGGGCTCTCATGGACCAATTACCAGTTCACAAGGGGTTAACAGTAAAAATAAACCACACACACACATTAGAAAAAATTACATTTATTATTTTTTTTTTTTACTTACCTCCGATGTCCTGATCCTGTCCCACGATGTCTCCGATGACAGCTGCTGGAGATCGGTGGAGGAGGGCAGGTAACCAGCCTTCCTCCTCCAATCTCCAACAGCGACTGAGCTTCTCGGGTCCCGGCTGCTGGGTGACAGGTACCGACCCCCAAGGGGCGGGGCTAACAGCCGCGAACCAGGAAGTGAGAGGGCTATTTCTCGCCCTCTCCTCACTACGGAAGAGCCCGGGGGGGCATCGGATGCCCCCCGGATGAAGAGAAGACCGGGAATTTTGCCGTTATGCTCCCTCACTCTCCCCTTGGAAGATCTCCGGGGGAAGGGGGGGGGCTTTGTCTAGTGGTTTAAGACTGTATACATATGTTGTGCTTTGTCACTTTTATTAAAACGCGCCGCCACGCGTTTGTACTACGCTCCGCGGATGGCAGCCCCATTCACCTCAGAGATGCCGGGCCGGTTGGTGGCTGGACTCAAGAAGCCCGTTGGCGGGCAGATCCTTTCTGACCCCGTGCTGGGAGACAGTCACCACAGATGCCAGTCTGACAGGTTGGGGGGGCTTCTGGAAATCCCTGAAATTCCAGGGTCAGTGGGGCCCTCAGGAGGGCCATACCCCTATCAACATTCTGGAACTGAGGGCGATAAGACTGGTTCTCGACCAATTGACTCCACACCTTCGGGGTCGGGCGGTTCAGGTCCACTCGGACAACCAGACGGCGATTGCCTACATCATTCATCAGGGAGGGACCCGGAGCAAGAGGACCCTCAACGAAATGTTCCTGATACTGTCTTGAGCGGAGGAGAATGTTCCCTGCATATCAGCTGTGTACATCCCAGGGGTGGAGAATCTGGAGGCAGACTCCCTCAGCAGGGGGACTTCTCGTCTGGGAGAATGGTCCCTCAGCAGCAGGGTGTTTAGCTCCTTGTGCCACAGTTGGGGTCAGCCAGATGTGGATCTGTTTGCGTCCCGTCACAATCACAAGCTCTCAGTCTTTGTCTCTCTGTCCCAGGACCCTCTGGCCTTGGCCATGGATGCACTGGCAATGTCTTGGAAGAGCTTTCAGCTCCTCTATGTGTTCCCTCCGTTTCCTCTGCTGGGCAGGGTGCTGCGCAAGATAGCCCAGGAAGGGGTGTCATCCTGGTGGCCCCTTGTTGGCCAAGAAGATTGTGGTTCGCAGACATTGTGCAGTTGGCAGTAGATCAGTATGCTCTGCCCAAGGATCCAGACCTGCTCACTCAGGGGCAGCTATGCCATCCCAATTTACAAACGCTGGCTTTAACGGCCTGGCTGCTGAAACCTCCATCTTGATGGAAAAGGGGCTGCCTGCCTCTGTTGTTAATACCATGATTCGGGCTAGGAAGAAGTCCTCGTCTTCCATCTACTATAGGGTATGGCATGCTTACATTGCCTGGTGTGAGTCTAAGTCGCTTCCCTGTCAGGTGTTTTCTATCCCTAGGATTCTGGAATTCCTGCAATATGGTTTGGATTTGGGTCTTCAACTTAGTACCCTCAAAGGTCATGTTTCTGCTTTGGCCATTTTCTTCCAAAGATCCTTTGCTCACCATCGTCTGGTTAAGACGTGCATCCTCCACGTAAGCCTATGTTACCAGTCTGGGATTTGAACTTGGTCTTATCTGCCTTGCAGGGGTCTCCCTTTGAGCCTTTACGTGAGGCCCCTTTGTCCATTCTTACACTTAAGGTAGTCTTTTTGGTGGCTATCACTTCTGTTAGGCGTGTGTCTGAGTTGGCGGCGCTTTCCATCAAACCTCCTTACTTTGAGAGACACCAGGACAAGGTGGTGTTTCATTTTAAGCCAGATTTTCTGCCTAAGGTTTTGTCTGCTTTTCATCTCAATCAAGACATTGTTTTGCCTTCTCTGTGCCCTAATCCTAGTAATCACAAGGAGCGGGTTTTACACTCTCTGGATGTGGTCAGGACTCTGAAGTTCTATTTGGTGGCTACTGAATCCTTCAGGAAGACTGATGGTCTTTTTGTGCTCCCGTCTGGACCTAAGAAGGGTCTGGCTCCAGCTAAGTCCACTATCAGCAAGTGGATCCGTCAGGCTGTGGTACAGGCCAATTCTTCCGCCTTACTGCTCATTCTACTCGTGCTATTGGTGCCTCTTGGGCTTTTCAGCACCAGGCTTCTGTTGAACAAGTTTGCAAGGCCGCTACTTGGTCTTCTGTTCATACCTTTTCTAAGTTTTACAAGGTGGATGTTAGGGCCTCAGCTGATGCTGCTTTTGGTAGCAAAGTTCTGCAGGCGGCAGTGGTTTAAACTGCCCGCTATTACTTTTTGGGGATCCCACTCTACCTTACGGACACTGCTATTGGATGTCCCATGTGTAAGGAATATTCTTGAACAGGACGTGCTGTATACAGCACGTCCTGTTCCACCCCACCCTTGTTATCATTATTCCTAGTTACCTCTGTATGGTGATTGTTCATATGTTCATTTTGAATTCTGGTTATTATTGTTCTCCCGGCTTCTTCTTAACTGCTTGTCAATACTGGGGAATTTGTGGGAGGTCCCTGACTTGGCCGGGAGGAGCCACAAGACGTTTTCTGCAGTCCAGCGCCATCTTGTGGATGTATTACCCATGTGTAAGGAATATTCTGGAACAGGACGTGCTGTATACGTATAATACCAATTCTACAGGTGAGTACTCACAGAATTGTATTATTTTAACTGAGCTAATGCCGACTGCATGCAGGTTTTTGGGGTTGCGGAAGCTATGTCCCTGATTGGTGATGCCCCCCCCCCCCCCCAGACACAAGCAGAGTGTGGGATCACTTTAATATGTATGGCAATCTATTCTGATTGGAGGAGAGCCCGCACATGTGCTGTGAGCGAGATATGATGTGTGACAATCCCATGGTTTGGGATGTCCCCGTAAATGGAACCAAGACCAAAGCAGTGTAAAAAATGGTGGTGTTTGGTCCACTTTAAACTTTTGCTGCTTGTACCTTGCAGCGCACATTGATTGGAAGCTTAATTTAAAGTGGACCAAAACCCAGGATTTTGACTACCCTGGGTTTTGGTGCTTTTCCCCAGGACACACCGATCGGGGATGCCCCACTGTGTGAAACCCCCTAGGGTCGTCTGAACGGACTCACCTCTCCGCGGTCCGGCGGTCCATGCACAGGCTTTTGTCCAATCAGATAGCTCCCCTCTTACAGGGAGCGTGCCAACACAAGGCATTCACAAATGCCTGATGCGGGCACATGCCCTGCTGAAGGGATAGCGGGTATGTGACCGATGCACACGAATGCACCATGGGTGACCTGGGGAGTTTCACACAGCGGGGCATCCTGATTCTGAATGCCCAGGGGGCCCGTACATCGGTCTTATACATTCCTGGTCCGATCTCTGGGTTTTGATCCACTTTAAAGTGGACCAACACCCAGGATTCTGACTATCCTGGGTTTTGGTCCACTTCCCTATCGGGGGTGCCCCACTATGTGAAACCCCCCAGATTTCTGTAAAAAAATCACCTCACCCCGCTCCTACGGTGCATGCACTCGTCCAATCAGCGTGCTTGGAGCCGCTGTGGTATGCGCGTCAAAGCGCCGTCAAACCCCAGAGGCTCCGACCGCATCTCGTGCTTCCCTGTAACAGGGAGTGCGCCGGCCATTCACAAATGGCCAGTGCGGGCACTCGCCCTGCTAGAGAGAAGCGCGAGATGCGGCCGTGGCGCGGGGTTCCGGTGGGGTTTCACACAGCAGGGCATCCCGATTTTGGAGGGATCGGATCGGCCTGGGAATCTTATAGATTCTCGGTCCGATCAGCCTGGGTGTTGGTCCACTTTAAGGGCACCTTTAGCTGGGAGGCTGGGATGGTGGCTGCTCTATTATCGGGCCATTGTCACCCACACAAAGCCTTGCCCCGGCCTGTGCCCATAGCGCCGCCGCGTGCCGTGGCGGTGCTGGAGGAGGGGGGTGCCGTGCCAGGCCGGGCACCGTGGAGAAGGGAAAGGTAAATAGAAGGAGGAGAGAGGAGGAGAGGGGGAGGGCTGTGCTGTGCTGATGATGGAGCCGCTCGCACCCCCTCCGGTGATGTGCTGCTGACAGGAGGATGCCGCTTCCCCCCGCACCGGGCGAGGAATGCCCGCACTGCCACTGCCGCCTCTGAGCGCCCCTCACAGCCCCGGACCATGGCGCCCACCAAGCCCGCCTTCCAGCAGGACCCCTCCCGCAGAGAACGGTAAGAGAGGCCGGGGATGGGGAAGGCCGCTTGTCTGGAGGGGCTGCGGCATGTCTGACACTCGGCGTGCTGCTCATTAACCCCGTCACTGCTGCACCGTGTATGTATGCCCGCCTCTGCCTGCCTGCCTGCATGGCGCCTCTGGCCAGCGGGCCCGGCTCGTGTGAGGTAAATCCGTCTCCCAGGTGCCTCTCACCTTCCTTATCACCGCCTGACATTTGTAAAAGTTTAGCAGCCAAAGTTGCAGCTGGTGACAGAGAAATGGTGGCAAGTGGAGCCCGGCACCCGCTCTGGGCTCAGCACCGCTCAATTTTAGGAGCAAATTAGTGGTTGCCATGGGCAACGTTTCTGCGTATTTCGCCGCACATATATACACATAGACAGGTACAATGTCCAATAACATATGGCAAAAATTGGGGGGTATGTTTGTAAATCATGAGAAGAAAATGTTTTCCCTAAAACCTCCCCAGAGGCCATTGTCATTTTGACAGAATATTTTGCTTGTGGTGTGTGTGTGTAAATATATATTATATATATGTATATTCTTCATGTCTTTTATATCCTTGACCCTTAAAGCGGACCAAATTCCCGGGCCGATCAGATCCCTCCCCGCGGGGCATCCGAAATCAGGATGTCCCGCGAGGTGAAACCCCCCAGGAAGCCCACAAGCCTACCTTTTCCACGTTCCAGCGGCGCATGCGCGTCCGCCGCCGCCTCCCGCGCGTCCCTCTAGCAGGGCGCGCTCCCGCGCCGACCGTTTGTGAATGGCCGGCGCGGGTGCGCTCCCTGTAAGAGGGACGCGCGGGAGGCGGCGGACGCGCTCTGCTTGTCCGGCGCTGCCTCTCGCTTGTCCGTTGGCGGGGATTGGCTGCAGCGGTCACGTGGGAGCTGGGTGAGGTGAGTTTTCAGGGCTTTCTGGGGGGTTTCACACACCGAAGTGGACCAAAACCCAGGATAGTCAAAATCCTGGGTGTTGGTCCACTTTAAAGCGGTCCTTCACCCTGAATAAGAGTCTATCTTATATGTCTCCCACACCCTGTACATACAGATTGCTCACATTACAAAATCATCCTACCTGCATCTACTGCATGTTATGGGCCTTTAAACATGGCGGCTTATAGAGCATCAGGCAGCCTGCAAACAGGAAGTGACTGTGTCGCTCTGCATTCTGGGATTGCTGACCTTTTCCTGACCCCAGCTCTGCTCTGTCTGAGCAAAGCACAGCTATTGCCCCGCTCTCCTGTACTTTACCCCACTCTCCCCTTCTCAGTAAGTGTGATACTTCTGAGTCAAGATGGCGGCGCCCGTATCCTAAATTCCTGAAGCCCAGTGGGGGAAAGAATAATAAGTGACTAAAAACCTAAAATATATTAATTTTAGATGCGGGGGAATCGTTTTATAAGGGTTTGGGCTTTTCAATAAATCATGGTGAAGGTCCGGTTTAAGAGGAACATCCTCCTCCCTGGCGTTTAGAACACACTAGAGGGTCTTATTTCCTCATCCCTGGAGCATCCCGATTTGGGATGCCTTTCTATGCATAAGCCGCTGCCAATGGCGCGGCTCTATGGCTGCAGCCCCACTATACTTTTAGCTGAGGCATTTGTGAATGGTTACAGCCCTCCATTCATCTCTCCTAGCTGATCTGACAGCAGGATATGGAAGGTATGAATTGAGCACGAGCCCTGAGGGGGATGGTAACCAGCACATGCATTGTGGGATTGCCGGAAGGTGAGGTTTTACTGGCCGTCCTTGGGGACACACACAGCAGAGCATTCTAAATCAAGATGTCCCTTTTAAAGTGGACCAACACCCTATAAGATTCCTAGACCGATCCCTTCCTGCAGGGCATCCAAAATGGTGATGCCCCGCTGTGTGAAACCCCCCAGGACGCCCTCTAACCTTACTCCCGGGCCAACGGTGCATGCACGCCGCGGCCCCATCTCGCGCTTCTCCCTAGCAGGGCACGCTTGTGAATGGCCGGCGCCCTGTTAGAAGGAAGTGAGAGATGCGGCCGCCAGCGTGCTCGGAGACGCTATGGTTTGACGCCATATGGACACGCATACCACAGTGGCTCAGAGCGCGCTGATTGGAAGAGCGGCCTCGCATGCGCCGTAGGAGCAGGTTGAGGTGAGTTTTATTGGGCGTTCTGGGGGTTTCACGCAGCGGGCCACCCCCAATCGGTAGTGAAAATCCTGGGTGTTGGTCCACTTTAAACTGTACACTACATCTGACCCCCACATTATACTATACCTTGTAATAGCCACTTAGCCCCACTCACTGGCATCTGTACAGACATGTCCGCTCAGAGCCGGCCTAATGTTTGCAGGATGGCGCACCCCCCAGACAAAACTGACCGTATGTCCTCCTTCCGACCCCCCTTAAAAAATAAGGTGAGCAGGAGGCTCCCCTTCCCCTCCTAGGGTAGAACACCTTGTTTGTCTTGAAATGAACCGCCGAAAGGCAATCAGATGCTGGACCAAACAACAATGTTTCCTTTAAAAAAGGTAAAAGACTAAATCTGGTGCTCCATCTGCGTCCAGGATGATGGCGTCCTGCACTCCGGCTCCTTCTGAACACCATAAAGGGCAGCCATGTGTAAACCTGCCTTGAGTCACCCTATTACCCCCTATTCCACACTCACCTATGTAATGTAATGGATACCTTGATAAAGTGGTCTGAGCGGGGGGACCACGAAACGCGTTGGGGGATCGCTACTTGACCTGGACAGTCCTGGGGGTTATTGGGGGTCACGTATTCAGGTGATGTGTTTGCTTTTAAATTGATTGTTGTATTTCACAATTGAGTTTGTTTCCCTTCTTTTTCTTGCCACATTGTGTTTTTAAACAGATATTTGCACAGTAGCACTTATGCACTTTGGTTGATTGTAATATTGGCACTGAAATATTAGAATTATGGGATGGGATATAGGTAAAATTGGGATGCCCCTGGGTCCAGTTTTATATGTTTTTTAATTGTTTGTAATGTGATTTATGTGGGTAATTACTAATAAATAAATGTACCTATGAATTTATGATATATATTTAGTCCCATTATTTATTGCTGTGGAGGAGGTGCGGTGGTTTGGAGCTATTCTGGGTGAATTGCTGGATTCACCACTAATACATTAGAACACCTATGTAATACACTCTGTAACGGGATGGTGGTGGTCTGTGCGCACACTCTTTCTGAACACCCCAAAGGCCAGCCATGTGTCAACTCCCCTTGTTTTCTCAGGAATAATCCTATCCTCCCCACTCTGTCACCGCCATACTCACCTTTCACCCCCTGCAGGTGATTGCTGCCAGTCCGGCAATCAGACACTTGCCGGATTGTGTTATCCACCCCCCAGCCTCCTTGTCAAGCCGTTCTCCTCACCTTGCAACTGCGATGGACCGCCTGCGCCATTTATCACAGGAACTATATAGCACTCCCCTCTCCATTGCAGTGAAGTTCCTGCACAGCTTGACCATGTGGCGGAGGCGTCGGTGGGCGGCTTGGGACTGGATAACACTAAGAGGCCGATTCATCAATAGCGCCAGGTAGCGACAGATGAGCGACTGTAGCGTGATTTTTTCAGCGCCAGCCAGTATTCGCTGTGCTTGGCCGGCATTAGCTTGATGACAGCGACTCAGTCGGTGTGCGGTAATGTTGAATACGGGCTGGGGGGTCGCTGTTTCACAGGTTCAGCGTTGTATGTGAGCGCCTGACAACGAATGGCCAGAGCGAACGGCTAGCTTCATATTCATCAAAAACTCACGCTCCGAATGTGCTGTCGCTGTCCATTCCTTGTTTAAACCCCAGAGCGCTGGCGGCGATATGTATTAACTAGTTTTTAACCCCTAAACAACCATCTTTTTTTAATGTAACATTATACATGTTTTTAGAATCATTTTGTTATATGAATACATTAATCTCAGACCTGTTAGATCAATTCTGCACATTTTTTTTTTTTTTTTTTACTTAAAAATAAATCCTAACATTGCAGAAGTGTTCTCCGATTTTTTGACATTTAAAAAATTAAAAAAAAAATTATTACCAATTAATCATGAATTATTATAGATTGCTCCATTGAAATGCATTGGACATCGCCAGGGAGCGACAGCTCATACCTGGCGCTGTGAGGGAATTTGCAGCGGCGCTGTTCGGTCCAGGCGGCTTCATGATGAATGCCGCGCTAGCCGGCGCTCTCGCCGGCGCTAGCCTCATTTTGCTTGATAAATGCGTCATTGTGACCGCCGCCGGGCGTACTTGAGTCGGTAGTCGCCGTTAGCTGCCGCTACCTGGCGCTCGTCGGACACTACCTGGCGCTATCGCTTGATGAATAAGGCCCAAAGTGTCTGAGAGCTGGACTGGCAGCAATTGCCTGCAGGGGATGAAAGGCGAGTACGGTGTTATTTGGGGATAGTATTTGATAGTCACATAGCCACTGTGTGGTAACGGGAGCAGTAAGTATTACTAGGTGTTGCAGATCTACAGCTTATCCACTCGTGGTAGGAGGAGACTTGTTTTGTTTCTTTGTAGTGTTAGTTACTATAATATAGGGGAGGGTGTGTAAGTGTTATAACTTTGTAACTGTTATGTATTATGAAACATTAAAGAGGAACATCAAACCTAAAATATAAAGGGGCCGATTCCCTCCCCCCCCATCAGCCCCTACTTAGCTTTTGGATGTTGCCGGCTGCTTCAGGGCCACCTGCTTAGCCGGTGCTAACAGACAAGCACGGCTTAAGCGGTGCTCTTCAATGTCCCAGGCCGATTTCGCAGCTCCGCAATGTCTTGTAGGATTTCCGGCGACTCCATTGCATCCCATGGGCACTGTACTGACACGAGATTACAAGATCATGAGCATTGCCTGATGGGATGCCGCCCGTCGGGAGGCCGCCCTGAATCTGAGGGACCCAAAAGATGGATCCCTTGGCGTAAACACTCCCCAATTGTGAAACTGGAGCGGGGGGCAGTCTGTAAGGTTTGGGGGAGGTTTTAACCTCCCAGATGTTCCTCTTTAAAAGCGCATTGTGAACAAAATGGTCCAAATCCACCCAAATAAGCAAGATGGCATTAGCAGGGGTCACATCTCGGGTAATATATATCCTGCCAAACTTGTTTATTTCTTTTGCCAGTGGTGACAGGTTATGGATGTGCCATTCTACTTTTATAGGGTTGGATTGCTCTGCCTGTTTCTTGAGCTAGCCTATGCTGGAATAAAGGCTTATTGCTATTACACTGTATCCAATGGGTGCAGATGCTTTTACACATCATGCAAAGCTTTGTGCCGATATTACAATGGTTAAAGTGGACCGTCACCCGGGGTGATCGGCCCGGGAATCTATAAGATTCCCGGGCCGATCACCTCCCTCACCGCGGGACATCCGAGATCGGGATGTCCCGCGGTGAGGGCCCCCCCCCCCAAAACCCCCAAAAAACCCCTCGGGCACGCGCACCCCTCCCGCGCACCCCTCGGGCACGCACCCTGTCAGAGTGACGTGCGGGAGGCGGCGGCGGACGCGCTGTCTTGTCCGTCGCTGTCACCCGCTTGTCCGTCGGCGCGGCCACGTGGGAGCGTGGTGAGGTGAGTTTGGGGGCTTTCTGGGGGGTTTCACACAGCGGGACACCCCCAATCGGGGTGCCCCCCTGAAGTGGACCAAAACCCAGGATAGTCAAAATCCTGGGTGTTGGTCCACTTTAATGATGCTGCTCTCAGAACACAGGCATCAGAAGGGATCAGGTGACCCCCCCTAATAGTGGAAGGATTTATTCAACAAAAACGCTCAACCTTGGATTTAATTTTTTCCAGTAGGAGAAAACCACACAATTGATAGGAAGTCTTTTCAGTTGGTGTATAAGATGCCTCGAAAAAGTATTTATACTCCTTGAACATTTCCACGCTTTTAAACGTTACAGAAACAAACTTAAATTGAACCAATCACTGCTGATACTTACTCCAGAGTCGGCTGGAGTATCCCGATTTAGCATTCCCCACTGTGTGAACCCCCCCAGATCGCCTGCCAGCCCCCTTACCTCTCCCCGGGCCCTTGCTGCGAGCGCAGGCTGCCGCCACATCCCCAGCATCCCTGCAGCTGTGCGCGCTCCTGTGCCCAGCCATTCACATAAGTCAGATACGCAGGAGCGCACACGCCACAGGAGAGCCGGGGATGCCACGCTGTCCAAAACAATGGCTTTATTTCCTGCAAAAGTATGCACAGCATAAAGTGCTGATTGGATGAGCGCCCACACATGCACTATGGGAGTGCCGGAAAGGTGAGTGGTGTGGGCGATCTGGGGGTTTCACATAGCAGGGCATGCCAATCTGGTATGCCCCCGGGCCAAGACCAATCACCAGGAAAGTCAAAATCCAGGTGATTGGTCCACCTTAAATGTATTATATTGAGATTTTATGTCACAGATAAATCTTAACACAGAATAGCAAGTACTGAAAAATTGAATTTAAAAGTCCACCTGTATGTAATTTCTTCTCACCATAACTACAGCTGATCTGTGAAGGCCCCAGAGGCTTGTTAGAGAACATTAGTGACCAAACAGCATCATGAAAACCAAGGAACTCACCAGACAGCTCAGGGATATGTTGTGACAAATTGTATTGCAGGGTTAGGTTATAAAAAAATAAGCCCAATCTCCAAACCTCTCACAGAGCACTGTTCAATCCATCATCTGTAAATAGAGGGAATATGGCACAACTGTGAATCTACCAAGACATGGCCGACCAGCTAAACTGAGAGCCCAGGCAAGGAGAGTACTAATTAGAGAAGTTCAATTATCACTTTTAAGAAGCTTCAGACATTCACGGCTCAGGTGGGAGAATCTGTCCACAGGGTAACTATTAGTCATGTCTGTCCACCAATCTGTCATTTATGGAAAAAGAAGCCATTGGCAAGTTGACTGTGTGGCAAGAAGAAGCAATTTCTGAAAGCAAGTCATAAAAAGTCCTATTTGCAGTTTGCCTCAAGCTATGTGGGGGACACAGCAAGCATATGGAAGATGTTGCTATGGTCATATCAGACCAAATTTGAACATTTTGGCGTAAATGCCAGACGCTATGTGCGGAGGAAAGCTAACACTGCACATCACCCTGAACACCCCACCCCCACCAAAGGGGAGGGGAGGCTTTTCTTCAGCACTTACTGGAAAGCTGGTTAAAATTGATGGGCAGATAGATGGAACTAAGTACAGGGCAATGCTTGAGGAAAACCTGTTAGATGCTGCAAAAGACTCGAGACTGAGGTGTAGGTTTCCATAATCCAGCAGGACAATGACCCTAAATATACAGCCAAATCTACAATAGAATGGTTTATATCACATGTACCCAACCTGCTTCCCTCAGAATCATATGGTGTGGCCCTTGACCTGTAAATGATATGTAAAGTTAGTTAAAAATGAATACATCAGCTAATGAGAGGTGTTGTCACTTCTTTACCCCAACTGAATAAAACTCCCACCAAGCGTGTGGTTTATTCTCTCCTGGTAGGTTAATATTCCAGGGGTGACTGGTTTAGTCTATCAGGGATGACAGAACCTGTTACTCTTGACTTCCTCTTCCTTTCCTTTAAATATAAAAAACAAGCCTGGCTGGATATTTCTTGATGCCGGGTGTATAAGTGACCAAAGTACTGGGCCCTAGATTGGCCCACACAGTCCCTATGCAATTAAACTGCACACCACCATAGTGTAAAAAAATATATATACAAATTTATTAAATCTTCCTTAGAACAAACAAAGACACAACAAGACTTAATTAAAAAAAAATATAGACAATAGTTGGGGAAATGGGAGGTCCTCTTTAAGAGCTAATAATGATCATATAGATTAATATCTATAATGACCTTCAATGGTTATATGGTGGCGTATGAAGATAAAGAGTGTATAGGTGCACCAGAGTGTGCAAAGTGAATTAAAAGAGCTTAAATAAGTGCATTGTGTCAGGGTGCCAAGTGCCTAGGTGAAATAGAAAAGTGGAGAAAGTGACCCAAAATTAATAATAAGTGCTAAAATCAATGGTGCACAAAAAAATGAGTGAATGAAGCAATATTAAACCTAATATAGATAGTATAGTGCATACGCCAACATAGTAGCCACAGAGTCTTAAAGAAAAATTATAAAGCAATACACATCACCAATCCTCGAGCTCCGGACCCTCTGATGCCGCAACTAAACACCGACGCGTTGCGTGGCTTGGTGCCACTTCGCCAGGGGGGAACAAGTGACCCCTCCTCCCGCCATCCAGCATATTTATATGGGTTTTTATCATTGGGCCATTTTTTGCGATAGTGCTCCTTTAGGATGTTAAGATGTGGGGCTGATAGGGGAAGGCTATAAATAACAGATCCATATATTCATAGATGTAAGTCTGTGCCTGTGCATTGTTAGACTGTGGGATTGTTAGGGAATGTAGGGGTGTGGTAGATAGACATACGAGTGGACTTTGTGGAGAAAGTGGGTATCCTGATTGGCATAGAAAATATTCATTATGCTATTCCAAATTAAAACATTCTGAACTATTCATTGTGGCCTACAACCAGGTTCCAAATCAATTAAGTGGCTTGCGCTCATCAAAATGTTGAACACCCCAGCATATCAAGCCATATTCATGTGTTGGAATGGCCCAGTCAAGGTCCAGACATAAATCCCTTTGAGAACCTGTGGCATGACTTGACTGTTCACAAATATCTCCATCCAATCTAACTGAGCTAGAGATATTCTGTACAAATAACTGGGCTTTTTTTAAAGTTCTTTAAAGCGGACCCAACCCCCAGGATCTAAAATGTATATATTTTAAAGGAGCAGTATCGCGAAATTTGCATTAAAAAAGATAAATAATTAAATAGCTACACAATAGCTTCTAACATGTGTATAAATAATCTGGCGATAGAAAAAGGAAAAAATATATGCCTTTCTTTTAAATTGTATAATGACAATGGCTCAGTCCATTTGCTGAATAGGGGGATCTGCTGGGTTGTATTTAGTGAGCTGCTTCATTTAGCCCACTGGTCTCCTAGCAACACTTTACCTCAGAGGCTGACACTGTAATCAGTGGTAACGGCTGTGTGTGTGTGTGAGGTGCTGCTTTTGTTATGAGACCAGGTGACTCAAATGTGTAAAATCTATACAAAATAGACTAAACTGACTAAAAATGACTGAAATTATTCTTTGAATAACTGTGCAGGAAAATCTAAAGGTATTAAAGTAGAACAAACCCCTGAGTGGCCGACCCTGAAGTCTATAAGACCCGGCCATTGACCTTGCCCCTTGGGCATTCTAAATCGGGATGCCCCACTGTATGAAACGACCCCTGGATAACCACAGATCCCCCCCATTTTTCTGGCGCGCTCACGCAGATAGTCATTTAGACAGGCCGGGCGGCCAGGAAGGCTACTGCTCAGGCTCCCCATCTGCATGCAAACAGCGCTGATTGGATGAGAGCCCGCGCATGCGCTGTGGGACAGGGAAAGGTACGTTTTCAGAGGCGAACTTGGGGATTTCACATATCAGGGCATCCCAAAACTCCAGATAGTGAAAATCCTGGGTTGGGCTTTGCTCAAAACACACAAAGCTGAAAGAAAGATCATATGGAAAAATGTGTTGAGAAAAGAGAGAGAAAATGGTAAACTGAAAGATTCTGCAGCAGAGCCAACATGAAGGGAAAACTGTCAAAATCAGCTAAATGACTTCTAGAGCTTTTCTCTCTGTTTTAGATATATAAGTTCTGGCCAGGCAATGTTGCAATGTTGTTATCTTATGCTGGACGGCTGCCAGCACTGAACAGCTGATACTTTGATACATTGTTTCTCCCTCTCCTCAGCATGGAACAGGCCAGAGTGTCGGGCTCCGACACTCAGAAGACATAAACATGAGCTATTAGTCTCCAGCTGCTCAACACACATCATTTTTTTCTAAATTTGTAATTCTTACTCCAACACTTACCTACATTCAAAGTACCATTTAAATATAAGTCACCAAGAAAAATTCACGATACTGCTCTTTTAAGTTTTTAGTCACTTTTTATTCTTTCGTTCCGCTGGGCTGCAACTCTGTACAGGACTCTAGGATACGGGTGCTGCCATCTTGCCTCAGAAGCATCACATACTGAGGAGAGGACAGTGTGGTAAAGCACAGAGAGGCAGAGCTGGAGCAGGAGACACTGTCTGCAGGCTGCCTGATGCTCCGTGAGCCGCTATCTTGGATGTTTAAAGGCTCAGAATATGCACTAGGTGCAGATAGGATGATTTTTAATGTGGGGAATCTGTATGTACAGGGTGGGGGAAACATACTGTATAATACATGCTCTTATTCAAAGTGAAGGTCCGGTTTAAGTCTCTCGTCCTCTCACTAGCATGTTTATATTTTTTAATATTAATATATTAATTAATATACCCACACTGCACCATGTATAACTTACTTGTATAACTTATTTATTGCACATTTCTATGGGGAGGCAGAAAATACTAATTTCTCAGTAAGCCATGTCCTTGAACTGCACTTGTGTCCCGCCACTCCCTCCGGCCAGCTGCCCACCATGCAGCCATCTAGCCATGCTAGCTGAGGACAGGGCTGGCTTGTATGGCTGTTGGTCAGTTATGTAGCCGGTGGCCAAACTGAGAAAGTATACCTCCCAAGCCCAAATATCTCTAATAGGTGTTGAGATTAATACATTTCCTAAAAGGACGCCTCGGGGGCGAAGCAAGAGACTAATGACAAGTGATTGACTACTGCAGGGTCAGTGTAAAACAACAACTGCACCCATTCTTAACACTTTACCCGACCTTTAATCCTGTCCCCAGGGAATATGTGAGCAAGAATGAGAATCTGCTGGAGAAATTGGGTTCTTTTACATCTATACTTTGCACTGTGATTTTTACAGAATGCCACAGCGCAAGCACAACATGGCCTGCATGTATGCATTGCAAGGGCAACGCACAGCATGGATGTGCCCTAATGCCAAATTGTCCAAATACCCTGAGATGCAGCCACAGGTTATTAATGCGGCAGATTTTTGGCATCGTATGCTATTTAAGCAAGCAGCTCATCTGATGCCTGTTCCATGAGCCTCCATTTCCTCCATCTCTGGGTAACAGCTGTAACAGGGCTGCAAATGTGTCCTCCTTTCAATTTAATTCCTCCACAATGCACACCAAGCCTGTACACTAAGAGCTGCAGGTACCCCCTAGCGAAAAGCAGTTGCAACCAAGTACCGCAAAAAGGGGGGGTATCTATCGATAACTAATGTTACCGAAAAAGTACCGTATATACTCGAGTATAGGCCGACCCGAATATAAGCCGAGGCACCTAATTTTACGACAAAAAATGGAACAAGTTATTGACTCGAGTATAAGCCGAGGCGGCTTTTTTCAATTGGAATTGGAGTTGACACACAGAAAGAGAGACACACACACACACACACACACACACACAGAAAGGGACACACACACACACACACAGAAAGACACACACACACACTGTGGGTACCTGCTGCTGCTGCCGCCGCCGCCGCTCTCAGACGCGCAGGTGTCGGGGGTCAGGGTTTGGCCGAGGTTACCCGGCAGAGGGGCAGCGGGGTCCCCCTCCTCCGCAGCCGCCGCCGTTCTCACACACACACCAGCACTTCCTGGCTGTTGCGCGCTCGTCGTCGGTGGGCGTGCCCCATATGGCAGGCGTCCAATGAAAACATTGGACGCCGCCCATTGACGACCAGCGCGCAGTAGCCTGGAAGTGCCGGTCAGTGTGTGAATGTGTGTGCGTGTTTGTGTGTATGAGAGCGGCGGCAGCAGCGGGTACAGCAGGGACCCGCAGCGGGCGCCCCTCACCCTCCAGCATCTGTTGGGTTCAGGGTTGCGGCCTTCCCTGGCAGTCCGCCCCTGGACTCGAGTATAAGCCGAGGCGGATTTTTTCAGCCCAAAAAGTGGGCTGAAAAACTTGGCTTATACTCGAGTATATACGGTAGGTCACTGGCCTTAAAGTGGACTGATGATTCCTGGACTGGCTGCTATCCTGGTCCTGGGGTATCCTATACCCGATGCCCCGCTGTGTGAGCCCCCCAGGGCACCAGTAATCTTACCTGATCACGGCTTTCCAGCGACGCTGTCTTCGCTGCTTCCTGTTTCCAGCCATTTAGTTAGGCACCCTTGAACATTGTTGAGGACTTCTCGGGGTACATGTGTCCTAATGAAATAGAAAAGCCTTCCAAAATGCTCAAAAATGTGTCTTCATAAGGGGGGGTTGTGGGCTCCTGGCACACATGGGGGGGCAGTAAGGGTCAGCAGCCTGCTCAGGCAAACCTAAAAGCTAATTTTATCAAAATGATGAACACAGGGGGTTAACCAGTACACTTAGAAACCAGTGACTTCACTGTTCAAAAATGACCACCTCTGTGGCAGGGGGCATCCCAAGTATGAATGCCCTACCTCACTGTCACCTAAAAGATCTCCGAGATCAGACAGAGTTATATACCTATTTTAGAAATCCTATGTGACTACTAATGGTCCCTTGTGGTTGCAGGCAGGGCATCTTGCACCATGGCTGGGGTAAGTGCTCTGTATTCAATTTCTACCATTTCCTATTTATGAATTCATCTCAACTGCGGAGTATAAGAAGGATGACAGGTGGCTACCTTGCAATACCCAAAGCAGAAATAAGGTTTGTGGGAGACAGGAAATGGTAACGCACACTTGTGGTAGCTGTACCTCCTCCAATAGGAGGCATTCTCCACTCCAGTGCACAGCTACTTCCTGTCTTTCATACAACACACTTTCATGCTTGATTTTTGTTTTCCTAAATCTGAAACCTGATCTCAAATTAAGATCCATGTACTTCACAGTGGAGAATCTCAAATAGGGATGCCCCACAAAGAGGGAGCCTTAAAGACTCTAGAAGAGTGGGTGCTCCTCTTTAAGATTTAGGTAAGGGTTTTTAGGTCTGGACAGGATTTAGGGTGTAGGGTTCAGATTAGGGATTGCAGTAAAGATGACATTTCACATTGCATTTAGGAATTAATTTAGTGTTACATTTAGAGGGTCTGTCCAGGCAAGAAAACAAACAAGCTATACTCATCTTCTGTCCCCTACAGCTCTTCAGTTTGGTTCCGGTGTTGGAAAACCTACTGATTAGCAAGATCTAGAGCACTGACGTGCAGCACCGGTCTCCATTCACCACCTCCTCCAGGACGGAATTACATCCCTTTGCACTCCCATTCATTGTAATAGAGGGGTGTACTGAGGCAAAAGCAGTGCTAAATAAGGAGGGATGTATCGTAACATACTAAAATACAGTAAAAAGATTTCAAGAGCCCCTGGGTCTTCCTTCCTTGGGGGCATCATCACTTCAGGCTTCTCCATTTCTTTATATGGAACATTAATTTTGGGGAAATTTCCCTATTACTAAATAGTTGAAAAAGACAAGCCACTTCTGTTCCTCATACAAGTTCTCATGTCAGTCATATCTCAGATCAAAATAGTAAAACATGTCTCTAAAAACATTTGTAAAACAGAGACGGGAGAGTGGCTTTACCCCGTTTTCCTTGTTGTTTCCCTCCTTTTTCTTTTTCTCGGTTTTCTCTTTTCTTTATTTTAATTCACCTGTTTTTATTTGTCCCTTCTTTTTCCCCTGTCTTATTTTTGTCTATTTATATCATGATTTTTATTGTATGCAAGAATATTTTACATAGATCCTAAAGGCCTTTTTATCTGAGCCTTCAGAGGCCGCACCCACTCAAAATTGCACATTTTAGAGCGTCCACTTAGCAGTTTAGACTTTTCATGCTGATTTAGAAAATGGCAATGTTGTGCCAATGTATTTCCAACTACTTATCTATTCCTGTCCCAAACAAGAGTTGGCTTGTTTCTCTGCATGTTTCAACTTTTTCTTGGGCCAGAGGTGCTCAACGTTTTGATGAGCGCAAGCCAGTTACATTTTTTGGAACCTGGTTGTGGGCCATAGTAAATAGTTCTAGAATTTTCGAATAATGAAGATTTTCTACAATTAGGAAACCCACTGTCTCCACAAACTCCACTCGTATTTCCTTCCACCACACCCCTACTTTCATATTTAATCATCCCCACGTGCTAGCAATACGCATGCTTATCTTTCGGAATATATGGGTCCCTTATTTATAGCCCCTCCTCCATCAGCTCCACATCTTAACCATGTTCCCAATACTCAACCCATCTAAGCTCCCACCAATGCTAAGCATGCGATTATTATAGAAAAACTATTTTACCGAATTATTTTGCCAAAGATCTCACCTGGGGTGGTGCTGCACAATCAATGTCACCCCATTCCTCCAAGGTACCGCTGTCACCTCTATTTGATTCCAATAACCCCCACACACACATTCACCACAGCAGGTCCCACATACGGCCTCCCAGGCTGCAGGTTGAGCAACATGTGCTTTAGCCCCTGTTCACTTCACAGCATTGTACAGCATTGTCACACCACAAGGGAAAATGCTGGCTATTATTTTCAACAAGCCAGTTCACAAATATACAATTCGCTGCGCAAAAAGTTGCATGCAGCATTTTCAGTGCAGCGTGGCTTTTAGCGCGGGCCAATAGAAGTCTATGGCAATTTTTTTTTTTAAAAGGCAACAAAAATGCATAAAAAATACGGCATATATATTATTAATACAATGCACCTCTGGCACCCCTGGCATAAACACAAAATACCTGTGGAAAGCGCAATGTTGAACTTGAATTGCTCAGTAAACCGTATTAAACAGAGATGGTGGCTATAACCACATCTGATGCTGCTGCTATTGCAAATAATACTACATATCTCTCAAGTTTTCCCATAACATTGCCTGTTCTGCTTTGTAATTGGATCTGCTATACCAGTTTAGCTGGAAAAACATTTTACTGTGAATCTGGAGAGTGGCTTTTTATAAAGAATAGGCTGTGTGTTTACATGTCCTCTTTTAAAGTGGCCCTAAAGTCTCATTAACACCCCTGATATTCTAAGTATACGGCACGTCCTGTTCCAGAAGATATTCCTTACTCTTGGGTAATACATCCAGTAGATGGCGCTGGACTGCAGAGGCAGAAAAGTGGCTCCTCCCAGCCCCATATATACCAGGGACCTCCCACAAATTCCCCAGTTCTTCTCTGCAGTCTGGGCTGCGATGACTAGAAGATGGCTCTTTCTACTCGCAGGTGAGCGGGGCTTATTAGCCTCGGGCCCTGTAGGACTATTCCCACCTGTTCCCTTTCACTGCCTCCCAGCTTAGGCTGCGCTGGTCGGGTGATGGTAGGCAGCACCGCTGCCAGGTGCTAAGGAGCACTGCTCCTACCGCAGTCCCCCACCAAAGGATAGACGGTACAGGCCCGTGGTGAGCCTTATGGGATGCCCCTCCCACGGCCGTTTGCCCTTCGCCCCCTGTCCACTCAGTTAGGCTCCTTTTGGGTTGTCCGCTGCTTCCCCTTCGCTCCCCCTGGGTAGATGGGGGGGGGGGTGTATGTATTTACTATGTGTATCATGTTTTGCCTTGGTTGCACTGGTTTTGATTATTGCCGCCGCTGCGTGCTTGTACTCCGCTCCGCGGACAGCGGCGGCATCGCCTCAGGCGCTGCTGCGCCGTCATTGGCTGGCCTTGTCACGCGCTCGCATTTTCTCGCTCTTCGGGGGGGCGGGCCTTGCGGATGATGTTTTCCGCATCACTTCTCCGCGGCCCACCCCTTGAGGTATATGCGGGCGCCATTTTGGAGCTCCTGTGCTGCGTGTCTGGCGTCTCCCTTTCGCGGTCCGTAAGTGCCCCTGCGGGCTGGTTTTTCTTGTATTCATTGTATATGCTTACAGGTTCTTTGCTTTATGTCTTACAGGCGGGTCAAACTTTTTTGTGGTTTCGCCCGGTCCTATCCCCTTTTAGCGTTAACTCCTTATTGGAGGGCTACTGTATTTGTATATCTCCCACTCCCCTAGCGGGCTATTGGGGCATCCCGGGTAGCTTTATTGGCGTCAATCCCAATTGACCTATTGTGCCACAATAATCACCATATGGAGGCTTCTCAGGATAATGTGCTTGGGGTTCCTTCGGGACAAGCCCGGCTGTGTGTGGCGCGTGGGGTATCCCCTATAAGTGATGATGTCAGGGTGTGTGTACTTGCGCTGCAGTCTGGGTTACCGGTGGCTGGGCCTGCGCTCCCAACCTGATTTGGCTGCGCGGGTGGCCAGCATTGAGAGACATATTGCTGGCTCTGGCCCGCGTAAGGCTTCTGCTAAGAAGTGGCATTTGTCACCTGGTGTTTCCCTCTTTCCTATGGAGGCTGAGGAATTTTTGACGTTACCTGTTATACCCCCCTGGAAGAGGGGGAATTATTTTCTGATTCAGAATCATCTGAGGATCAACCTAAGGTTTATGGTGCCGATTCTGGGTCTGACCCCTGGGCTTCAGAGGATACTGACAGGCTTTTAGCTCACATTTTTGAAGTACTCTGTATCTCTCCTTCTCCCGTGGCTCCGTGGCAGCAGGGGGAGCTGTTTCCTACTGTTAAACCACGCTTGGAGTTTCCTGAACAAACTCATTTTAATAATCTGGTGCTCAAAGAGTGGGAACGGCCTAGCCGGCTTCCTGGACTGCCAAAGAGTTGGGATAAGAGGTATCCCTTTCCTGCTGGGATGGTTAAACGATGGTCATGTCCTCCCGAGGTGGATGCACCAGTTCTGGGGTTGTCCAACACATCCGTCATGCATTCCCCTGACTCTACTACACTGAGGGATGCCTCTGCCATTACGGCTGTTGCTATTAAAAGCCTGCTCAGGGGTCTCTTAGGTGGGGCCCCTGATGATGCAGATAGTGAAGAGTATAGAGCTCTTCTGCGTTGTGAGGAATTGTTGCATATGTTCCCTCTGCCTTGGATGATACCATTAGAATGTGTGGCAGGGCATCTGCCTTGTTGGTGGCGATACGTCGCTCGGTCTGGCTGCGCCAGTGGGCAGCTGACAGCGCTGCTAAGAAGGCTCTCACTGGTTTTCCCTTCAAGGGGCTGCGCCTCTTTGGTGAACGTCTGGACTTGTTTGCTAAGGGAGGCAACTTACCTCAGCGTAGAAGGCAGCCCCGGTCCTTTCAGGGTTCAGGTGCCTTTCTTCCTTCCTTCCGTGGTTCCAGAATTGGACAGGAAGCTTCCTTTGCTAGAGCCCGCAGAGATTTTTGGGGCAGGGGCAGAGGACGTGGCCGCCCTGGCCCCTCCTGGGGTCCCAAGCCTAAGTCCTCTCCCAAGCCCCCTCAGGCATGAAGGGGTGCCCTCACCCATCCGGGTGGGGGGATGTCTTTGGCTCATGTCTGGAGGTGTCATGTCTCAGACCGGTGGATTCAGGAGGTACTGTCCTCCGATTACAAGATAGAGTTTGCAGCCTGGACGCCCCCAAGATTCATCAAATCCTGGTTAGCTCAAAACCCCCTTGAGGGAAAGGGGCAAAGGCTATTATTCCAATCTTTTCATTGTTCCCAAAAAGGATGGGTCCATCAGACCCATCCTGGATTTAAAGCGCCTCAACAAATTTGTCAGATTCAGACACTTTCGCATGGAGACTCTGCGCTCCGCTGTGAATTCCCTACGCCCAGGGGACTTCATGACCTCTGTAGACATTAAGGATGCTTACTTTCGCATACCTATTTTTCCAGGTCATCAGAGATTCCTCAGGTTCGCTCTGGAGGATCAGCACTACCAATTTGTGGCCTTGCCCTTCGGTCTCACCTCAGCTCCCAGGGTATTCACCAAGGTGCTGGCAGGAGTGATGGCTCTGTTGAGATTTCAGGGCATTCGCATTCTTCCCTACTTGGACGACATGCTTATCGCTTCTCAGTCCTTCCAACAGGCAGAGCTGGATACTCAGCGGGTGGTGTCCACACTGGAGTCATTCGGCTGGGTGATCAACCACCCCAAATCTTCCCTGTCTCCTTCCATGGTGAAGTCTTTTCTGGGCGTGATTCTGGTTTCATCTCAGGTCAAGATCTTTCTTCCTCAGCAGAAGGTGGAGAGTCTTCAAGAGCAAGCACAGACCCTTCTGTCTTGTACTCATCCGTCCATCAGGCAGGGAATGCAGCTGGTGGGCCTGATGGTGTCCTGCTTCGAGGCGGTTCCATATGCTCAGTTTCACATGAGGCCTCTTCAGCTTCACCTCTTGTCAGTATGGGATCGGGACCCCGTGTCCTTGGATCAGGTGTTTGTCCTATCCCCTCTGGCCAGACGGTCTCTATCGTGGTGGCTGGACTCAAGGAACCTGCTGGGGGGCAGATCCTTTCTGGGCCCTTGTTGGGAAACTGTCACCGCGGATGCCAGTCTGACAGGTTGGGGGGCTTTTGGAAGTCCCTGAAATTCCTGGGTCAGTGGGGCCCTCAGGAGGCACATACCCCTATCAACATTCTGGAGTTGAGGGCGATCAGGTTGGTTCTTGCCCACTTAACCCCACACCTGCGGGGTCGGGCTGTTCAGGTCGGCTCGGACAACCAGACGGCGGTTGCCTACATCAATCATAGAGTATAGAGCACGTCCTGTTCCACCCCACCCTTGTTATCATTATTTTTAGTTACCTCTTTATGGTGATTGTTCTTATGTTCAATTTTTTATAATGGTTATAGTTCTCCCGGTTTCATTTTAACTGCTTGTCAATACTGGGGAATTTGTGGGAGGTCCCTGGTATATATGGGGCCGGGAGGAGCCACTTTTCTGTCTCTGCAGTCCAGCGCCATCTACTGGATTTATTACCCAAGAGTAAGGAATATCTTCTGGAACAGGAAGTGCTGTATATGTATAATACCAATTCTACAGGTGAGTAATCACAGAATTGTATTTTTAGGTATTTAAAATAAAAATAAACTCTTCTGCTCGCTATTTGTGTCTCTATCCCACAGTGTAAGTGTTGCACTGTTGCTTCACTTCCCCTCAGCAGCTGCAGCATAGAGATCATGTGGTCAGCCCTCCCCCCAATAACTGCAGTGATCTCTCCACTGGATGAAGTAGAGCTTACATTGCTATGCTTGTGGTGCAGGGCTAGGATGATATGGTTGCATTCAGCATAACCTGTAAAAACATTCTCTGGCCTGGAGGGCAAGAACACTAAAGGACAAGAAAAACACAATAAAAAAACTACAAAGCTGAGTGTTCAGCAGTAGTCTCTGAAAATTACAAAACGGGTGCACAAGCAGAAAATCAAAGACAGGTGGCCAAAGAAAGAAAACCTAATCCTAAAAGATTACTTAAATAAAAACAAGGTCAGAACAGGTAGGTGCCCTATTTAATGATAATGGCGAATTGGTCAAAGGTGATCAAGAGAAGGCAGAGCTGCTAACTGGGTTCTTTAGCAATGTGTACACAAGGGGGAAGCTGATATAGGCGATGACACTGCTGGCAATAAATTGAATTTGAAAAAGACTTGGATGGACCTGGACCCATTATTTTTCATTGCGTTTATACATGATATAGAAGATGGCATTAATAGCACTGCCTTAATTTTCCAAATGGCAGTAAGATATGTAGCAGGAGGAGACTATTGAAGATGCTCACAAGCTTCAGGTTGACTTGGACGCGTTGAATGTCTGGGCACAGTCCGGGTACACCAGATTTTCCCCATGGTGCCGGAGATGCAACACAGCCCGGGGTACACTGCTACATGTGTGGTGGGAGTGCCCGAGTGTACATAGCTTGTGGACTAAAGTCCTGCTCCTGTATGAGGAAGCGTACGGGACACGGATCCCAAATACTCCAGAAATTACGTTGTTGTCCATGCTCCCTGGTGGTAAGGAGGCTGGGAGGAGAGGGACCCTGAGACACTTTCTGACAGTGGGTAGCATGGTGATCCTGAGATACTGGAAAATCACGACGGCCCCCCCCTTTGCTGGAGTGGTATGAAGAACTCAATAATATTATGAGGCTGGAGGAACTAACGGCAGATCTTCGGGGGGAGGGGGAGGCATACATGCAGACATGGGTAGCCTGGATAATGTTCAAGGGTTCGGATGGCGGTCAAAAGAGGGTATTAGAATTACAATAGTAGGAGAGGGCTGTAGTGGGTTCATACAGGTAGTAGGGGTGGGTGTGGGATTCTTGCCCCCCCCCCTTAGGTAGGAACCTTGTGTCTATATGTTCCTGTCGAGGTGTATGTAGGTGTTTCCTTTCGTGTTGGAGTCTTTCACCTTTTATCTGGCTTAAAATTGAATATGGGCCGAGGGGCAGTAAGCCCCGGATGACTGCAGGCCCAGGCCGGAGGGCGTGGGGGGGATTACCCTGGGACGCTTTTTTGGTACGGGGGCCTGGCTCCCGTCATTTGAGTCATAGTATGGGTGGGTTGGCACCTCATGCTCTGTGTGCATGGGGAAATGGGTAAGGGGAATGTTTGGCCAGGTGGCTAGCGTTAGCAGACCCACGGGCTGGGTAGGAGGAAAGAGGCTGGTATAGAGGAGAAGGGGGTTTCGCGGTGTGGTGGGTATTGTACTGTATTGTATTGATATGTGTATTGTACTGTGTTTTGTGTCATGTATAATTGTAAAACTGTGATATGCTTAAAATTCAAGAAAATAAGATTAAATATAAATGTCTGGGCACCCACTTGACAAATTAGGTTTAATATGGATAAAGATATAAGTATTGCACTTGGGGTGTAAGCATCTGCAGGCCAAGTATTTCCTGAGGGAGTAGAGGGAGAGTCACTTGTTGAGAAGGTACTGGTAGACTATAGGTTAAATCAGTGTACAGCTTCTTCCATGCTTACCAATATTGGTCGATTCAGAGCCATGTGAGAGAACTAGGAACTTTAGGAAAGAAAACTGCCATTTGCATTTATTGTTAACTTTGGGGCTGATTCAACAATTGGATATACATTTTCACCTGGTATTGAATCAGCCCCAAGGTAGAAAATTAAAGTGAATGGCAATTTTCTCTTCAAAAAAAGGAGTGAGATTTCTCCCCGGGCTCTAAATCAGCCCCATTGTCAACTGATAAGGAGTATGAAGGATGTTAGAAGAAAGATTATGGAAATCTAATGTATTCAGTCTTCAGAGGAGACTGATGGGGGTGCATTAACTTGTATAAATATATAAATGATCTATACACAAAATATATGAAAATTGCATTTAAATTCCTCTCAAATCACAAGGGGACACTTTTTTGCATCTCGAGAAAATAAGATACAATGTCTACAGGTGATGATACTTCCTTACCATAAGAACTATAAATCTGTGGAATAGCTTCGGAAAAAAAGATTAAATTGTTTTAGAACTATTATTGTTAGCTGTTATCTGTAAATTTATTTAACTTTTCCTCACCCTGGCCCTTGTTTGACCTTGATGCACATATGCCCCTTTTACCTGTTTTAATTATGGGACTGTAGCAATTTGTTTATTTTTTTTTATTTCATACGGCAGTTGGGCATAGAGGCAAATAAACAAGGGTTAAGGGATTTTTAATGTGCAATGTTTTAAAGCGCATTTCGCCTTGCTTTGTTACAAGCCTGCTTACACCCAGTTGACATATGTGTACCCCCAGCCCCCTGCTTCTATCACTGCGGTGCTGCCCTGGCAGTTACTGATGTGGGTCCCTGGCTGGGTGAGCAGAAGGCCATTCAAGGGCACATGACCAGCAAAGAAAAATGTGGGAATGAGGATCTAGGGTTGGTTTAAAGCAGCACTATAATCAAGTCAGCCATTTTCTTTCTTCATTGTATGGCTGACACAGGGAGGCCGATTCATTAATAGCGCCAGGTAGCGACAGATGAGCGCCAGTAGCGTGATTTTCACAGCGCCCGCTAGTATTCGCTGTGCTTGGCCGTTGTTCGTTTGTTGACAGCGACTCAGTCGGTGTGCGTTAATGTTGAATACGGGGTTAGGAGTCGCTGTTTGACAGGTTCCGCGCTGTATGGGTGCGCCTGACAGCGAATGGCCAGAGCGAACGGCTCCCACCATATTCATTAACAAATCACGCTCAAAAAATTCTCGCGCTGTGAAATGCATGTTTAAACCCCAGAGCGCTGGCGGCGATGGGTTAAAAGTAGTTTTTAACCCCCAAAAAACCATATTTTTTGATTAAAAAATTAAACAAGTTTTTCTAAACATTTTGTAATATGAATACATTAATATCAGACCTGTAATATCAATTCTGCACAATTTTTTTTTTTTTTTTACCTTAAAAAAAATATCTAACATTGCAGAAGTGGTCACAGAATTTTTCACATTTAAAAAAAAAAAAAAAAAAAAAAACATTAATATCAATTAATTATGAATATTTAAAGATTGCTCCATTGAAATGCATTGGAGAGCGCCAGGTAGCGAGAGGTCATACCTGGCGCTGTGATGGGATTAGCAGCGGCGCTGTTCGTTGCAGTCCGCTACATGATGAATCCCGCGCTAGCTGACGCTCTCGCCGGCGCTAGCCTCATTTAGCGTGATAAATGCGTGATTGTGTCCACCGCCTGGCGTTCTGGAGTCGGTAGCCGCCGATAGCTGGCGATAGCTGGCGATACCTGGCGCTAGTGAGACACTACCTGGCGCTATCCCTTGATAAATAAGGCCCTAACATGACTTCCAGTGACTAATTGGATTTCCTATGCTTAGGAAAGAAAAAAACGAAATATTTGTGTAGCATAACCCATATCCCCAACACCTGAGGGGTGATCTAATAACTGTAAATATATCTGGGGTGAATACAAAGATCTGACCCGCAATCTATTTATACCTGGGGGGCATCCACATCGTTTAGAGAAAAGATGCTGCTCGCAATTGCATATGAGGGAATTCTTTACTGTAAGAGCAGTGAGACTATAGAACTCCTGGATGCCTTCCTTGTATGTAATAACATCAGCTTTGGCTACTAGAACATGGCATAATAAACAGGCCGCTAGCCATCACATGACATCCCTGAGCCCCCCCATGTGCCTCCTAGCCAGTCACTGTGTGTTTTCCATATGTGAGGTGATACTGTAGCATTGCAAGGACAGGTCACGGGCAGATAATGTAATGATGGTGAGTATTGCAGCCTGTAGCCATGATGCTGAGGCTAAAGCATTGCAGGGACAGAACAGGGGTATCCTGCCGGGGGGGTGGATATTGGAGCATTGGCTAAAATGGACTTGGGAGGCAGCAATTGTGAACATGAAGTGAATACGAGCAAAGGCTTTGGGTGAGGTGGGCTGCATGCTGGTGGCTAACACCGCCACAGCCATTTACCAATAAAAGGAGGGGAAATCCCCTCAGTGTCAGCATCTGCTAATCCAGACGTCCCACAAACCAGAAACTTACTCAAAAATGAACACTGAAAGACAAGGTTTAGCGTGGGACAGGCACATATACTATTACATGAATTTAGTGTTAAATACTCAAAGCTTTAATGAATATCAAAAGGGCACATTAAACATACCATCAACCGACATACAAGTTAAAAAACATGAAGGTGACAATAAAAAACGGGGGCCCCCATGTGCAACTATTACAGCCACACATACACGTCACATCCACTCACAGCCTCACTACACAAGCATGCCTAAATTGTAGGGAATCCACATCAGAGGTACCCCTTTCGGGGAGTATTTGAGTAGTCTCTCCCGGCGCTCACGTTGGAACTGGCCAGTTCTACTCAGCAGAAGGGACACAAGGATCCAAGTCAGAAGCCCTGAGCCACGGGTCCAGGGATATGTGCCCCGCCTCCAGAATATATAAGGGTTCCCACAGGGGCGAGTCCTACTAGCTCAAATGGAACTTCATTACTCTGGCACAAATGCAGTGACTGCACAGACCCCACCCGTGTGTACGGCGTGTACTTAGCTGTATCCAATGAAACCGTCACGTCGGCATGTCCTTATTTTCTGTCTGACAAGCCCCGCCTCCAGAATATATAAGGGTTCCCACAGGGGCGAGTCCTACTAGCTCAAATGGAACTTCATTACTCTGGCACAAATGCAGTGACTGCACAGACCCCGCCCGTGTGTACGGCGTGTACTTAGCTGTATCCAATGAAACCGTCACGTCGGCATGTCCTTATTTTCTGTCTGACAAGCGCGTGGGGACAAGGCGCCAGCCGTATCTCTGCTGGTAGGCTGTACTGCGGCGCACCAACGTCCTCCCAAAGGCCAGTAGTAATTACAGTCACAGGCGCCACGGCATCAAGCGTGTGAGGCTGTAGAGCGGAGACGCAGGTGGGCCGGCCGCCAGCCGACACGTGTTTCGCTCCGCCCACCGGAGCTTCGTCAGGGCCACAGCCAGCCACATAGCAGCCCACAGGGATTTTTTCCAGCCCCCACTCTCAGTTTAAGACTTGAGGCTGGCTCTGGCTGTACAACACCCTATTTTCATATGTGTGTCAAAGTTTATAAGCATTACGTGAAGGAATAAACCTGTGCTGGGGCTTTTGTTTCACTCGTTAGTGGTGGGTGCAGTAATCAGGTTTTTTTTAATTAATTCATATTAGGAATTTTCTATAAAATATGACTTTCCATGTGTGTATATATATATATATATATATGTGTGTGAGTCACAAGTAAATACTTCCATACATATTTATATCAGAATAGAAATCTTTAAGATGGAATTAATTTCCTGGGAAAGCTTCTCGTCCCCGCGCCGCAGCACTCTCTTTATCACCTGTCGCCATTTGGTGTCGGCAGAAAGTAAATCAAAGTGTTGCAATTTGTTATTCTGCTGCACTTGAGGAGCTGAAGCTAAATAACACACGGCCTGAAATTCTGATTGAAGTTGTAGGAGGGAGATCTTTTAATTTAATGCCCTTTAATCGCACTGCTTGCTCAACTTCTGGCATTTTAAAGGTTGCAGCGAAGGAGATTTTTTTTTTAACCATTTTTGCACTAACCATAACATTTTAGTGTCAAGTGATCGACTGCCTCCTGATATCAGGACTGTCACTTTATTTCTGTTTTTCAGCAACTTTTTCTTTAGTCCATATCATTCCTTGTATAGAACACTAGTACATC
The DNA here is from genome assembly GCA_027917425.1 of Gastrophryne carolinensis. NCBI lineage: Eukaryota > Metazoa > Chordata > Amphibia > Anura > Microhylidae > Gastrophryne > Gastrophryne carolinensis. The sequence continues at coordinate 134,694,395 of CM051244.1, forward strand.
TATATACATACAATTATTAACCCCGTGTTATCTTCAAAAACATCAATATACAATATCAACCAACTTATATAATGTGTATAAACTATCCTATATACATCTATATACATACAATTATTAACCCCGTGTTATCTTCAAAAACATCAATATACAATATCAACCAACTTATATAATGTGTATAAACTATCCTATATACATCTATATACATACAATTATTAACCCCGTGTTGTCTTCAAAGACATCAGTATACAATATCAACCAGCTTATATAATGTGTCTAAACTATCCTATATACAATCCTATTTTATACAAATATACATCAGTAAAGTGCAATCCAGTGCTATCAGTATCACTCTACCCTAAAGAAGACACCGAGGGGGAAAAGACATAGAAAAACAGTGCTATACTCGTGGCCCAGATGAAGTAACGGGAGGTCTGTTACGAAACGCGTTGGCTGGCTGGGACGGGGTGAGGCGCTCGGCGCATGTCTGCCTGGTGAAGTACACATAGCACATGTTATGATTTACTGCACTGTTTTTCTATGTCTTTTCCCCCTCGGTGTCTTCTTTAGGGTAGCGTGATACTGATAGCACTGGATTGCACTTTACTGATGTATATTTGTATAAAATAGGATTGTATATAGGATAGTTTAGACACATTATATAAGTTGGTTGATATTGTATATTGATGTTTTTGAAGATAACACGGGGTTAATAATTGTATGTATATAGATGTATATAGGATAGTTTATACACATTATATACGTTGGTTGATATTGTATATTGATGTTTTTGAAGATAACACGGGGTTAATAATTGTATGTATATAGATGTACTAGGCATACATGTGTTCTTGTAGTCCTCCCCCTCATGAGATGTGTGTTTTTAATTGTTTTTAAACTTTTTTTGTATTGGATGAATAATAAATTGAATATATTTTGTTATAAGAGTATGTGGTGGTGCCAGTTGTTTGGTTAGGCATTGTTTTGGGGTCTTGTGGGATCCCATGCTCTGGAGATTATTGTAATTTCTTGCCAACCAGGCACACCAGTTACTACTAGGTACTTTGATACTAGCTGGTGCGGTTTTTTCTTTCCTTTTTTTATTCCTTGTATAGAAATATTGTGAGACTTTATTCAGCGAGTGCAATGCTATGGTACTGAATGAAGCCATCTATGGTAACAATAGGATTTGCCCTTTTTTCCCAAAGAGATGACAGTTTAATTTGAACAATGGACAAAGGCAGATTTGGGAACAAACAGGGTGGATTTGATTTAAATCTAACTGATTTAAATCTAACTGATTTAAATCACGATTTAAATCACGATTTAAATCACTAGTCAGTAAGGCTTGATTTAAATCAGTGATTTAAATCAAAGTTTCTACCTAAACTAGTTCTTGCTATTTTAACATGCAAGTAGATGAAGATTTTTAGAATCACTTTTTATATTACTTTTTTCTCCCGAGTTTAATGGGTTAATCATTCATATTTGGACACCACTGTTCTGTTGTACTTAGGAAGGAGAAAAATAATCATGACCTTAATAACAATTTAAATAGATTTATTCAACTGAAACAATAACAACATTACAGCATAAGTTATTTGCAAACATCCATGTTTTGTTGACTAATTTGGCTAAACAAAATATATATATATATTTTAAGAAACTTAGACTGTCAGCCCAGCCGACACATGAAAAACTTAAATCCTACTGTCCCTGCTGTCCTCTGTAGCTCACTAGTCATAGGTTTGTAGAACAATAGGATTAAGGTCTTTTTCTCAACTCTGTTCATGTTGTAACATTTTTGCTGTGAGGAAGAGGCTGGGACCTCTGCGGAGTCAAATTCAGTTTTGAGAACTGCGTAAGTAAAGCGAGCGTCTGTGATAATATAGGAGAGAAACTGCCCACTAATCCTACAGAAACCTCTGGAAGAGCATGGCATTGTGAATGTTACACATATACAGCCTTTATTCTACTGAGTTAAACAACTCGGCTTTATCTCATGATGGAAGAACCTTTGGATGGTAAAATATTTTCCTCAAAAAGCAGTTTATTGAAAAAAAATCCGATTTAAATCAAAAAAATCCGATTTTTTTGATTTTTTTTAAAAAAACATTGATTTTTATCCACCCTGGGAACAAAACTGCCCTTTGATTATATTAAGAGCCTCACATACAGTATATAATCAAAAATTAAGGATAAAGAAGCATTTACTAGTTATGATGTAAAATCTCTTCATTTTCTGCCGAGCCAGTTCAGAGTACATAAATAAGAAAAATTGTGCTGTATATGATTTCCTCCTTTTTATGCAATGCCAGTTAAAGTTAAATGTTACCTGTACCAGACATAAAAATGATCGTAAATAACCTCATTTCATTTTACATTCAGTCATGTGACACAGACCACTGCAAGATCATTTTAGCAGACCGGCTGTGTGGCTTCCCATGGGGCAGGCATACATAATACAAGTCCTAGGACTTATGATAAGACTTTAGAAAAGCTAAAGATACATGAAAATGTGGCTTGGTTGATAGATTTGTGTTTTTGAAAAGGCTGATGAAAGATGTGGAGTTACGCTTGAAAAAAATATTCACTTTTGGTCCCTGTACAACTCAGGGCGTGGCGAGGTCCACTCAGCTACAACTGAATGATGGTTGTTATAGTTATGCCCTTATTCATCAAGCGATAGCGCCAGGTAGTGTCTGACGAGCGCCAGGTCCCGCCAGCTAACGGCGGCTACCGACTCAAGTACGCCCGGCGTCGGCCACAATGACGCATTTATCACGCTAAATGAGGCTAGCGCCGGCGAGAGCGTCAGCTAGCGCGGGATTCATCATGTAGCCGACTGCAACGAACAGCGCCGCTGATAATCCCATCACAGCGCCAGGTATGACCTGTCGCTCCCTGGCGTGGTCCAATGCATTTCAATGGAACAATCTTTAAATAATCATAATTAATTGCTATTAATGTTTTTTTTTTTATGTCAAACATTCTGTGACCACTTCTGCAATGTTAGGATTTTTTTTTAAGGTAAAAAAAAAAAAAAAAGATTTTGTGCAGAATTGATATTACAGGTCTGATATTAATGTATTCATATTACAAAATGTTTATAAAAACTTGTATAATTTTACAATCAAAAAATATGGTTGTTTGGGGGTTAAAAACTATTTTAAATCCATCGCCGCCAGCGCTCTGGGGTTTAAACAAGGAATTCACAGCGCGAAAAAATTCGTAGCGTGATTTGTTAATGAATCTGCAGCAAGCCGTTCGCTCTGGCCATTCGCTGTCAGGCTGAACCTGTGAAACAGCGACCCCTAAGCCCGTATTCAACATTACCGCACACCGACTGAGTCGCTGTCAACAAGCAAACCCCGGCCAAGCACAGCGAATACTAGCTGGCGCTGTGAAAATCACGCTACTGGCGCTCATCTGTCGCTACCTGGCGCTATTAATGAATCGGCCTCTTAGAGAGCATAGTTAAGCGTGGGGGGGTTATTTTATATATAGAATAAAAGAGTGCTCAATTACAGCCCCGAAAAGGGAATACAACCTTTAAAGCATCAATAAGGTAAACAGATTTTTCTTTTCAATGTTTTTAGTTGTATAATATGATACAAGGAAATGTTTTCACTCTGGCAAAAGGTAACTATAAACATGGTAGCATAATTGGTTACAGATATCAATAACATTGAAGATGGTAACATTGTCAAGAAAAAAATGGCTTGAGAATGAATATTAAACTATCTCAAACCCCATATAGGGAAAATGGAATAATTGTTACGTTTAGCACAATCATATTAAAGCAGTTTTTTTTTTTTTTATAATTCTTTATTTTTCTTTTTTTCTTTCTCTTTTCTTTTTACAAACATATATACAAATCCATGGTGGTGAATTCATCATCAGCCATATCATACATAATAATCTTACAGGTCTAGTAGCAGAAATGAAATGCTGGTCTTGTTATTATACAATGGAAAGCTAACAAGAATACACTTCATTTCTATTAAGCGAATTCCTTGTATTTCCTATCCACTCCGGTAGGGCCATCGGCGAAGGTCCAAATATCGAGCTTCACCAGCCGACACCCCCCGGAATAAGGATCTCGCTTTACAATTCTACAACCTGCTTATATCAAGACCCCTATCCAAACATATGTAATTTCCACTAAGAAGAAAGAGAAAAACAAAAAAGAGAAAGAAGTATTTTATAGTAGAATGATAGAACAAAGAAAAAGAATGAAAAAAGAGGAAGAGAAAAAAGAAAAAAAAGGAAAAAGGGGGGGGGGAAGTATTGAACCAGGGGGAGGGAAACCATCCCCCAATATCTTCTAAGCATATCCACACCTTATTTCTAATTCCCAGTTCATTATCTAGAGGTTAAATCTCTTACGCTAGGGCAAGTCATTCATAAGCTATTTCAGGGATATTAAGAAGAGGATGGGATGGGGAAATCAACAGTCATTAGTTGCTTAAATCTTACCGTCTCTCTAAAGAGGAACCATGGCGACCATGTCTGTTGATACTGCATCTTGGTCCCATGGACCGTGGCAGTAAGCTCCTCCATTTCCCTAATATGATTGACCTCCCCAATCCAATCCTCCACCGAAGGGACTACTTCAGATCTCCATGACCTAGGTATCATTGCCTTTGCTGCATTAATAAGATGTCTCGACAAAGATCTCTTATAAGTCTTCAAAGGTATATCCGTCAAATGTAAAAGGAATAAGGAAGGGTCTCGAGCTATCGGCCTTCCCACAATCTCACTAGAGATATCTATCACTGCATGCCAAAACGGAGCTACCTTTGGGCAGTCCCAGAAAATATGTAAAAAACTCCCGACTGCTCCTCGGCATCTCCAACACTCGGTGGAGTGAGTCGGAGAGAAACCATTCAACCTCTTCGGGGTGTAATACCACCTTGTAAGATATTTGTAGTTGGTTTCCTGGACTTTAGAAGAGACTGAGGTGTTATGTGTGGCTAGGAAAATATATTTCCATTGGTCTTTCGTAAGATGCCTATCCAAGTCCTTCTCCCAGTTCAGACAAAATCGAGGTAATTCATCCTCTCCATCATCCCCCAACAAAGCGTATAATTGCGAAATTAAATGCGTAGGGGAATCACCTTCTCTTATTAATCGCTCATAAGGAGTGAGGGGTCTAAGGAATGCTTGTCTGGGTCCTAAGCTCAAGAGAAAACTTTGGAAGATAAATTGGAGCCACTGATCAAATAAAGACGTATCCCAATTATCCCTTAAATCTTCCAAATGTGCCCATCCGGTGGGTAAAATAAGATGCAATCCTCTTGGAACACCCCTTTCCTCAAAGCTCTTACGAAGGTATATTAAAGCAGTTTTAAAGATGCAATCATTAACTTTCTGAGAATCTATATCAACAAAATAGCTTCCAGGTCTATGTATTATATCATTTCAATATTACCAAATTTTCGTATATATTCAATCAGGAAAAAACCAAACGATATATAGAAATGAGAGTAAGGAAATGAAAGGAGGAAAAAAGAAGAAAAATCTCTATGGAAGGGGAGAGAAATAGTAAGTAGGGAATGGGGAAAAGGGCTTAGAAACGGGATAATAATAATAAGGAGTCGATCCAACTCTCCCTCAAACTCTCAAAAGGTTTCTATCAAATGTAGTTGGAAGAAATTCCTTAATCCAGGGGTCCCATATCTCACAATATTCCAGCAACTTATCTTCATGAATAGCCGTTAGCTTTTCCATAGCCATAGTACTGTTGACCCTATTCTTGAAGTCTCCAAAGCTCAACACAGGTGTTTTCCAAGCTTTGGCTATAACCGACTTGGCACATGTGTAAACATGATAGGTCAATTGTCTCTGTTTTGTCGAACAGCCAGGGAATGTGTCGTTGAGGAGCGCAATCCAAGGGTTTAGAGTAATAGTCATGCCAAACATTTTGCTAAGGGAGTTAAAATTTTTTATCCAGAACTCCCTAACTATTTTACACTCCCACCATATATGGTAGTGTGTCCCTAGCAAATTACACCCCGGTAAACAGATTTTTATTGGGATACTGTTTTAGTGGTCTCTTAAAAGGAAGATGAAGATAACCCTTTAGGTCATCCTTGCCAGTCCCATTCAAAAAAACAAAGGTGCACTACTATGCAGCTTCATTATAGCCAGGTTATTTTTTTTATTTCCGTTTATTAAAGCCCAATAAGGATTCAGAGCCTAGGCTGAGAGTACTATTCATAACTCATTACACCTGGACCAACACCCGCACATAACCCCCCAGAACGCCTGTAATCCTCACCTTCACTATGAACCAGCGCTGGGAACGGAGTCCCGCTATTGGCCAGGAAGGGGTCACGGGGGCAGGTCGTTCCGGTGGCCGGTGCTGAGGACGTGACCATGGCCACGTGTGTGCTGGCAATCGCGGGACTTCTTTCCCGGCACTGGCTCGTAGTGAAGGTGAGGATTACGGGTGTTCTGGGGGGTTATGGGCGGGGGGGGGACTCCAGCATTATGGATGCTCCTCCGAGCTTGTTTTCATTTGCTGACTGCAGGACCAACACCCATTAAAGAAAACACAAGTATTGGTCCGGTTTAAGAACTGTATTCCTTCTTCGTATCATGGGTCACACCTGCTGGTTTTGTTGTGCACTCCATGAACAAAGCATTGAACCAGTTTATACTGGATAGCGTATGGTAAAGGTAAGAGAAACGTAAACGCACCACCATGACCCAGGAGCTCTATAATAATTCCGCAACAGACTTTTCCCATCGTCCCACAAATGAAGCCATTTGTGTAAGGGCCCTTAGATTCCTCTCTGCCTCTTGGACCTGGTTCCTCCCTTCAAAACCTTGCTTGTGTGCTCTTCTTATACTTGACATTTGTCCTGCTACTCAATAAGCTGCTTTTTGCAGGATATACATTTATCATGCTAAATTTGTTATCTTTATTGCTTATGTATTTATTTCTTACTCCAAAAGCATAAAAAAACATATCCTAGAAAAACATTCATTGGAGAGAAAAAAAAGAAAAACACTGGGCTCCAAAAACATTCACTAATAAAATTGATATATATGTAGATATAGGCCCTTATTTAACAAGGGATCAGCTCGAACAGCTCTCACCGCTCCCGAATAGTGTAGGTAAAAAACTTGCAAGTATTGAAAAGCGCGAGCCTCCAACACGTTTCGTTGCTCGTCGGCGACTTTAACTAGGATCACTAGGATCCTAGTTAAAGTCGCCGACGAGCGACGAAACGCGTTGGAGGTTCGGGGCTTCCTATATTGTTGGAAGCGCTTCTCAATACTTGCAAGTTTTTTACCTACACTATTCGGGAGCGGTGAGAGCTGTCCGCGCTTTTAACTATTGATAAGCTGGATTTATTTTGTTTGTTTGTGAGTACATTTCATTGGTATTAAAAAAGGTTTGGTTTTAAATCTAGCAGTGTTGCACTAGATTTCTTCTTCTTTTTATTTTTTTACATGCCTTTTTGGAGCCATTTGTTGGCCCATTTGGATTTCTGTCATTGAAGCTTTCGTCTTAAAGTGGACCAACACCCACGGGTGATCGGCCCGGGAATCTATAAGATTCCCGGGCCGATCACCTCCCTCCCCGCGGGACATCCGAGATCTTATCGTTTGGAGAGCTGAGACGTTGCCTATTTGGAGCTGATTTTATTTATCCACTTGAATGCAACCATTATTCTTACGATCTGGTAAGAGTTTTGTGATACTGGTGATGGGTACACGACGGTGGTGACCACGCATGTGCTTTGGGACAATTTCACCAGCCTACATTAATTCAAAAAGCTCTGTGTTTTTTCTTTAATTTTAATGTGATGACTTTGATCTAATAGTTACATAAATAATGTTACATAAAGCTTTTTATACTTTCTAATGTTTAGAGTGGAATTATACTTGATATCTTATCTGTCCTTATAATGTTTGCCTTTGATTTATTTGAAAATTATATGGATCAGTTTGTGGAGGCTTCTACTAGAGGTGCTCTTTTGGATCTCGTAATATCAAATGATGATGACCTTAAAACCTTGGTAACTGTGACCACAATATGCAGGGTGGAAAATAAGTATTTGATACACCTACAAAGAATGGAGAGTTTGTAATTTTTATCGTAGGTACACTTCCACTGTGCATTTTATTGCATCACCTCTCACAGACCTGTTAGTTTAAGAAGCCCTCCTACTCTGCACTGTGTTATTTGGAGCTGAATGTTTTCTTTAATTTTATAAAAAAACAGCTGTTCACACACTCAAACAATCATATTCCAACCTCTCCCCCATGGCCAGGTCCAAAATGCTGTCTAAGGACACCATGGACAGAATTGTAGCCCCGCACAAGGTTGGGTTGGACTACGGGACAATAGGCAAGCAGCTTGGTGAGAAAGCAACAACTATTGGCGCAATTATTGGAAAATGGAAAAAACACAAGATGACTCAATCTTCCTCATTTTGGGCTCCATGCAAGATCTCACCTAGTGTGTTAAGGATGATTCTGAAGAAGTTCGGGAATCATCCCAGTGCTACATAGGAGGACCTGGTCAATGACTTGAAGAGAGCTGAGATCACAGTCTGGGGAAAGAAAGATGTGTACAACCCCAAGAACACAGTCCCAGCTGTGCAGCATGGAGGTGAAAACATTGTGCTTTTCTGTAAAGGGAACAGGACAACTGCACCATATTGAGGGGAGGCCATATTTTGTCCAACAACCTCCTTCCCTCAGTAAAAGCATTGAAGATTGGTCCAGCCTGACAATGACCCAAATCACAAAGCCAGGGCAACTTAGAAGTGGCTCTGTAAGAAGCATTTCAAAGTCCTGGAGTGGCCTAGCCATTCTGCAGACCTAAACCCAGATCTTTGGAGAGAGCTGAAAATCAATGTTGCCCAGTGACAGCCACGATACCTGAAAGATCTGTTGAAGATCTTTATGAAGGAGTGGGCCAAAATCCCTGCTGCAGTTTGTGCAAACTTGGTCAAGAACTACACAAAACCTCTGACCTCTGTAATTGCAAACAAAGCTTTCTGTGCCAAATGTTAGCTTTGGTTTTTCTGGTGTATCACATAGAAGTGCACAGTTAAGTGGACTAAACCATGGATTTTCACTATCCCGGGTTTTAGTCTACCCCCCTGGAACTGGCCAAAGTCAGCCCATGTATACAGGACACTCTACCAAATGTAAAGTCCATTATTAGTGTGTGCTAGCGGACCGGAAAAATCATTAGTGAATCCGACTGGATTGCTTTTGTGCCAAGTTAGTCTAGTCTTGCACTCCCTTAGTAAATCGGCTTTTTAGCCCATTGGAGAATTTGAATTAATTGTTATTCTTAGCAAATGTCAGCAATTGTCCTGTCATCTCAGTGCCAAAAAATAGAACAGCTTCATTTAAATCAGGTCTATACCTTAAATTGATCTAGCATGAATTTCACCTGAAACATACTCCTTTTGCTCCTAATGTCATATGTGCCTGGAAAACTATGGGGAATGCTGTAGGTGAGGGTATTTATCTCATAAAATGTGCGCGTATGTAAATACAGCGGCAGCTCTTTAAATCTCAATGCTTTGTTACGTATCAGCAGGTCCTGTTTGACTTTGTCGAATCATTTTCTCGCTGCTCGCATATAATTTGCTCTCTGAGAAAGCAAAACTTCATGCATTTTGCATTTTCTCAGAATGATTATATGTTTAATTGTTGCGTGTGAAATCCGCTCACAGAAAGGCTTCTTTGTTACAGCGTTGGAATTAGCATCTCCACGCTCATTCATCTGCTGTGTCCTTTCATTGAGAAAAAAACGAGGAAAAAAAAAACTGTGTATTCAGTTCGTTCAAACTCACTTTGTAAGGGGCTTTTAAAAAAAATACTTTTATTTGCAGAAGTGCCATGCTACGTTCCAAAAGCCTTTCCAACTGCAAATTTTATTACAATCCTAATAGATTTCTTTTACGGAATCTTTTAAAATGACCGTTGTGCACTTGGATTTCTTGTAATAAGCTACCGGAAGAATGTATTGCTTAGCATATTAGGTTGCACAGATTGATACACTAATAATACTACAAGGTGTGTAGAGGCATGTTTAAAAGTACTGGATTCAATGTTAAATACTCAGGGGGGGTTCATTTCACCACATCTCCCTTTAATGTTGATATTTAAAAATCCTTTGTTTTTCCCTGGGGCTGGGGTCCCAGTGGGTACACGCAGGTATTTGTAGAGTTCACCACTTGATGGATGGAAATGATCTGATTTTTTTGGCCTGCTTTGGTAGAAAAGGACATACATATGGCTGAGCAATTTAGCTAACTCCAAATTCACCACTAGCTGACCCCTATACTTAAAAATAAAATTCCTGTTACTGACATGACCAGTTTTGAAAGGATCTGTTCACAGGGGAGACCTGTTTCAGGCCTAATATCCGCAATTTACTCACTATTCACTGCACTTCCTCTTGAATCTAAGCATGGCTATATGGTCAAGTGGGAAATAAACCTAGTCAGAGACAGAAAAGACTGGTCAGACATCTGGACATCAGCAATTAACAATTGCTCCATGAATATCAGTACCCTGGAATCTGCATATAAAATACTCACAAGGTGGTACTTAGTGCCATCACTCATAGCAAAAGCAATCCCATGCTACCCAGCAACTTGCTTTAGAGGCTGCTCTTCAGAGTGCACAGTCCTACACATATGGAGGGAATGTCTCAAAATTTTTGTCACGGGGCTTTGGCCTACTACATACTCTCTTTCACACTATCATCCGCAGAGACCCATGGGTTGCTTTATTGCATGTGAAACCAGAAGGTACCAGCAAAACACAACATAATCCTCTCTTCTTGGTGTACATTGCCAATAGCAACAGAGTGAAAACTGCTTCCATAAAACACACATTTGCTAACATAGGAAAAAGTTTAAGAAGTACTAGATCAGCTCATCTCAGCACATCATTTTGGGAAAAAAATATAGAGGCTGATTTATTAATAGCGCCAGGTAGCGACAGTTGAGCGACTGTAGCGGTATTTTCACAGCGCCCGCTAGTAGTCGCTGTGCTTGGCCGTTGTTCGGTTGTTGATAGCGACTCAGTTGGTTTGCCGTAATGTTGAATATTGGGTGAGGAGTCGCTATTTGACAGGTTCCGCGCTGTATGGGAGCGCATGACAGCGAACGGCCATAGCGAACGGCTCCCAGCATATTCATTAACAAATCACGCTCAAAAAATTCTCGCGCTGTGAAATGCTTTTTTAAACCCCAGAGCGCTGGCGGCGATGGGTTAAAAGTAGTTTTTTAACCCCCAAACAACCATATTAATGGAAACAAAAAAAAACAAGTTTTTAAAAACATATTGTAAAATGAATACATTAATATCAGACCTGTAATATCAATTCTGCACAAATTTTTTTTTTTTTTTTTTTTACCATAAAAAAATTTCTAACATTGCAGAAGTGGTCACAGAATTTTTGACATTAAAAAAAAAAAAAAATTAATAACAATTAATTATGAATATTTAAAGATTGTTCCATTGAAATGCATTGGAGAGCGCCAGGTAGCGAGAGGTCATACCTGTCGCTGTTCAAGGTCGCTCACTGGCGCTGTGGGGTGAGGCTGGCATAATGATGAATGATTCGCTATCTGGCGCTCTGTCAGTCGCTAAGCAGGATCGGCTTGATAAATGTGTGATTGCGGAGGGGAGCCGGCGTTCTCGTGGCGGTGAGCGTCATTACCGTTCGCTCACCAGTCGCTACCTGGCGCTATCCCTTGTTAAATAAGGGCCATAGACTTTCAAAAATTCCATCAAAAGTAGACTTACCGTTTAAAGAGAAAGGAACAATAAAGATAAGTTAAAATGACATGTTGGTGCAGAAAAAGAATGTGTCTGATTAAGTAGGAAGAAAGAGTGTCCAGTGACCAAGTAGTCAGATAGGAAGTTAGAGATGGACAAGCCTTTCCTTTTCTTGGTATTTGTTCCTCCTGGTGGCAGCATCCTGATTTGGAATGTGTATGCATGATGCCTGTGTGCAGGCCCCGGCATCGTGCATAAACTGGGCGCCTAGCGAGAGGTATAGCAGGGATGCCGCCACTGCAGCACCGAGATGTGATGAGGGCATCGGGGAAGAGGTGTATTGGATCCAGAGAACCCCCCGCCCTAGGGGTTTCACAAAGCAGTGCATGCCCCATAAAGAGGCAGACCACCAACCCTAGGGTCCTAGAGGGGGTGGTTGTCCCTCCTTAAAGTCCATGTCCAGACATACACTAACTTTCTCCCCCCTTATTGCTCTAGTGAATAATGTAAAATGAATCATTTCTACGTATCTCAATATTTGAGATTATGGCCCTTATTTAACAAGGGATAGCGCCAGGTAGCGACTGGTGAGCGACCGGTAATGACGGGCCCCGCCACAAGAACGCCGGCTCCCCACCACAATCACACATTTATCAAGCCGATCCTGCTTAGCGACTGAGATAGCGCCATATAGCGACTCATTCATCATTATTCCAGCCTCAGCCCACAGCGTCAGCGTCCGACCTTGAACAGCGACAGGTATGACCTCTCGCTACCTGGCGCTCTCCAATGCATTTCAATGGAACAATCTTAAAATATTCATAATTAATTGTTATTAAGGTTTTTTTTTATTTTTTTAAATGTGAAAAATTCTTTGACCACTTCTGCCATGTTAGATATTTTTTTTAAGGGAAAAAAAAAAAATGTGTGCAGAATTGATATTACAGGTCTGATATTATTGTATTCATATTACAAAATTATTTTATAAACTTGTTTTTTTTGGTTTCCGAAAATATGGTGGTTTGGGGGTTAAAAAACTACTTTTAACACATCACCGCCAGCGCTCTGGGGTTGAAATATGCATTTTACAGCGCGAGAATTTTTTGAGCGTGATTTTTAAATGAATATGCTGGGAGCCGGTCGCTATGGCCAGTCGCTATCATGCGCTCCCATACAGCGCGGAACCTGTCAAATAGCGACTCATCACCCAATATTCAACATTACCGCACACCGACTGAGTCGCTGTCAACAACCGAACAACGGCCAAGCACAGCGACTACTAGCGGGCGCTGTGAAAATACTGCTACAGTCGCTCAACTGTCGCTACCTGGTGCTATTAATGAATCGGCCTCCCCATGTCAAAACCTTATATATTCTAACCAAACCCACTTTCTTCACTTTAAGTTTTGGGTTGTGGCTGAACTGGGAAGAGCATGTTATGGTGCAGATTTATGAGTCTTGAGCATGCTCAGCTGTGGTCAGAGAGAGCTGAGGGGCCACTGTACCTTACCAGGCTTGCTTATGCTGAAAGCAGCAAGGGAGAGAGAGTAGCAGTTAGGCCATTTTCTTGTGTGGTCCTGCAGGAACGAAACTGGAAAGAAAAGACACACTTTGGAGCCCTGCTATGGCTTCTCCTATCGGGGTGCCCTCCCCCCCTCAGACACCAGCAGCGACACTTAAACCAGACCAACAGCTTGGTACAGTTGGAAAAGAAAGGTGAAACCTGCAAAGGCCAAGTGTGGCTCTGTGTTGCAATGGATAGCGCATTGGACTTCTAAAGATGAGCAGATATTCAAAGGTTGTGGGTTCGAGTCCAATCAGAGACACTTTTGGAAAAGAAAGGTAGCGGCCATTTTGGAGCTTCCTCTCCCAACTGACATAACTGACAGCACTTCCTGTTTGCAGGTGGCCTGCAAAAGCATGAACGGCCATCTTGTTTTGAAAATTTACCACAGCGAGAGTTAGAAACGGGTAAATTAATTCTTATGTGTAGCAATCTATATTGCCCTGGGGAGAGATGCATATGAGCACTGTTTGGTGTGTTGGTCTGGTTTAAGTCATTTTTGACTGTTGGTCATCTTTAAGAAACATGCTGCTAAGAATTTGTCATAGAGGAAACTGAACGGGGTAGACGTACCCACAGAAGTTGTTTTAAATGTGACTTATTTTGCATTTTTATTGTTTTCTTTTAAGATATATTTCTGTTTATAATTTGCGAAGCCATATTGGGAAGTCATATGGTTTCCAGCAGTGGTGTAACTTGAGGGGGTGCGGCCGCACCAGGGCCCAGAGGGTCAGGGGGGCCCCATCGTTGTGGCTCCTCCACCTTAACCTCCTTAGTGGTGATCCCGAGCGTGACTCGGGGTTAATTTGCGCTGTAAGTGGCGGTAACCCCGAGTCACGCTCGGGATCGATTTGGGAGCAGGAGCGGGCGGCGCAGTCTCCTTACCTTCTCCCTGCGATCCAGCGATGTCCCCGCTGCGATCGCAGGTGAGAGCCGCGGCTGCGGCGTCCGTCTCACTTCCTGGTTCCGTCTCTGTGAGCCGCAGAGGCTCATGGGGGCGGAGCCGTGCGTCAGAGACAAATGTAACGGTAACGCTTTCGTTACTATTACATTTGCCTCTATCATAACGCCAGGGGGGGTTAATGATCATATTTGTGCTCAATTGGCATCTTTTAGAAGGGCTATTCGTCTTTGCTGTTTCAGTCTTTAGTTGTCCAGCTGCATCCGATTGAGTTAAAAGACAGAAAAAAGTTTACTGTTCGAGTGGCGAAAGGGCCCCATTTAATGTTTGCACCAGCCGTCTCATATTTACGCCACTGGTTTCCATCCCTGAAACCTTTGAGTAGGGTATAGTTTGCTTTAAAGTGGACCAACACCCAGGATTTTGACTATCCTGGGTTTTGGTCCACTTCGGCGGGGCACCCCGATCGGGCGTGCCCCGCTGTGTGAACCCCCTCCCCAGAAACCCCGAAAAACTCACCTCTCCTCGCTCCCACGTGAACGCCGCTGCCAATCCCCACGGACAAGAGAGCGCACGCGCCGCCGTCTCCCGTGCGTCACTCTTACAGGGTCACATTCACAAACGGCCGGCGTTGGTGCGCGTCCTGCTAGAGGGACGCGCGGGAGGCGGCGGCGGGCGCCGCTGGATCGTGGATAAGGTAGGGATTTAGGGGTTTCTGGGTTTACGCAGTCAGGGCTCTGATCGGTCCGGGAATCTTATAGATTCCCGGGCCGATCATGGGAGGGTGTTGGTCCACTTTAATACAATGATAGAAAAGCATTGTTGTTATGTAAATGTTGCCTGGGAAGCAAAGACCTTTGTGGTAGGACACCGAGCACCTCTGACAGGCACCAGTTCTTGCTACAGTAGAAAGGTTTTTTGTTGATGAAGTCATCAGGAAAAAAAAAAAAGAAAGGAAAAAAAAAAGAACAAGGCTGTCAAAAGCTTCCCAACCTCCTCCTCGTTACTTGAGCAGTAATCGTTCCAGTTAACAATTTATGCATAAATCCATAAAAATGAGCCAAACGGAGATGTGTACTGTACAGGATCAGGCCCTGCACAGGAAGATTTTGGCTTACAAACGCGGCTTATGTTTGGACCTTCACTCCTCAGCAAGCTGCACAAATACAACAAAAAATGTGAGCAAGGGCCAGCGGCTTGTATATAGTGGGAAGCCAACTGACAAGAGACAAAAATCATTTGCATTGGTTAAAATGACACATTCACACAGGGCCTCTATATAATACATAGAGGCTATAGCATCTGAAAGGCCTCAACACATAGAAATGCCAAGGGTTTGTGAATCCATCATTTAAAAATGGGCTGAACAAAGTGCATTGATGTAGGCACTGGAGGTAAATAAAGCCATCTCTATAGCTTTGCCTGAGCACTAAGAGGCCGATTCAGGGAGAGCGCTCCTATAGCGCCCACCACACATCAAAATCATCAATAGCACTAGGTATTGGCAAGCCTGTGTCAGTGCTTGTTGGATCCTTATGCTGATTATAGCAGTGCCAGTGAGCACCACTCTGTACCACCGTCTTTTAGGCAATTGCAGGATATCATTGCAGGGGACAAAAAAGAACCAACTTTACAGAGCTTTTAGGCTGTGTTATAGTTGTGATCCAAATTGAACATTGATTTAATAAATAAGCCTTGAAAAATGATTTTCCAAGAAAAAAATATGTCCTCCGTTTACATTATTGACAAGCCGCAACGCAAATAAATCTGTGTAATATCATTTATAAGCAAAAAAACCCTTCTTGCCCATTATGCTCTATGGGATCTTAACCTACAGCGCCAGTTTATAAACTATAGACTAGCACAGCTTAAAAAAGAGCGTCGGCCTCTGCGAGCTATATGGCGCTAGTGATAAATTAGATGCAGGCTGGCGTACGCATCAGCGCTGACTGTTTTTTTTTTTTGGTTTGTTAAAATGCAGCTGAGTCTAAAATATTGGTGCTGAGTGGCATTGATTGGCGCTGATGCTTGATAAATCAGGCTCACGATTACAGTAATGTCGTATTTACTATGAGCTAACTTATGTGCACTGTGTGCCTACGTAAGTCTTACTATGCCCAAACCAGACTAGACTTGTGCCGGAACACTTAGTAAATCAGGCCTATATGTGTACTAATACTATGGGGGTGTCGAAAAAAAAAAGTGCACTTTAAGTGAAGAATTAAATAGAAGTTCAGTTTCTAAACCTAGTAGTGAATCAACCCCTAGGTAGAAAATGAAAGAGAAAGGCCTTTTTCTACTAATACACATTTCTCATCGCTTCCATTTCTGGGCACCACTAGTAGCAATGCGTGGGTTAATCTCAGCCATAGGCAGGGAGAAAAAAAAACGAACTCCTCCCAGCCTATATAGTGCAGGCTGTGGCAGGATATCTTCATCTCTTTTCTTGCAGTTGCAAGGGACTGTGAAGATGTTCTGGATTATTTTGGGTTTAGTACAGTGGTGACCAGGAGCGGGGGCTTCGACTCCACTTCTGTCTCCCAACCCCTCACCTGCTGCAGCGTTCCTGGGGACCCCCAATAGATTCCTGAAGTTGGTTCCTAAGCCAATAGCGTGGGAACGTACAGAGTGAGGGGAGCATGCACGGGTCCATGTAAGCATGCAGGGGCTCGTCTGGATCTGAGCCCCGAGGATCAGGACCTCACTGCCCTCAGGGTACCTGATCTCTGTGCCTTGCATTGTGGCCCTGCTGTGTCTCCCACTGAGCCCTGTTTCCCTCTACCCCCTGGGTCGGCAATGTGGCCTGCCTATTGGCAGACTCGGAAGGGGGTCGGTGGAACAGGCCTGCTAGGTGGCGTCCTGGTCGTCTCTCCACAGCTTCACTAAGTTTTACATATATGTTAGGGCAGTGGTCCCCAACCCTGTCCTCAAGGCCCACCAACAGGCCAGGTTTTGCAGATCTCCACAAAGATGCACAGGTGGAGTAATTAGTGCAGCTGCAGAGCAATAGAGCTGGCTATTTGGAGATCCAAAAAACATGACATGTTGGTGGGCCTTGAGGACAGGGTTGAGGACCACTGTGTTAGGGCATCTGCCGATGCCGCTCTTGGGTGTAAGGTGTTACATACAGTGGTCAACCCCTCTCCGGGGGTATAAACTTAAGGTGTCAGGGCCGTTGTCCTTGGTTAAGTTGATGCAGTTGGCTGCTGCCTGTTCCTGCATGGTCCCACCATTTTCGAGGGTAATGCTTTGGGACATCCCACATATTGCTACTGGTGGTGCCCCGGAATGGAAGAGATGAGAAAAGGGAAATTTGTGTACTCATTTAATTCCCTACTGTTGTGTTACGACTACATCGGTGGTGGTTGAATCCTGTTGTGTTACGACTACATCGGTGGTGGTTGAATCCTGTTGTGTTACGACTACATCGGTGGTGGTTGAATCCTGTTGTGTTACGGCTACATCGGTGGTGGTTGAATCCTGTTGTGTTACGACCACATCGGTGGCGGTTGAATCCTGTTGTGTTACGACTACATCGGTGGTGGTTGAATCCTTCTACCTGGTTTTAGTTTGTTGCAATGTTTCTGGTTGCATTATGCCAGTTAGTTTTTTTATAAATCTTCATTTTCATAGAACTTCTCTCAATCACTTCTGGGAAGGGAGCGAGTTGGATGTCCTATATTCTGAAACATACAATAGTTTCACACTTAAAAATAATAAAACAAGAATACTTATTCCTTATTTCATGAGGTACTGAAAAAGAAAGTTAATATAATAATCTTAGGCCAAATCGTATCTATAACTGCCATGTTTGATATGTTGTCCAGGCCTGCCATAAAAGCACCTTCAAACAACATCCAGCCATTTTAGATGTCATTAACTTGTCCCAGAAGACTTAGGCCCTTATTTAGGGATAGCGCCAGGTAGCGAATGGTGAGCGAACGGTAATGATGCTCCCCGCCACGAGAACGCCGGCTCCCCTCCGCAATCACACATTTATCAAGCCGATCCTGCTTAGCGACTGACAGAGCGCCAGATAGCGAATCATTCATCATTATTCCAGCCTCACCCCACAGCGCCAGCGAGCGACCTTGAACAGCGACAGGTATGACCTCTCGCTACCTGGCGCTCTCCAATGCATTTCAATGGAGCAATCTTTAAATATTATTCATAATTAATTGCTATTAATTTTTTTTTTTTTTTTTTTTTAAATGTCAAAAATTCTGTGACCACTTCTGCAATGTTAGATTTTTTTTTTAAGGTAAAAAAAAAAAAAAAAAAAAATTTGTGCAGAATTGATATTACAGGTCTGATATTAACCCTTTCGCTGCCAGCCTACCTGGAGTTTTTGTCACCCTTGGTGCCAAACCGTTTTGCACTATTTTGCGCTCCCCATGTTCAAATGTGATTTTTGAAGGGATTTCCAGGGATTTCCCAGGGAAATGATATATTGTTTTTTTCAGCAGAGTCTGGGCTTTAACATGAAATGTCTTGTTTGTAATTTTTTAGGGGTATTCTCAATATTTTTGGGTGAAATATGTGAAAAAAAAATAAAAAAAAAATACATTTTTACAATTTGTAGTTTTTTTTGTAATAAAAAATGTAAGTTTTTCAATAAAATCTTATTGCGTGTGAAATCCCAATTTCTCCCAGTTACAGCGATACCACATATGTATAGGTAGACACCCTTTCCTGCCCAGGAGACTCCCCCAAACTGAAACAGCGCTTTAGGGAATTTTCAGATAAAATACAACTATGCTATGCAATATGCGCACCTTGCAGTTCTTCCAGAAAAACAACCCTTTACATTTGAAATACCCCCAACAAACTATATATTCTCTGGAAGTACACACCTCAAGCTTTCTAGGCGTACCAGGCTTGTTGATGTGCCCATAGTTTTCTGGAAGTAATCCCTCAATGTATTCTTTGGTTGCAAAGAGTTTCCCTAAAAAAAGGATAAAAAAGCAGAATCAAAGCCACATTTTCCTAAAAAAACTATGTGCAAACAAGAAAAAACAAGTTTAGTCTGAAAAAGCAACATCCCCCGAACAGAACGATACCCAACATGCATAGCTACTGTCAAGGGAAGAGTTGCCAAACACCCCAAAGTAAAGCATGCGCATAACGGTAATTTTACTTGAAAATTTCAGCTCTGCAGACAAAGTGCGCACCTTGCGATTTTTCAACCAAAACAACCCTTTACATTTGGAATATCCCCCATAAACCATATATTACCTGAAAGTACACATGTTAAGCTTTCTAAGCGTACCCAACTTGTTGTAGTGGGCTCATCTTTCTGGAATTAATCCCTCAAAGAATTCTTTGGTTGCGCAGGGTTTCCCTAAAAAATGTATAAAAAAGCTGAATAAAAAACACCTTTTCCTAAAATATAAATATGCAAACCAGAAAAAAACAAGCTAAGTCTGAAAGCGCAAGGTCCCCCGAACAGAACAATACCCAACATGCATAGCTACCTTTAACCATTTTAATTGCCAGCCTACTTGAGATTTTGTCACCCTCTGTTGACAGGTCATTTTTCCCCATTTTGCGCCATGTTTTGCGCCATTTTTGCTGGAATTTTCAGGAAAATTATACATATATTTTCTGCAGCAGAGTTTAGGCTTTAACAAGAAATGTCTTGTTTGTAAATTTTATTTTGTTTTTTACAATATTATTAAGTAAAAAATAAATAAATAAATAAATAAATTTTTTTTTAGAAAATTGACTCCTTTATTTCAAATAAAAAATGTATTTTATTAAGGAAAATCATATTGCATGTGAAAGCCCCATTTCTACCGATTAGAACGGTACCACATATTTATCGGTAGCCCCCCGTTCCTGCCCAGGAGACCCCCCTAACTGAAACAAGTACTTTATAACATTTACAAATAAAATACAACTACCATCCACACTACAAAGGGTTAAATCGAGAAAAAAAAATGACATAGGGTCCCCCCTCCCAGGGGGGCGGACCCCATTTTTTTTTGGAATTTTAAGGGTTAAAAAACCCTTAAAAATCCAAAAAAAAATGAAATGGGGTCCCCCTTACCCATCATTACCAGCCCGGGACCAGCTATGGGGGCTTGTAGGCACAGAGTGGGGGGGCCAGCTTTTGTGGCCCCCCCACCCTGCAGCCTACGAGCCCACATAGCCCATGTGGGCCCGGGCTCTTCTGCCCCCCCCTGGGCTTTGGGGAGGCAGGTAATTGGGGGTGCCGGGGGTTAATGGCAAGTCACCCGCTGCGGCAAGCGGGTGACATGCCATCCCCCCCAGCCTTGTGAACTGGTATAGGGGTCATGGACCCCTTACCAGTTCACAAGGGGTTAAATGTAAAAAAAAAACACAGACACACAAAAGAGAAAAAAATATTTTATTAATTTTTTTTTTTTACACTGTACTCACCTCCCATCCATCCTGGAGCACTGTGTCCCTCGGCGATCACTGGCTTCTGCTCACCTGCTGGAAGCCTTTTATAGCTGCTGGATGACAGAACACAAAGAGTTTATTAAAAAAAAAAATGACATAGGGTCCCCCCTCCCAGGGGGGCGGACCCCATTTTTTTTTGGAATTTTAAGGGTTAAAAACCCTTAAAAATCCAAAAAAAAATGAAATGGGGTCCCCCTTACCCATCATTACCAGCCCGGAACCAGCTATGGGGGCTTGTAGGCACAGAGTGGGGGGGCCAGCTTTTGTGGCCCCCCCACCCTGCAGCCTACGAGCCCACATAGCATGTGTGGGCCCGGGCTCTTCTGCCCCCCCCTGGGCTTTGGGGAGGCAGGTAATTGGGGGTGCCGGGGGTTAATGGCAAGTCACCCGCTGCGGCAAGCGGGTGACATGCCATCCCCCCAGCCTTGTGAACTGGTATAAGGGGTCTCATGGACCCCTTACCAGTTCACAAGGGGTTAAATGTTAAATAAAAAGACACAGAGACATAAGATATAAAAGATCTTTATTTTTTTTTTTTTTTACTTTACTCACCTCCGATCCTGTGTCCCCCGGCGATCTCCGCTGACAGCCTGCTCGTGTGTTTGAAGGAGAGAGCCTGGGGAGGAGGGGGGGGGCGATCTCAGCCCTCTCCTCCTCCCCATCTGCCCTCCTCCAGGCACACGAGCAGACTGATTGTCTGTCTCACTGTCCCGGCATTAAGAGGGCTGCTGGTGACATCATAAGATGTCACCTGGCCCCGCCCCCCAGGGGGCGGGGCTAGCAGACCCGTTCCAGGAAGTGGGGGGGGAGGGCAATTTCTGCCCTCTCCTCGCCACCGAAGAGGCTGGGGGGGGCGATCGGAGGCCCCCCCAGTGAAGAGGACACCCATCGGGAGACAGCGCGGCCTCAGGTAAGGAAATGTCATTTTTTTTTTTTTTTTTTTTTTACATTTAGCAGCTGCTGCTGCCGAAGCGGGGGGGGGGGGGCTATTCCGGGGGCTCTCCTGGAGCCATCCGACCCCCCACGGGGGATCGGATGGCACCAAATTAAAGGGGAGACCCGGCCGGATCCAACGAGGGGTCAGGTGAGTATTTTTGATTTATATTTTTTTTACTGTCAGGGGGGAAAGTCAAGCCCGTAGATTCTACGTGCTTGGCACTTAAGTGGAGTGGAAGCGAGCACGTAGAATCTACGGGCTTGGCACTGAAAGGGTTAATGTATTCATATTACATGTTTTTTTTTTTCTAAAAATATGGTTGTTTGGGGGTTAAAAAACTACTTTTAACCCATCGCCGCCAGCGCTCTGGGGTTTAAACAAGCATTTCACAGCGCGAGAATTTTTGGAGCGTGATTTGTTAATGAATATGCTGGGAGCCGTTCGCTATGGCCGTTCGCTGTCATGCGCTCCCATACAGCGCGGAACCTGTCAAACAGCGACTCCTAACCCCGTATTCAACATTACCGCACACCGTCTGAGTCGCTGTCAACAGCCGAACAACGCCCAAGCACAGCGAATACTAGCGGGCGCTGTGAAAATAACGCTACTGTCGCTCATCTGTCGCTACCTGGCGCTATTAATGAATCGGCCTCTTTATTTATCCTGTAATAAAGCAGGAGCTATTCTCTTTTATATTTGTATATCTTTGTAATTAAATCCAGCATACTTATTTCCAATGTGAGAAGTATTTACAGCTAAAGCTTTGACAATCCCGTGTGAGACACCAGCAAGAGACGTTTTAGCGATTCCAACCCCACCCCCCTTTTTCCTTAGTTCCAGAGTCTTATTTTGCAGTGTTTTTCAATCAATGCATTTGAGGCATCCTTTTATACTAAAAGATTAGTCCATTAGGCTGTGTGCTTTAGCAGAGTTCCTCTGTAGTGTGCTGTCAGGTGGTTGGGAGAGCCACTGAAGAGCTGATGGAGGGGCACTAATGCACAGGCCTTCAATCAGAGCCGGCAGTCTCCAGAATTTAAAATTGGAATGATGGGAGCAAAAAAGAACATGCAGCCCAGGATGACCAGAAGAGCCATTTGTAGAAGAAACCAAAATGTGGAATAGTAATGGAGCGTCATACCTACATTTTCTGTTTGCGTGTCTATTTATTATCTTATCTGTGTTTATTATCATATACCACTTCTAATTGTCTCATGTACCCCCTGGGGGGTATATATGGGTTGTCAATAACCTGAAACCAAGCTAAACTTGCACAGAATATCCATTTAAATTGCAAATATGCACATTTGTTTATTAACTTTTAGATCTCTTTTTTTACTTACCGACAAAGGCTTGGGTAGGGTTTGGATGGGGCCGATGTTCCTCTTTAGAGATTAGAATTAGAGGCCGATTTATTAATAGCGCCAGGTAGCGACAGATGAGCGACAGTAGCGTGATTTTCACAGCGCCGGCTAGTATTCGCTGTGCTTGGCCGTTGTTCGGTTGTTGACAGCGACTCAGTCGGTGTGCGGTAATGTTGAATACGGATTTAGGAGTCGCTGTTTGACAGGTTCCGCGCTGTATGGGAGCGCATGACAACGAATGGCCATAGCGAACGGCTCCCAGCATATTCATTAACAAATCACGCTCAAAAAATTCTCGCGCTGTAAAATGCATGTTTAAACCCCAGAGCGCTGGCGGCGATGTGTTAAAAGTAGTTTTTTAACCCCCAAACCACCATAATTTTGGAAAAAAATAATAAACAAGTTTTTATAAACATTTTGTAATATGAATACATTAATATCAGACCTGTAATATCAATTCTGCACACATTTTTTTTTTTTTAACCTTAAAAAAAAGATATAACATTGCAGAAGTGGTCACCGAATTTTTGACATTTAAAAAATAAAACAAAAACATTAATTATGAATATTTAAAGATTGCTCCATTGAAATGCATTGGAGAGCGCCAGGTAGCGAGAGGTCATACCTGGCGCTGTGATGGGATTAGCAGCGGCGCGGTTCGCTGAAGTCTGCAACATGATGAATCCCGCGCTAGCTGACGCTCTCGCCGGCGCTAGCCTCATTTAGCGTGATAAATGCGTGATTGTGTTCGCAGCCTGGCGTTCTGGAGTCGGTAGCCGCCGATAAGCTGGCGCTACCTGGCGCTAGTGAGACACTACCTGGCGCTATCCCTTGATAAATAAGGGCCTAAGTACCAGAAATGCGGAAAGCCTTTCCAATAAATTACCCCCTAAATATTTTTGGGCCTCAATCTTCAAGGGTAGCAATATTGAAAGCAAACATGCTTCTCCCAGATAGAGCACCCATCACAAATTGCGTTGGCGCTGGTGGACCCTACAAGGCCCTGAAAATGGTGCCTCTAACAGTTTCTTAAAAAGATTGCAGCAAATCTAGAAGCAGATATTTCCAGCGGCATAAAGCAACAATTCTCAAAGTATGAGCTAGTAACCTCTGCTAATTTCACAAGATGCAATGGACTATACAGTGGTGTAAAGTCATTTATGGAAATAAAATTATTTAGAAAAAAATGTCATTTAATGGAGGGCACCTAACCACAGATGACTGCTTAGTTGGCTGACCACATAGTTGTTTGGATTACCGTATTTGCCGGCGTATAAGACGACTTTTTCCCCCTGTAAAACATGCCTTCCAGTGGGGGGGTCGTCTTATACGCCGGGTACCTCCACTCACATACATACTAACACACACACACACACACATTCATTCTTACCTGCACTTCCTGGCTGTTGCGCGCTGGTCATCGGTGGGCGTGCCCCAGATGGCCGGCGTCCATTGTTTTCATTGGACGGTGGCCATCTGGGACACGCCCACCGACGACCAGCGCGCAACAGCCAGGAAGTGCAGGTAAGAATGAATGTGTGTGTGTGTGTTTGTGTGTATGAGGGTGGCGGTGGCGGCGGCGGCGGGGACAGGAACAGCAGGGACGGGCAGACCGGCCCCCCGACCATCGGTAAGTGTGTGAGCGGCGGGGCGGGAGGAGGAAGGAGTGGGGCCACTCGCTGGGCTGCACTGAGGGATGCCCCATGCCTGTACTGAGGGATGCCCCCATGCCTGTACTGAGGGATGCCCCCATGCCAGTACTGAGGGATGCCCCATGCCTGTACTGAGGGATGGCCCCATGCCTGTACTGAGGGATGCCCCATGCCTGTACTGAGGGATGCCCCCATGCCTGTACTGAGGGATGCCCCCATGCCTGTACTGAGGGATGCCCCCATGCCTGTATTGAGGGATGCCCCCATGCCTGTACTGAGGGATGCCCCCATGCCTGTATTGAGGGATGCCCCCATGCCTGTACTGAGGGATGCCCCCATGCCTGTACTGAGGGATGCCCCCATGACTGTACTGAGGGATGCCCCCATGACTGTACTGAGGGATGCCCCCATGCCTGTACTGAGGGATGCCCCCATGCCTGTATTGAGGGATGCCCCCATGCCTGTACTGAGGGATGCCCCCATGCCAGTACTGAGGGATGCCCCATGCCTGTACTGAGGGATGGCCCCATGCCTGTACTGAGGGATGCCCCATGCCTGTACTGAGGGATGCCCCCATGCCTGTACTGAGGGATGCCCCCATGCCTGTACTGAGGGATGCCCCCATGCCTGTATTGAGGGATGCCCCCATGCCTGTACTGAGGGATGCCCCCATGCCTGTATTGAGGGATGCCCCCATGCCTGTACTGAGGGATGCCCCCATGCCTGTACTGAGGGATGCCCCCATGACTGTACTGAGGGATGCCCCCATGACTGTACTGAGGGATGCCCCCATGCCTGTACTGAGGGATGCCCCCATGCCTGTATTGAGGGATGCCCCCATGCCTGTACTGAGGGATGCCCCCATGCCTGCACTGAGGGATGCCCCATGCCTGGACTGAGGGATGCCCCCATGCCTGTACTGAGGGATGCCCCCATGCCTGTACTGAGGGATGCCCCCATGACTGTATTGAGGGATGCCCCCATGCCTGGACTGAGGGATGCCCCCATGCCTGTATTGAGGGATGCCCCCATGCCTGTATTGAGAGATGCCCCCATGCCTGTACTGAGGGATGCCCCCATGCCTGTACTGAGGGATGCCCCATGCCTGTACTGAGGGATGCCCCCATGACTGTACTGAGGGATGCCCCCATGCCTGTACTGAGGGATGCCCCCATGCCTGTACTGAGGGATGCCCCCATGCCTGCACTGAGGGATGCCCCATGCCTGGACTGAGGGATGCCCCCATGCCTGTACTGAGGGATGCCCCCATGCCTGTACTGAGGGATGCCCCCATGACTGTATTGAGGGATGCCCCCATGCCTGGACTGAGGGATGCCCCCATGCCTGTATTGAGGGATGCCCCCATGCCTGTACTGAGAGATGCCCCCATGCCTGTACTGAGGGATGCCCCCATGCCTGTACTGAGGGATGCCCCATGCCTGTACTGAGGGATGCCCCCATGACTGTACTGAGGGATGCCCCATGCCTGTACTGAGGGATGCCCCCATGCCTGTACTGAGGGATGCCCCATGCCTGTACTGAGGGATGCCCCATGACTGTACTGAGGGATGCCCCCATGCCTGTACTGAGGGATGCCCCCATGCCTGTACTGAGGGATGTCCCCATGCCTGTACTGAGGGATGTCCCCATGCCTGTACTGAGGGATGCCCCCATGCCTGTACTGAGGGATGCCCCATGCCTGTACTGAGGGATGCCCCATGACTGTACTGAGGGATGCCCCCATGCCTGTACTGAGGGATGCCCCCATGCCTGTACTGAGGGATGCCCCCATGACTGTACTGAGGGATGCCCCCATGCCTGTACTGAGGGATGCCCCCATGCCTGTACTGAGGGATGCCCCCATGCCTGTACTGAGGGATGCCCCCATGCCTGTACTGAGCGATGCCCCCATGCCTGTACTGAGGGATGCCCCCATGCCTGTACTGAGGGATGCCCCCATGCCTGTACTGAGGGATGCCCCATGCCTGTACTGAGGGATGCCCCCATGCCTGTACTGAGGGATGCCCCATGCCTGTACTGAGGGATGCCCCCATGACTGTACTGAGGGATGCCCCCATGTCTGTATTGAGGGATGCCCCCATGCCTGTACTGAGGGATGCCCCCATGTCTGTATTGAGGGATGCCCCCATGCCTGTACTGAGGGATGCCCCCATGCCTGTACTGAGGGATGCCCCCATGTCTGTATTGAGGGATGCCCCCATGCCTGTACTGAGGGATGCCCCCATGCCTGTACTGAGGGATGCCCCATGCCTGTACTGAGGGATGCCCCCATGACTGTACTGAGGGATGCCCCCATGCCTGTACTGAGGGATGCCCCATGCCTGTACTGAGGGATGCCCCCATGCCTGTACTGAGGGATGCCCCCATGTCTGTATTGAGGGATGCCCCCATGCCTGTACTGAGGGATGCCCCCATGCCTGTACTGAGGGATGCCCCCATGCCTGTATTTAGGGATGCCCCATGCCTGTATTGAGGGATGCCCCCATGACTGTATTGAGGGATGCCCCATGCCTGTACTGAGGGATGCCCCCATGCCTGTATTGAGGGATGCCCCCATGCCTGTACTGAGGGATGCCCCCATGCCTGTACTGAGGGATGCCCCCATGCCTGTACTGAGGGATGCCCCCATGCCTGTACTGAGGGATGCCCCCATGCCTGCACTGAGGGATGCCCCATGCCTGTACTGAGGGATGCCCCCATGCCTGTACTGAGGGATGCCCCCATGCCTGTACTGAGGGATGCCCCCATGCCTGTACTGAGGGATGCCCCCATGCCTGTACTGAGGGATGCCCCCATGCCTGTACTGAGGGATGCCCCCATGCCTGTACTGAGGGATGCCCCATGCCTGTACTGAGGGATGCCCCCATGCCTGTACTGAGGGATGCCCCATGCCTGTACTGAGGGATGCCCCCATGACTGTACTGAGGGATGCCCCCATGTCTGTATTGAGGGATGCCCCCATGCCTGTACTGAGGGATGCCCCCATGTCTGTATTGAGGGATGCCCCCATGCCTGTACTGAGGGATGCCCCCATGCCTGTACTGAGGGATGCCCCCATGTCTGTATTGAGGGATGCCCCCATGCCTGTACTGAGGGATGCCCCCATGCCTGTACTGAGGGATGCCCCATGCCTGTACTGAGGGATGCCCCCATGACTGTACTGAGGGATGCCCCCATGCCTGTACTGAGGGATGCCCCATGCCTGTACTGAGGGATGCCCCCATGCCTGTACTGAGGGATGCCCCCATGTCTGTATTGAGGGATGCCCCCATGCCTGTACTGAGGGATGCCCCCATGCCTGTACTGAGGGATGCCCCCATGCCTGTATTTAGGGATGCCCCATGCCTGTATTGAGGGATGCCCCCATGACTGTATTGAGGGATGCCCCATGCCTGTACTGAGGGATGCCCCCATGCCTGTATTGAGGGATGCCCCCATGCCTGTACTGAGGGATGCCCCCATGCCTGTACTGAGGGATGCCCCCATGCCTGTACTGAGGGATGCCCCCATGCCTGTACTGAGGGATGCCCCCATGCCTGTACTGAGGGATGCCCCCATGCCTGTACTGAGGGATGCCCCCATGCCTGTACTGAGGGATGCCCCATGCCTGTACTGAGGGATGCCCCCATGCCTGTACTGAGGGATGCCCCCATGACTGTAAGAAGCCAGAAAGTATGACTGTAAGAAGCCACCCAGGGACTCTGGGGAAGAGAATTAACATGTTGAAATAAAATCTGATGTCCTTTTACGTTTTATTTGCTGTGCGGAAGAGGGAGTAGTCTTATACGGTGAGTATATAACAAACTCTATATTTTGAGTGGAAATGTTGGGGGGGTCGTCTTATACGCCCAGTCGTGTTATACGCCGGCAAATACGGTAGGTAGTCCCTAAATAAATGTAATTTTGATTGATTATTCCAGATGGGGGCCGACCAATAGGTTTGTTGCCTGTGGCACCCGGTCAGGTGTTTTCAGTTTTCCCTTCATAAGCTGCACTTGAAGATGAGTTATGAATTGGGCCGCCTGCTGTGGAATGAGATCTCTGTCTTTGCTTCAAGCTAAGCTAATGTGTCACAACCGAAGGAACATTCAGCAGTCAATCTGTTTGCTGTTAGTCAAATGCTTAGCACAAAATGTATTTGCATGTCTCCACCTACCATCTCAAAATAAGGATTAAAACCTCACTGATTATTTCTTTCTTGGTATAAAGCTTGAAGCACGTATGACTGCCTTTATAGTAAACATAAGGTGGCAGCCATTTCTAAAACTTGGAAGCAAAACATCTACCGGTACTTTTTTGTGATGAGCAGTGTCCTCACTCCTACCTTCTGCTTCTTCCAACATAAACAGATATTCAAGGGGATCCTTCCTCTGGCCTTGTTTCAGCTATTTAAGGAAAAAACTCATCTGGCCGTGGTAACTGCCAGCCATGCGCGACAGAAGCACGGCCCATGCTCCGCGGCTGCCGTGTCACTTACACTAGAACAACACAGTTATTCTCTGTGCAGGGAAGCATGGAAGATTGCGGATGCCCCCCTGCACCTTAACAGCGACAAACGACAAATCTTACTTTTCTCCTCGCTCCCCTGTAGAAAACCAGCACTGTGATTGGCCAGCGCAGTCACTTGGGCCCTTATTTAACAAGGGATAGCGCCAGGTAGCGAATGGTGAGCGAACGGTAATGACGGTCACCGCCACGAGAACGCCGGCTCCCCTCCGCAATCACACATTTATCAAGCCGATCCTGCTTAGCGACTGACAGAGCGCCAGATAGCGAATCATTCATCATTATTCCAGCCTCACCCCACAGCGCCAGCGAGCGACCTTGAACAGCGTCAGGTATGACCTCTCGCTACCTGGCGCTCTCCAATGCATTTCAATGGAGCAATCTTTAAATATTAATAATTAATTGTTATTAATGTTTTTTTTTTTTTTTTTTTTTTAAATGTCAAAAATTCTGTGACCACTTCTGCAATGTTAGATATTTTTTTTAAGGTTAAAAAAAAAATATTTGTGCAGAATTGATATTACAGGTCAGATATTAATGTATTCATATTACAAAATGTTTTGAAAAACTTTTTTTTTTTCCAAAAATATGGTTGTTTGGGGGTTAAAAAACTACTTTTAACCCATCGCCGCCAGCGCTCTGGGGTTTAAACAAGCATTTCACTGCGCGAGAATTTTTTGAGCGTGATTCGTTAATGAATATGCTGGGAGCCGTTCGCTATGGCCATTCGCTGTCATGCGCTCCCATACAGCGCGGAACCTGTCAAATAGCGACTCCTCACCCAATATTCAACATTACGACAAACCGACTGAGTCGCTATCAACTACAGAACAACGGGCAAGCACAGCGACTACTAGCGGGCGCTCTGAAAATGCCGCTACTGTCGCTCATCTGTCGCTACCTGGCGCTATTAATGAATCGGCCTCCCCGTTGCCTCGGCCCAGTCAGCGTTGGATCACATTGAGCAGATTTTTTTTTAATCTAATGTCCATATTATGCACAGTGCTTCCAGACCCCCTCTTGCTTCCCCCACATACAGAAACAGTTGGTGGTCCTCTTTATGGCTGACAAACAGATTTGGGAAGCCCCTCGGTGTAATAGTAAATCGCAAGCCAAAGAACAGGCTAAAATACCTTATGTGCCTTCTAGTGGGAACCTGCCATGTGCTGCCTCCTATGCGAGAAAACACCATCAACCCATTGGGTTCATGCACAAATCTGTCACTGGTGGTCATGTGCAGAAAAGTGTGAGCTGTTTTGATTTGCAGTGCTGGAATGGGGAGGTGGTAAGTATTTTATCTTGTTCTTGACCTTCCTTTTTACCATTTGGGTATCCTAAATTTTTTGAATTGAAGGGCACCTTCAAAAGGGATGCTGACCTTCTTACGCTATAGCTGAACCTCCTTGGCATCACAACATACTTGTTGCAAAGGTCCAAACGCATGGTACAGAATCCACTCCTATATCTCTTCATTATGTTTATTGGCTTAAGACATAAAAGTACGACATATTGGAGTCATATATGACCTAAATAAATATACCCTATGTTTCCCCACAATTGCATTAAGAGGTTCGTGGAGAGCAGTGCTTCCACCTGAATTAGAAGGAGCACAGCGAATATATTATATAAAAAAGAGACGAAGGGGGTCCCACTACCCCCACAACCCCCCAATAATGCGGCACCACTACCAATTATTATGCAATAAAAATTAATTGATCATTTTTATTCATCAACATAAATGTCACACTAAACTACAACACTACATACATGGCACACTAGTTAAAAAACATTAAAGACACAACATTGTCTGTAAGGAAGGAGACGAAAACCACAATAAAGGGGCAGGGGGCAGGTGGATAATTAATTACATATAACAATTATTGTAATAAATATAAAAATAAATAAGCATTAACTCCCTAATAATAAATAAGCAAAGTGAGCCAGTGCCAATCAATAATAATGTCTTAAACCGGACCTTCACCATGATTTAATGAAAAGCCCAAACTCTTAAAAAACAATTCCTCAGCATCTAAAATTAATATATTTTACATGTTTAGTCACTAATTTATTATACTTTCCCCCACTGGGCTGCAACTCTGTTCGGGAATTTAGGATACGGGCGCCGCCATCTTGACTCAGAAGCATCACACTTACTGAGGAGAGGAGAGTGGGATAAGGTACAGGGGGGCGGGTTATAGTTGTGCTTTGCTCAGACAGAGCAGAGCTGGGGTCAGGGAAAGGTCAGCAGTCCCAGAATGCAGAGCAGCACAGTCACTTCCTGTTTGCAGGCACTTCCTGTTTGCAGGCTGCCTGCAAAAATGGCAGCTTCCATAAGCCGCCATCTTGGATGTTTAAAGGCTTATAAAATGCAGTAGATGCAGGTAGGATGATTTTTAATGTGAGCAATCTGTATGTACAGGGTGTGGGAAACATATAAGATAGACTCTTATTTAGAGTGAAGGTCCGCTTTAAATAAATAACAATCATATTACCTTATTCATCCTCAATAAAAGTGCAAGTGCTACCTCAACAACCATAGTACTGGCCTAACCTTGCTAGTGTCTATCCCCCCCAATGCAAGAACAAGCCGGGGGTGACAGTAACCACAGATACAGAAACGTGAGAAAAATAAACTTACGGTAACAAACGACCACCAGCCCACTGCCCCTTGTCTACGCGTTACGTGGCGTCACAAGCGTCACTTCCTCAGGACATTGTCAATGTCTACGCGTTGTCCTACTGTTGTACTATATGTCTCCACTGTAATGTAGACAGGGGTGACGTTCTATGCATGGCTATGTTTCTAGTAGACTGTGGCTAGTGGTCCTGAAGGCAACTGGAGCAGGACCATATCTCCTCAATGGGTACATTCTGACCTGTGGACCTGGTAAGGTGAGTATCCCTTTTTACTTTTCTTAGCCTTTAGATGCTTTTCAAAAGGAATAGATAATTAGGCTGTAACCACATTATAAAATCAGCCTATATTAACATATAGGCATATCGTAAGGCCATAGGATCAAACCCACTCTTTTGTCAGGTATTACTGCGCATTTGTCTGTATCCGCTCTTTGTATGTGCTGGGTGTCTGAATGCTTACGGTTAAATCCTCCCCAATGAAGCATGTTGTGGTCTAGTTATTGTGCGTAAGTGGAATGTACTGCCAGTACCTGATGGAAAGACATATGTTGCTTGCCGTGTTTGAATTGACACTGCGGGAAGACAGAGATGTGTGAAGTGGAAATGTATTACATTCCACTGCTGGCAAAACTGTCTGCAAATGTACAGGGAAGGTAACACAGCCGAGCACAATTATATTCCTATACAATAAATCCAGTCTGACAATGTCATTTCCGTGGATCATACATTGTGCGTGCACTCCAGGAAGATATGATTGGGAGAGAAGGGGATCCAAACACTGAGCTCTAGTTATCAGCGTGTATTTGTGAGCAATCTTTCATCGCTGCTCTCTCTATCTGCAGATAATTTTGCAATTAGAAATTAAACACGGACTCTTAATAGCCGTTTCGCCATTCTTCAGCCCAAGTGCCTCTCCTCTCTGGCTCATATATTCTCTCCCTCTGTCAGGGTCCCTCACCATCTCCCCACTCAAGGCTGTGCTGGGTGTATTGCTTGGGCACATTGTCGCTGTACGGCATGTAGTGGGAATGAATCCTTTGCATGATCTCCATATGAGGATACGGAGCCCATTTGCATGTGTAAATGATATAATCCCTCTGGCGTGATGCGGATTTGCTTGCAGGAGGGATATAATGATAAGCAATGACAGAGAATCAGCAAACTTAATTTGCCGCTTTCTGGCCATGGTTTCTTTTGTTCTGGAATGTTTGTAGTCTCGTGACTCTTGCTTTATGTTTGGCTCCCTTTTCCCCACTCTCCCAAGCCTTGTTCTGGGCATCGCTTTGTGTATATATCTCGAGCCTTTCTGTTTATCCCCTCCCGTCCATGCCTGTATATCTATTCCAATATCTCCCTCACTTTTGCTCTCTCTCCTCCCTGATTAAGACCTTCAGGCCAATCTTCTCCAGGCTGCAAACAGATCAATACCAGTGGAATTAAAACCAAAATTAAAAACAAAGTAGTGTGTGTATTTGAATGACTTGAGAGGTAATTATAGTGCCACAGAGAGATAAAGGGATACCACAGCACACACACATTTAGAAGCTAGATTGTCGAATGTTTAATGTTTTTACGAGACGTGGCACAGCATGACTAGAATATGTTCTAGTCTTAAGATGAACCCTGTAGCTTTGGTCGTAGTATTGCTGGACCTTGGATTATATAACAAATCCAGCCTTGGAATATACTATTGGATAGTTTGCCCCTAGGAGCTCTTGGTTGGTATTCTGTATTTATCATTCAATAATTTATTTTCAATGATGTATACTCATTATGGATACTGAACAAGAAACCTTTGCAGTGGCATCAGTAAAACATGAATCCTGGTTACAATGCTGAGGTTCATGGTTACATATATTATAAGTGAGCACAGATCTTCAATTACAGTTTATTTAAAACACATAGAGGCTGATTCATTAATAGCGACAGATAGCGACTGTTGAGCGACTGTAGCGGTATTTTGACAGCGACCGCTAGTAGTCGCTGTGCTTGGCCATTGTTCGGTGGATGATAGCGACTCAGTCGGTGTGCCGTAATGTTGAATACAAGATGCTGAGTCGCTATTTGACAGGTTCGCTGTTGTATGGGAGCGCATGATAGCGACTGGACATAGCGACCGACACCCACCATATTCATTAAAAAATCAGCCTTAATTCCTAGCGCTGTGAAATGCATGTTTAAATCCCAGAGCGCAGTAGGCGATGTGTTAAAAGTAGTTTTTTAACCCCCTAACCACCCAAAAAAAAAAATGGAATGATTTTGAAATAATATTCAAACCTGAATAGTTTAAAATCAGACCTGTAATATCAATTCTGCCAAAAAAAAAAAATGTTTTTAAAAATCCCCCAAAAAAACCTTTTCAAAGGAAGAAGTGTTCACAGATTTTTTTTTGGAAATTAAAAAAAAAATATATATATATATATATTAAAAAATAATTATTAATTAAAATACATTCTGCCATTGAAATGCATTGGAGAGCGCCAGGTAGCGAGAGGTCATACCTGTCGCTGTTCAAGGATGTTCGCTGGCGCTGTGGGATGAGGCTGGGATAATGATGAATGAGTTGCTAGGTGGCGCTATCTCAGTCGCTAAGCAGTATCGGCTTGATAAATGTGTGATTGTGGAGGGGAGCCGGCGTTCTAGTTGCGGTACCTGGCTTTACTGGCCGCCTCCACAGTCGCTATCTGTCGCTATTCCTTGATAAATAAGGCCCATAGAAGAGAATGGCGTTCCTGCATCAAGGGATGTTTTGTATTCTGCTCTGTAAATTAGTTTAGCACATTCACAGAGTAGCGTGGTTGCTACAATGATGTTGCTGGATAAATACAATCCTCAGCATAACTGTAGCACTGGCACCTCCTATACAGAGGTGCACACATGTCCACATAAGCCAAAATGGAATGGCTGGGCAACCCACATACCTCAATGTGCCAAAGCAGATGAGGCTAGTAGGCTTTTCTGAGCCTTTCTTTTAGGAGCTCCAAGTAGTGTAATCCCAAAATGATGGAAGCCCTGTGCCTTCTTATGACTGCGCAGCCCCATCACAAAGCGATGATATGTTAATTATATGGTCTCTCTAGACATCAGCATAGTAACATAGTATGTGCGGCTGAATAAAGACGTTAGTTCATCCATTTCAGCCTGTTTATCTCCTTCCAGTGATCTAGTAGCCATAGCTGGAAATGTTATTACATGCCAGGAAGGCATCCAGGCCACTATAGATCTTCTTCCAGTGGTCTAGTAGCCATAGCTGGAAATGTTATTACATGCCAGGAAGGCATCCAGGCCACTTTTGAACGTTTTTACTGTATCCATCATTACTACCTCCTCTGGCAGCCAGTTCCATAGTCTCACTGCTCTTACAGAGAAGAATCCCCTCCTATGTCGGTGGAGAAAGCACCTTTCCTCTAACCTTAGTGGATGCCCTCGGGTTATGGTTACACTCCGAGGTATAAATAGATTGTGGGACAGATCTTTGTATTGACCCCAAATATATTCATACATAGTTATTAGATCACCCCTCAATCGTCTTTTTTCTAAG
The DNA here is from genome assembly GCA_027917425.1 of Gastrophryne carolinensis. Lineage (NCBI taxonomy): Eukaryota > Metazoa > Chordata > Amphibia > Anura > Microhylidae > Gastrophryne > Gastrophryne carolinensis. The sequence goes on from CM051244.1 coordinate 134,729,707, forward strand.
ACGACTTGGACAATCTTTCAGGGTACTCTAGCCCCCGCACTCCTTTTATTAACTTTGTTGCCCTGGTCTCTCCAGACATCAGCAAAAAAACTTACCATGGCATGCTCCTCCTTCCATTGCAGCAAATTGAGTTGGTGTGCTGCTGCCACTATGACTGACACGGAGAGGGGGGGGGGGGGGGATTTGTCTCATATGTGGGTCATGAATCGAAAACAGACCTGCATGCCTCTAGACTTGATCTTGGGACATGGTATGGTTTTTTGATTGGAATAGGACAGAACAGCTTTGTTGTTGCCTGGAGAGACACTTTAATTGGTCTGTCCAAAAAAACGTAAATTGAACCCCATGGCCTTGATTCACTAAGAGTTGAAAAAAATTCTCATAGTAGTAAAAAATTCAATTCATGAGAAAAAAGCCTGAGATTTTCACTGTTAGTGAATCAGCAGATAGGAAGACAATGAAAGTCAATGGCACGTTTTTACTCCTGGAAAAAGTATTGAACTTTTTACCTGTAGTAAAAAGTGCCATTGACTTTCATTGTATTACTATTTGGTGATTCACTAACAGTGAAATTCTCAGGCTTTTTTCTCATGAATTGAATTTTTTACTACCTTAAGAGTTTTTTTCAACCCTTTGTGAATCAAGGCCCATGTGCTCAAAGGTACTGTGGGAAAGCTTTACCTGATCCCACATAAAAACATCGAGTTACTTTTCTCTCATAGTAAAAAAAAAAAAATTTTCCTCATTGCCTGCAGGCTTGAATGTCTAGTGTCTTGCGGGATGCAGCAGTTCCTTGTTTTGTGCTTTCACCTTGGACACTTTACCAATTGTCCTCCTTTGGAAACCAAGCCTGGATTTTCCCTGGAAGTCCCTGTCCAGACACACTCCATCTTTCCCACACCTTATCCCCTTTTGCATGGTCATGGAGGAATGGAAAGCGGTGCTCTGCGGGAGATGGAGGAGAGGCTCATAGGAAAGGCATTGTGTAAGCTGATTATTGCCATTGAGTTTACTGTCCCTTTAAGAAACACCAGAGACAATACTATACCACAACACAAAAAATATGTGTGAATGTAGCTTAAACCTTAATTTTACACATTTTCCTTTAAAATTTTGGTCTAAAGTTTGTAAAACCATATCTTAAATGTATGGGTAATAAGAATAGATTGTGAGCCTTATGTAGCATACAGAATAGGCTCTGCCACATGCAGATAAACTAATTAAAATCTTAAACCAGACCTTCAGCGTGATTTAATGAAAAGGCCAAACCCTTAAAAAAACGATTCACCAGCATCTAAAATTAATATATTTTGTTTAATCTTATTTTATTGAGAGTTTTTCGATGCATAGTAGTAACAGACAATAACAAATACAGAGAAACAGGGAAAAAATATTTCACACAAGGTATACAACAAAATATACATTTAGAATACCAAAGCAGAACTGGTGCTACCAATTCGTCATATATCACATAGCAGTCTACCTCGGCCCCTGGTTAAAACCTGGCTCCCCGGCTCGCCTGTTATATCCTCTTAAACCGGACCTTCACCATGATTTAATGAAAAGCCCAAACTCTTAAAAAACGATTCCCCAGCATCTAAAATTAATATATTTTACATTTTTAGTCACTAACTTTTTATTCTTTCCCCCACTGGGCTGCAACTCTGTTCAGGAATTTAGGATACGGGCGCCGCCATCTTGACTCAGAAGCATCACACTTACTGAGGAGAGGAGAGTGGGATAAGGTACAGGGGGGCAGGTTATAGCTGTGCTTTGCTCAGACAGAGCAGAGCTGGGGTCAGGGAAAGGTCAGCAGTCCCAGAATGCAGAGCAGCACAGTCATTTCCTGTTTGCAGGCACTTCCTGTTTGCAGGCTGCCTGATAAAATGGCGGCTTCCATAAGCCGCCATCTTGGATGTTTAAAGGCTCATAACATGCAGTAGATGCAGGTAGGATGATTTTTAATGTGAGCAATCTGTATGTACAGTGTGGGGGAAACATATAAGATAGACTCTTATTCAGAGTGAAGGTCCGCTTTAATACCAGTTATCCCTCCATCTGACCATCTTTTTATCTTCCATATTGGTCCACCTCTCACCGTCTGCCCGCACCACAAACACGCCAGGGAGATGGCGAGCATCAGACGAGACATCCAACACAAAGGAGAGAAAAAGGGGAGGGAAAGAAAAGACACGAGAAAGGAAAGGAGAAGGTGCGAAATAGAAAAAACTAATCCACCCAAACCCACCCCCCTCCCTGTGGGCCTTCTTCCCTGAAGGCAACGCAGACTCACCTACCCCTTTACTTGGTACTCACCTTCGGCTTAAGCTGACCCCTCCTACCCGAGAGAGAGGAAAAGAGCAAAGGCCCCCCATCTGTTACTCCCCATTATCTGTTTCAGGCCTTGATCTGAACTCTTAAATACTATCCATGCTGCCCATGCGCATCCAAAAGCCTCCCCTTCCCCCCTACGGTCTGCAACCAGCTCCTCCATTCTCATGATGCTGTTCAGTTCCTCCAACCATTCCAGCAGTGAGGGTGTCTCTGCCCTCTTCCAGTATCTAGGGATCACCCCTCTTCCAGCCGTTAAGAAATGCCGTAAGATTCCCTTCCTACACGCTTGCCTACTACCCGGGAGCATGGACAGTAGGGTGATCTCAGGGGTGTTGGGCGTGGCCCCATCATACAGAGAAAGGATCCCTGCCCACAATTTGTTTATACTGGGACACTCCCACCACACATGGAGAAGAGTCCCCTGGGCTGAATTACATCTCCAGCAAACCTCCGAGACCGAAGGGAACATCTGGTGGATCCGTACTGGGCTCCGGTACCATCTCGATATGAGCTTGAAGTTCTTTTCCTGGGCCCTGCAAGGCAATGCCATTTTGTGGGTAAGGAAAAAAGCTTTCCCCCAGTCCTAAAATTAATATATTTTAAGTTTTTAGTCTCTTATTATTCTTTCCCCCACCGGGCTGCAACTCTGTTCAGGACTCTAGGATATGGGCGCCGCCATTGTAACTCAGAAGCATCACCTACTGAGGAGAGGAGAGCGGGATGAAGTATAGGGGTGGGTTATAGCTGTGCTTTGCACAGACAGAGCAGAGCTGGGGTCAGGGAGCAATCCCAGAATGCAGAGTGACACAGAAGACGCTTCTTGTTTGCAGGCTGCCTGATGCTCCATGAGCCACCATCTTGGATGTTTAAAGGCTCATAACATGCAGTAGATGCAGGTAGGATGATTATTAATGTGAGCAATCTGTATGTACAGGGTGTGGGAAACATATAATATATACTCTTATTCAGGGTGAAGGTCCACTTTAAATCATCATACAGCACTCTATAGAATCCCTCAAATGTCAAAGTCCCACAAATAGAAATGGTAACGCATGTATAGTCATTGGTGAACAGGGTAAATATTATTCAGACTTTTTACCTAGTTCCCTATCAAATAGCAGTCATATACACGTAATGTATCTGTGGCAGTGCGCATCTTAAAGCGGACCAAAACCCACTGAACTTGTGAAATACATTTGGCCAAAACCTCTGCCAATACTCCCCTCTTAGGGTGTAGAACTAGAAAAAGATATTGTCACTTTTTGAATCATCCCGGAACACTTTATTTTTTTGCTGTCCGGCAGGCAATCATTCATTACAATGACATCATTGCCACACACAACAGTGGCAATAAATGGAGGAGGTGGAGCTTTATAGCTAAAACAGGTGGCGTTATCTGGGATTAGAGTGAAGCAAGAGCAGTGAAAATTTACAAAAGGTGCTCTTCATGGAGGGAGCAGTTCAGAAGATGCTAGCTAAAAATGTGGGTCCGCTTTAAAGTGCAAATGTAAAAGGAATGTCCACTCACGTTACCAGAATCCCTGCACAGCTGATTGTCCTGGTCTGAGGATGGGGGGGGGGGTTTACAGCCGCAATCACATTGACTGAGCCTTCTTTCCCCACTCTTTGCGCAGCCCTGCCTATTCACTTGAATGGGTGGCGGGCACACACCCAGAGCGGGGGAATCCACTCTGTGCGTTGTCTGTGCAGCGACCCACGAGGTGCTGAAATGATGGATCCCATGCGAGGTGATTGGGGGGACTCTGTCAGACTGTCTGTTATATAGTGATTTGAGGGATTCTGCCACACTGCTTGTTATAGAGAGATTGGGGAGATTCTGCACACTGCTTGTTATAGAGAGATTGGAGAGATTCTGACACACTGCCTGTTATATGGGGATTGGGAGGATTCTGTCACACTGCCTGTTATAGAGAGATTGGGGGGATTCTGCACACTGCTTGTTATAGAGAGATTGGGGAAATTCTGCACACTGCTTGTTATAGAGAGATTGGGGGGATTCTGCACACTGCTTGTTATAGAGAGATTGGGGGATTCTGCCACACTGCTTGTTATAGAGAGATTGGGGAGATTCTGCACACTGCTTGTTATAGAGAGATTGGGGAGATTCTGCACACTGCTTGTTATAGAGAGATTGGAGAGATTCTGACACACTGCCTGTTATATGGGGATTGGGAGGATTCTGTCACACTGCCTGTTATAGAGAGATTGGGGGGATTCTGCACACTGCTTGTTATAGAGAGATTGGGGAAATTCTGCACACTGCTTGTTATAGAGAGATTGGGGGGATTCTGCACACTGCTTGTTATAGAGAGATTGGGGGGATTCTGCACACTGCTTGTTATAGAGAGATTGGGGGATTCTGCCACACTGCTTGTTATAGAGAGATTGGGGAGATTCTGCACACTGCTTGTTATAGAGAGATTGGGGAGATTCTGAACACTGCTTGTTATAGAGAGATTGGGGAGATTCTGCACACTGCTTGTTATAGAGAGATTGGGGGATTCTGCCACACTGCTTGTTATAGAGAGATTGGGGAGATTCTGCACACTGCTTGTTATAGAGAGATTGGGGAGATTCTGCACACTGCTTGTTATAGAGAGATTGGGGAGATTCTGCACACTGCTTGTTATAGAGAGATTGGGGAGATTCTGCACACTGCTTGTTATAGAGAGATTGGGGAGATTCTGCACACTGCTTGTTATAGAGAGATTGGGGAGATTCTGCACACTGCTTGTTATAGAGAGATTGGGGAGATTCTGCACACTGCTTGTTATAGAGGAATTGGGGGGATTATGCTATACTGCCTGTTACATGGGGATTGGGAGGATTCTGCACACTGCTTGTTATAGAGAGATTGGGGAGATTCTGCACACTGCTTGTTATAGAGAGATTGGGGAGATTCTGCACACTGCTTGTTATAGAGAGTTGGGGGAGATTCTGCACACTGCTTGTTATAGAGAGATTGGGGAGATTCTGCACACTGCTTGTTATAGAGAGATTGGGGAGATTCTGCACACTGCTTGTTATAGAGAGATTGGGGAGATTCTGCACACTGCTTGTTATAGAGAGATTGGGGAGATTCTGCACACTGCTTGTTATAGAGAGTTGGGGGAGATTCTGCACACTGCTTGTTATAGAGAGATTGGGGAGATTCTGCACACTGCTTGTTATAGAGAGATTGGGGAGATTCTGCACACTGCTTGTTATAGAGAGATTGGGGAGATTCTGCACACTGCTTGTTATAGAGAGATTGGGGAGATTCTGCACACTGCTTGTTATAGAGAGTTGGGGGAGATTCTGCACACTGCTTGTTATAGAGAGATTGGGGAGATTCTGCACACTGCTTGTTATAGAGAGATTGGGGAGATTCTGCACACTGCTTGTTATAGAGAGATTGGGGAGATTCTGCACACTGCTTGTTATAGAGAGATTGGGGAGATTCTGCACACTGCTTGTTATAGAGAGATTGGGGGATTCTGCACACTGCTTGTTATAGAGAGATTGGGGAGATTCTGCACACTGCTTGTTATAGAGGTATTCGGGGGATTCTGCACACTGCTTGTTATAGAGAGATTGGGGGATTCTGCACACTGCTTGTTATAGAGAGATTGGGGAGATTCTGAACACTGCTTGTTATAGAGAGATTGGGGAGATTCTGAACACTGCTTGTTATAGAGAGATTGGGGAGATTCTGCACACTGCTTGTTATAGAGAGATTGGGGAGATTCTGAACACTGCTTGTTATGGAGAGATTGGGGAGATTCTGCACACTGCTTGTTATAGAGAGATTGGGGAGATTCTGAACACTGCTTGTTATAGAGAGATTGGGGAGATTCTGCACACTGCTTGTTATAGAGAGATTGGGGAGATTCTGCACACTGCTTGTTATAGAGAGATTGGGGAGATTATGCACACTGCTTGTTATAGAGAGATTGGGGAGATTATGCACACTGCTTTTTATAGAGAGATTGGGGAGATTCTGCACACTGCTTGTTATCGAGAGATTGGGGAGATTCTGCACACTGCTTGTTAAAGAGAGATTGGGGGGATTCTGCACACTGCTAGTTATAGAGAGATTGGGGAGATTCTGCACACTGCTTGTTATAGAGGTATTCAGGGGATTCTGCACACTGCTTGTTATAGAGAGATTGGGGAGATTCTGCACACTGCTTGTTATAGAGAGATTGGGGAGATTCTGCACACTGCTAGTTATAGAGAGATTGGGGAGATTCTGCACACTGCTTGTTATAGAGGTATTCAGGGGATTCTGCACACTGCTTATTATAGAGAGATTGGGGAGATTCTGCACACTGCTTGTTATAGAGAGATTGGGGAGATTCTGCACACTGCTTGTTATAGAGAGATTGGGGGATTCTGCACACTGCTTGTTATAGAGAGATTGGGGAGATTCTGCACACTGCTTGTTATAGAGAGATTGGGGGGATTCTGCACACTGCTAGTTATAGAGAGATTGGGGAGATTCTGCACACTGCTTGTTATAGAGGTATTCGGGGGATTCTGCACACTGCTTGTTATAGAGAGATTGTGGAGATTCTGCACACTGCTTGTTATAGAGAGATTGGGGAGATTCTGCACACTGCTTGTTATAGAGAGATTGGGGAGATTATGCACACTGCTTGTTATAGAGAGATTGGGGAGATTATGCACACTGCTTGTTATAGAGAGATTGGGGAGATTCTGCACACTGCTTGTTATCGAGAGATTGGGGAGATTCTGCACACTGCTTGTTATAGAGAGATTGGGGGGATTCTGCACACTGCTTGTTATAGAGGTATTCGGGGGATTCTGCACACTGCTTGTTATAGAGAGATTGGGGAGATTCTGCACACTGCTTGTTATAGAGAGATTGGGGAGATTCTGCACACTGCTTGTTATAGAGAGATTGGGGAGATTCTGCACACTGCTTGTTATAGAGAGATTGGGGAGATTCTGCACACTGCTAGTTATAGAGAGATTGGGGAGATTCTGCACACTGCTTGTTATAGAGGTATTCGGGGGATTCTGCACACTGCTTGTTATAGAGAGATTGGGGAGATTCTGCACACTGCTTGTTATAGAGAGATTGGGGAGATTCTGCACACTGCTTGTTATAGAGAGATTGGGGAGATTCTGCACACTGCTTGTTATAGAGAGATTGGGGAGATTCTGCACACTGCTTGTTATAGAGAGATTGGGGAGATTCTGCACACTGCTTGTTATAGAGAGATTGGGGGATTCTGCACACTGCTTGCTATAGAGAGATTGGGGAGATTCTGCACACTGCTTGTTATAGAGAGATTGGGGGGATTCTGCACACTGCTAGTTATAGAGAGATTGGGGAGATTCTGCACACTGCTTGTTATAGAGGTATTCGGGGGATTCTGCACACTGCTTGTTATAGAGAGATTGGGGGATTCTGCACACTGCTTGTTATCGAGAGATTGGGGAGATTCTGCACACTGCTTGTTATCGAGAGATTGGGGAGATTCTGCACACTGCTTGTTATAGAGAGATTGGGGGGATTCTGCACACTGCTAGTTATAGAGAGATTGGGGAGATTCTGCACACTGCTTGTTATAGAGGTATTCGGGGGATTCTGCACACTGCTTGTTATAGAGAGATTGGGGAGATTCTGCCCACTGCTTGTTATAGAGAGATTGGGGAGATTATGCACACTGCTTGTTATAGAGAGATTGGGGAGATTATGCACACTGCTTGTTATAGAGAGATTGGGGAGATTCTGCACACTGCTTGTTATAGAGAGATTGGGGAGATTCTGCACACTGCTTGTTATCGAGAGATTGGGGAGATTCTGCACACTGCTTGTTATCGAGAGATTGGGGGGATTCTGCACACTGCTAGTTATAGAGAGATTGGGGAGATTCTGCACACTGCTTGTTATAGAGAGATTGGGGAGATTCTGCACACTGCTTGTTATAGAGAGATTGGGGAGATTCTGCACACTGCTTGGTATAGAGAGTTTGGGGAGATTCTGCACACTGCTTGTTATAGAGAGATTGGGGAGATTCTGCACACTGCTTGTTATAGAGAGATTGGGGGATTCTGCACACTGCTTGCTATAGAGAGATTGGGGAGATTCTGCACACTGCTTGTTATAGAGAGATTGGGGGGATTCTGCACACTGCTAGTTATAGAGAGATCGGGGAGATTCTGCACACTGCTTGTTATAGAGGTATTCGGGGGATTCTGCACACTGCTTGTTATAGAGAGATTGGGGAGATTCTGCACACTGCTTGTTATAGAGAGATTGGGGAGATTCTGCACACTGCTTGTTATAGAGAGATTGGGGAGATTCTGCACACTGCTTGTTATAGAGAGATCGGGGAGATTCTGCACACTGCTTGTTATAGAGGTATTCGGGGGATTCTGCACACTGCTTGTTATAGAGAGATTGGGGGATTCTGCACACTGCTTGTTATAGAGAGATTGGGGAGATTCTGCACACTGCTTATTATAGAGAGATTGGGGAGATTCTGCACACTACTTGTTATAGAGGTATCCGGGGGATTCTGCACACTGCTTGTTATAGAGAGATTGGAGAGATTCTGCACACTACTTGTTATAGAGGTATCCGGGGGATTCTGCACACTGCTTGTTATAGAGAAATTGGGGAGATTCTGCACACTACTTGTTATAGAGAGATTGGGGAGATTCTGCACACTGCTTGTTATAGAGAGATTGGGAGATTCTGCACACTGCTTGTTATAGAGAGATTGGGGAGATTCTGCACACTGCTTGTTATAGAGAGATTGGGGAGATTCTGCACACTGCTTGTTATAGAGAGATTGGGAAGATTCTGCACACTGCTTGTTATAGAGAGATTGGGGAGATTCTGCACACTGCTTGTTATAGAGAGATTGGGGAGATTCTGCACACTGCTTGTTATAGAGAGATTGGGGAGATTCTGCACACTGCTTGTTATAGAGAGATTGGGGAGATTCTGCACACTGCTTGTTATAGAGAGATTGGGGAGATCTGCACACTGCTTGTTATAGAGAGATTGGGGAGATTCTGCACACTGCTTGTTATAGAGAGATTGAGGAGATCTGCACACTGCTTGTTATAGAGAGATTGGGGAGATTCTGCACACTGCTTGTTATAGAGAGATTGGGGAGATTCTGCACACTGCTTGTTATAGAGAGATTGGGGAGATTCTGCGCACTGCTTGTTATAGAGAGATTGGGGATATTCTGCACACTGCTTGTTATAGAGAGATTGGGGAGATTCTGCACACTGCTTGTTATAGAGAGATTGGGGAGATTCTGCACACTGCTTGTTATAGAGAGATTGGGGAGATTCTGCACACTGCTTGTTATAGAGAGATTGGGGAGATTATGCACACTGCTTGTTATAGAGAGATTGGGGAGATTCTGCACACTGCTTGTTATAGAGAGATTGGGGAGATCTGCACACTGCTTGTTATAGAGAGATTGGGGAGATTCTGCACACTGCTTGTTATAGAGAGATTGGGGAGATTCTGCACACTGCTTGTTATAGAGAGATTGGGGAGATTCTGCACACTGCTTGTTATAGAGAGATTGGGGAGATTCTGCACACTGCTTGTTATAGAGAGATTGGGGAGATTCTGCACACTGCTTGTTATAGAGAGATTGGGAGGATTCTGCACACTGCTTGTTATAGAGATATTGGGGAGATTCTGCACACTGCTTGTTATAGAGAGATTGGGGAGATTCTGCACACTGCTTGTTATAGAGAGATTGGGGAGATTCTGCACACTGCTTGTTATAGAGAGATTGGGGAGATTCTGCACACTGCTTGTTATAGAGAGATTGGGGAGATTCTGCACACTGCTTGTTATAGAGAGATTGGGGAGATTCTGCACACTGCTTGTTATAGAGAGATTGGGGAGATTCTGCACACTGCTTGTTATAGAGAGATTGGGGAGAGTCTGCACACTGCTTGTTATAGAGAGATTGGGGAGATTCTGCACACTGCTTGTTATAGAGAGATTGGGGAGATTCTGCACACTGCTTGTTATAGAGAGATTGGGAGGATTCTGCACACTGCTTGTTATAGAGAGATTGGGGAGATTCTGCACACTGCTTGTTATAGAGAGATTGGGGAGATTCTGCACACTGCTTGTTATAGAGAGATTGGGGAGATTCTGCACACTGCTTGTTATAGAGAGATTGGGGAGATTCTGCACACTGCTTGTTATAGAGAGATTGGGGAGATTCTGCACACTGCTTGTTATAGAGAGATTGGGAGGATTCTGCACACTGCCTGTTATAGAGAGATTGGGGAGATTCTGCACACTGCTTGTTATAGAGAGATTGGGGAGATTCTGCACACTGCTTGTTATAGAGAGATTGGGAGGATTCTGCACACTGCTTGTTATAGAGAGATTGGGGAGATTCTGCACACTGCTTGTTATAGAGAGATTGGGAGGATTCTGCACACTGCTTGTTATAGAGAGATTGGGGAGATTCTGCACACTGCTTGTTATAGAGAGATTGGGAGGATTCTGCACACTGCTTGTTATAGAGAGATTGGGGAGATTCTGCACACTGCTTGTTATTGAGAGATTGGGGAGATTCTGCACACTGCTTGTTATAGAGAGATTGGGGAGATTCTGCCCACTGCTTGTTATAGAGAGATTGGGGAGATGCTGCACACTGCTTATTATAGAGAGATTGGGGAGATTCTGCACACTGCTTGTTATAGAGAGATTGGGGAGATTCTGCACACTGCTTGTTATAGAGAGATTGGGGAGATTCTGCACACAGAGGGATTGGGCCGCAGAAGCATGGCGGGGGCGGGGGGCGGGGGGGGGAGGATTTGGTTCAGAACATTTGTTTCTCATGTCCCTCCTCTAAACCCTAGGTGCATCTAATAGTGCGATGGTAGATGGCCAAGAAGGGCCAAATAAATGTTACTGTTAAAAAAATATGATTTAGCATTAAAACACCGTAATCATTTAATAGAATGAATTTGTAAAATCAGGTCATCTTGTGTATAAGGCAGGAAACTGATTTTCATACTTTCGAGTGTTTTGACATATATATTAACACCATTTCCAAATAGTTTACCATGTATATTATTATATATTTTGTTTTTGAAAAATCTTTTTTCATTTGGACCTTTATATGCCCCCTCGCATATAACTCCAAAAACGCAGTGTGGGGGGCAGCACCCGCCCCCACAAGATCCAAATTAAAAAAGATTTTTCCAGCATTCTGGATGCCCCCCCAGCCTGTCTTATTGCGGCAGGGACCAACACCCGCACAGTTGTTGGTCTGCTTTAAGTACTGCAACATTGGTATTAAAAGATAAATTCATAGCTGTTAATATATTTGTATAGTTTATAGTGGTCTGTAGTGACAAACCTCTGTAAGCTTTGGGCCAGGAATACGGGGAAGGCGCTTGGAACTGATCCCATTCTTTTACTACGAGGAGTTTGGTGTGGTGAAAATAACAATAAAAAGTGATTAATTTAATAACAGAAATTGCAGCAACACAAGCCTTTTCCTAGCGCTAGAAGGACGCCATGCCCTTGCCGAGATAAAATCCTGTTTAACCCTTTCCCAGCAGCTCAAACGGGCACTGCTAATTTATATTTATTTAAAAAAAAATCTTGATAGAAGCAAATGACATTATCCTGCTTAAAAAGTAATGTTTATCTAGCTGTTAGTATTTAGACTGATGGGATGGATTGGATGGAACCCGTGTTTGATAGCTAAAATGTGTGTTAGCTTTGTGCTGGCAATATTTTGATCAGAGCATGTTGAGCCTTGTCTTCATTTGGCAGCGGTCTGTCTGGATTGTTCATAACCGTAGCAACGTATGATGTTTTGGTTCTGCTATATGATCTTGCCAGATTATCGGGATGCTGTTAAAGCTTTACGGGCCATTGCTGCAGATGCCTCTTTTAAACACAGCATCCTCTTTTGGTTCTTTCTCACAGTCTGTAATGTTGCCTGGTTAGGCGTTACTCATTTCAACTGACCTGTGGTCTCTGCCTGCCATTGTGTTCATTGTAGCTCCATCGTGCATTAGATTCAGCCATTCATAGGCACTGCCTTGGTTACAACTGATGCTTTGTAGGACTGGGATTCAGCATTCAGACCCCTTTAGTACTCGATCTCTTTCGTATTGGGTTTCTCGCCTTTCCCTGTGTTTTGTGTTGGTCTCATTGGGGTGCTCTGGGTTTCACCCTGCAATCCATTCTAGCCGTGTTCAAGAGATACATTTTTTTGTTTGTGAGTTATATTTTATCGGAATTTGTAACAGATTGCACAAGGATCTTTAGAGCATATGACTAAGGGGCGATAGCCCCCGAAACGCGTCGGAAGGACTGCACTACGCTGCCTGGGTCTGGTAATCATTTTATGGCTTTTGCAACTTTTACTGAATGGAGATGCTTTTAACATGGATTAATAAAATATTGGATTTTTAAGGAGTGCGGACCCACCTTCCTGTTTTTTAATTGACCTAAAACCAATCTGTTTTGGACAAATAGTCTGGAGGCTGTTTGGCTGAACGTTTCAGGTTATGTCCGAAGCTGGACACATTAAAGTCTTTAGGTGAAAAATGGGCCAAACTATTTTGCTTATTTGTGCTTCCCTTATGGGCTAACAGCTAGTGGGCATAAAGGCAGGTAGCCCAAGGCCCTGGCTGGCGTTGGCAACCTATCGGCCAATATACCCTTCAGCTCAGGTCTGGTGCCCACATCGTCATCCAGCACAAGGTACTACCCTTCCGTCTGGAAACTTCTGGGGTTTCCCCAGTGGCTGTGATTTTGGAAGTATTAGTCAAAGCAATAAGGGACCACTTTATTCCAGTTCAAAGGATAGGGGGACCAGCAAGCAACCTACTCAACATGCCAGCGGTTGGCTTGCAGATACCCCTCGCAAAATTCTCTGTTCCCTCACTGGCCAGGGGGTGAGGAATATCCCAGAGCTCAGGGGCACCCCTAAAACAACTGTGGTCCTGGCAGCATTTCAATTCTGTGGACTTATATATGCATCTGGTTACAGTCAATCATGGTGGTGTTGGTTTTCCGATACCCTTTGCGCACCAGCCAGGGGGGTGCAGAATAGCCCAGTATTTAGGGGCACCCCTGAAAGTGCACTTGACCAGTGCCAAAGGGCATAGAGCTAGTATATAGCAGGTTTTTTTGTTTAGGTAAAAAAATGTTAAAGAGGGTACTATAATATGCTATAGTATAATATGGCCTGAGTATTACTTCTGTTTGGATTTGGCCGAACCGTATTGAGTTTGAGTTTTCATCTGACCTGAATCTGAAGGACATTGTAGTAAGTATGCAATAGGACGATTATGCTGCTTAAAGGGGATCAGATTTTGTCACAGATTTGCTTTAAAGTGATCTCAGAGCGGGACTGTGGCAGTGATGAGGTGGTGGAACCATCCCACTGGGTCTCCTGTGGTAAGTCTGTGGCATACTGCAAGCCCAGCATACAAAGCCTGTTTGCAACATGGGACCAGGCAGAGATTGTAGACAAAGTGAGGCTTTGGCCTCGATTCAATAAAGGTAGAAAAAAATTCTCATGGTAGTAAAAATTTCAATTCATGGGAAAAAAGCCTGTTACTGAATCACTAGATAAAAAGACAATGAAAGTCAATGGCAGCTTTTACTACAGTGTAGAAAGGACTAAACAGTTCTCTACTTTTCTTAGGAGTAAAAAAGTGGCATTGACTTTCATTGTTTTCTTAGCTGGTGATTCAACAACAGTGACATTCTCAGGCTTTTTTCTCATGAATTGAATTTTTTACTACGAGAATTTTTTTCTACCTTTATTGAATCAAGGCCTTTGTTTCAAAATAGGTAAATCAAGGTTAGTGGGGCATGGTAGATAATGTTTTGGCTATAGGTCCAACTACAGTTACTCCAGATGAGTCTGTGTTCTTCTTCATTAGTCATGTTTTGCTGTTGTGTTCTATGGCCCTTATTTATGAAGGAATAGCGACAGGTAGCGACTGGTGAGCGGCCGGTAATGACGGGCCCCGCCACGAGAACGCCGGCTCCCCACCACAATCACACATTTATCAAGCCAATCCTGCTTAGCGACTGAGATAGCGCCATATAGCCACTCATTCATCATTATTCCAGCCTCAGCCCACAGCGCCAGCGTCCGACCTTGAACAGCGACAGGTATGACCTCTCGCTACCTGGCGCTCTCCAATGCATTTCAATGGAACAATCTTTAAATATTCATAATTAATTGTTATTATTTTATTTTTTTTTAATGTGAAAAATTCTGTGACCACTTCTGCCATGTTTAAGGTAAAAAATAAAATAAAAAAATGTACAGAATTGATATTACAGGTCTGATATTAATGTATTCATATTACTAAATTATTTTAAAAACTTGTTTTTTTTGGTTTCCAAAAATATGGTGGTTTGGGGGTTAAAAACTACTTTTAACCCATCGCCGCCAGCGCTCTGGGGTTTAAACATGCATTTTACAGCGCAAGATTTATTTGAGCGTGATTTTTTAATGAATATGGTCGAAGCCGGTCGCTAGGGCCAGTCGCTATCATGCGCTCCCATACAGCGCGGAACCTGTCAAATAGCGACTCCTCACCCAATATTAGTCGCTATCAACTACCGAACAATGGCCAAGCACAGCGACTAACTAGCGGGCGCTCTGAAAATGCCGCTACAGTCGCTCAACTGTCGCTACCTGCCGCTGTTAATGAATCGGCCTCCCCGTGTGTCCTATATTGCCTTTAATTTCATCCATTAGTTGACACTTTAGTCTTCAAGAAGCTTTCTTTGAACCTTAGAGTTGTCTGTCTCTACACCAGCACAGCTCACGTGCAAAATATGCATAGCGATTTTTATTCATTTATTTTATTCTTCTGGAGTTGAGCGTGGAAATTAATATCTCATTTTCTTTACCATGATTTGCAAACAGAAAGTTAATTGAACTGTGCACCCGATGATTGAACATTCTCCAAATTACCTTGTATCTAATATGAAAAAGAAACCTATAAAGTTGCACAACTCGCTCTGTATTATCTGATATGTTGACTTGGAAATATTAGATAAAAAATAAAATTGTAATTTCTTTAGTCCCAACGCTCTTAAAGAGAAACAATCAGATTTGATTTAAAGTATTACACAATATGGAGGTTTAGGAGAGATTAGAAGGCGTGCACAAGGTATGGTTTAATATTCATGTTTACAGTAACACACAAAGGTGCAATTTCGCCATTTCAACTTTTACACTTGCTCTTTAGCTTCACTGGATTAGTGATTTTGGGGTCGAATTTATTCTGTTCCCGAGCATGGGGGCCTTTCTGACTGCTGAAGTGGCCGTTGGGTGACCTTTACGTTTGAATTGCAGACTGATTGGAATAACCTTTTGTTCCCCCTTAGACAAGCCATTTAGAGCTCATGTTTTAATATCTTTATAATGGAACGCCAATGTTTTTGAGTTTTCGATAGGGTAAGGAAAGGTTATTTCCTCTGTCGTTCTACCAGTTGGGGGCAATAACATTTATTTACACAACAGGTAGTTCATCTAATGTAATGTCCTTGGTTTTCTAGAAAACAGCTAGCATTCCTTAAAGCCATAAGTTTTGGATGTTCTATAATATTTATAGGCCTCTGGAACAAAATATATGTGATGCGCCATTGCCACTGCTTTTGCCCCATGATACCTATTTTTGTAAGATAAATTTAAAAGGGAAAGTCCAGTTTCAATGGCATTTTTGTATTGTGTGGCCTCAAGGTGCTGAGCTTATCTAGCAATTTGTTCATTTCTCTAAAGTTAGCAAACGTGTGTTTTACGGAATCAGTTTTCACTGTCTGCATCCTGTTGCTATTAACAACTGTACACCAAGAGGCCGATTCATTAACAGCGGCAGGTAGCGACAGTTGAGCGACTGTAGCGGCATTTTCAGAGCGCCCGCTAGTAGTCGCTGTGCTTGGCCGTTGTCCGGTAGTTGATAGCGACTCAGTCGGTTTGCCGTAATGTTGAATATTGGGTGAGGAGTCGCTATTTGACAGGTTCCGCGCTGTATGGGAGCGCATGATAGCGTCTGGCCCTAGCCACCGGCTCCCACCATATTCATTAACAAATCACGCTCAAAAAATTATTGCGCTGTAAAATGCATGTTTAAACCCCAGAGCGCTGGCGGCGATCGGTTAAAAGTAGTTTTTTAACCCCCAAACAACCATATTTTTGGAAACAAAAAACTAGTTTTTTAAATAATTTGTAATATGAATACATTAATATCAGACCTGTAATATCAATTCTGTACATTTTTTTTTTTTTTTTTTTGTAACTTAAAAAAATTATCTAAAATGGCAGAAGTGGTCACAGAATTTTTCACATTTAAAAAAAAAAAAAAAAAAAATTAATAATTAATTATGAATATTTAAAGATTGTTCCATTGAAATGCATTGGAGAGCGCCAGGTAGCGAGAGGTCATACCTGTCGCTGTTCAAGGTCGGACGCTGGCGCTGTGGGCTGAGGCTGGAATAATGATGAATGAGTCGCTATATGGCGCTATCTCAGTCACTAAGCAGGATTGGCTTGATAAATGTGTGATTGTGGTGGGGAGCCGGCGTTCTCGTGGCGGGGCCCGTCATTACCGGCCGCTCACCAGTCGCTACCTGACGCTATCCCTTGTTAAATAAGGGCCCAAGTCTGTACGACAAGCTCTACGAAGCGTTGTACCTGCAGAACACTGTTACAATGGCTGCAAAGGTGAGAGAGCTCCCTCACACTTACACATGCCCAGCAGCAGCGTTCTGTGTGTTTAGGACTCGCTTGTCTCTTCTTGTAGATCTTGGCGTACAGACTCGGTGTACGGTTACCAATAGCAACATATTACAGGTAGTAAAAGCTTCCATAAAGCACACATTGGCTACCATAAGAAAAATTAAAGATTTCAGTACCCTGGAACACAGTTATATACACATTCAAAAATACCAGTGGACAGACAACCATTTGGGACTAAGGTCTTGAGTCAGTAAATTTGCCTCACAATTTCTTGCTTTATTTCAAAATAAGAGGAGCTATAGAAAACCTCACCCTGATGAAGTGATGGGGGCCACCCATCACGGAACGCGTGGGAGGCGGGAGCCCTGCCCTGCATTGTTCATAATCATCCATTGAATTACTTTTTTATTTTTTTTTTTAATTCTTTATTTAGTTTTCAAATGCGGTACAGTAAGTATCAGAAATACAGGTTTTACAGAGTATATATAGAGATAACATAAAGACAACAGTGCCACCGATCCATCATGTACAAATTCAAATCTATCCCCCCCATTCTTATGGTCACTGAGCTTTTCCAAAGGTTTGATTTGGGTTCTGCGGGGAACTTAGTGAAGTCCCTCCTCCATCACCCGCCTCCTCCGAGGTTCAGACTTCCATTCGCTTTTTTGCTAGGGGAGAGATGGTTCGGGTTTCTGTGTACCAGTTTGCTACTTGTGTAGGTAGTGATTACTTCATCTTTCGAATTAGATCTATTAAGCTCAAACCCTAGTGTCTCAGTGGTTTGGGGGCTAATCAGAGATGTACCACGTCCAGGACCAGGCCAATTGAAAGAGATGGAAGCGTTAAGAAACAGAGGAGGAAGAGAGGGGAACAGATAAGGGGAAGTAGTGGAGGGGGGGACCAAGGGCCTTCGCACCCCGGCACGCAGGAGAAATACAACAGGGTTGATAGGGTCGTAGGACCTACCACCATCTACTCCGGTGAATTACTTTTTTATGACTTTGTTCCCCTCCGGGTTCTGCTCCCTGTAAGGTAGATTCTTAAAGAGATAGTGGTTTGAGCACAGGCACTTAGGGTTAGAGTTATATGTAAATACTGAACAAGGGATCGCGAATTAGGGAGACGAATATCCACAAATTTATGACATTAGATCTATAGGTGGTTATTGGCACCTTTACATTATTACAACTTGATTATTTAACATGATTATTTAACATGATTATTTTTGCATATGCACTTTGCACTTTTTTGGAAGGATTTTTTGAGGTGTAATAAGATAGACTTATGTTTATAGGGGTTTATTGTTTGTAGCCTTTCTCTGCTTGGATGTGATTTTACAGTGCAGTGTCCCATACAATATATAGCGTTGGATACATGTTTTATGTTTTTTAATGTCATTTTAATTGTGTCTTTTGTGCTTGCGCAATATAAATAATACAAATTTGTATGGTTTTGGAATTTGATGGTGGTGCGGAAGCCTGTCTTTGGTGTGGCTGTGGATAGTTGTTTGGCCTATCCCCACTTGTTTTTCAATTGGCATTGCCTTACCATATTACCGCATGCATGTTTACCATTTAGTGTGATTTTTACTGGTGCGGCGGAATTATTGTGTGTACAAGTTATTTCAAAATAAAGCATGAGATAAAATAATTTGAGATGGGGAGGCCGATTCATTAATAGCGCCAGGTAGCGACAGATGAGCAACAGTAGCGTTATTTTCACAGCGCCCGCTAGTATTCGCTGTGCTTGGCCGTTGTTCAGCTGTTGACAGCGACTCAGTCGGTGTGCGGTAATGTTGAATGCGGAGTTAGGAGTCGCTGTTTGACAGGTTCCGCGCTGTATGGGAGCGCATGACAGCGAATGGCCATAGCGAAAGGGCTCCCAGCATATTCATTAACAAATCACGCTCAAAAGTTCTCGCGCTGTGAAATGCTTGTTTAAACCCCAGAGCGCTGGCGGCGATGGGTTAAAAGTAGTTTTTTAACCCCCAAACAACCATATTTTTGGGAAAAAAAAAACATGTTTTTACAAACATTTTGTAATATGAATACATTAATATCAGACCTGTAATATCAATTCTGCACAAATTTTTTTTTTTTTTTTTTACCTTAAAAAAATATCTAACATTGCAGAAGTGGTCACAGAATTTTTGACATTTAAAAAAAAAAAAAAAAAAAAAATAATAGCAATTAATTATGAATATTTAAAGATTGTTCCATTGAAATGGCGAGGTCATACCTGTCGCTGTTCAAGGTTGCTCGCTGGCGCTGTGGGGTGAGGCTGGAATAATGATGAATGATTCGCTATCTGGCGCTCTCTCAGTCGCTAAGCAGGATCGGCTTGATAAATGTGTGATTGCGGAGGGGAGCCGGCGTTCTCGTGGCGGTGAGCGTCATTACCGTTCGCTCACCATTCGCTACCTGGCGCTATCCCTTGTTAAATAAGGGCCTTAGTAAAGTAAGGAAGTTAGAACGTGATTCACACCTAAATGGTACAATTTATGTAATCCGTTTTTTAAAGTAAATTTTAAGATTCTCATTCAGTGAATCTTTTTTGCTCCCCAGAATGTATTAGGTGATAATACCAATAATATACGCACTTTTAAGCATGTTGAAACTCTTATAATGTCCTTTGTTGTTTCAATCTTTTTATTGTAATTTTTTGGGTATAAAAGGTAAACAGTATGACATAGAAACATAGAAGGTTGACGGCCCATCTAGTCGGCCCTTATGTGTATACTGTATGTACTCTTTATCTTAGGATAGATGTGTGCTTATCCCAGGCATGTTTAAATTCAGTGACTGTTGATTTCTCAACTACCTCTGCTGGAAGTTTGTTCCAAGCATCTACTACTCTTTCTGTAAAAGAATATTTTCTAACATTGCTCCTGATCTTCCCCCCGACTAGCTTCAGGTTGTGCCCCCTTGTTCTATCAGTAAGTTTCTTCTTAAAAACAATTCCCTCCTGAACCTTATTCAATCCCTTCACATATTTAAAGGTCTCAATCATGTCCCCCCTCTCCCTTCTTTCCTCCAGACTGTACAAATTACGTTCTTTAAGTCTCTCCTGATAAGTTTTAAGTTTAAGTCCTTCCACCATTTTCGTTGCGCGCCTTTGGACCCGTTCTATTTGAATAATGTATTTTTGCAGGTAAGGTCTCCAGAACTGCACACAGTATTCTAGCTGTAGCCTTACCAGGGCTCTATACAGCGGCATCACAACCTCCCTCTTCCTACTGGTGATGCCTCGAGCTATGCAGCCGAGCATCCTGCTTGCTTTTCCCACTGCCTGGCTACAGAACATTTGTTCTTCTACAAATAAACAGTTACAGAACGTGAGTCTTCATTCTTCATACAGTTTCTCATACAATCATGGCATTTTCAGTAAGTTACTAAGGCACATTTAGGATGTTTGGTCTCCTGAAGTTTAATTATGTACCAACATGAGCGATTTAAAATTAGCACCTATCAACTGATAGTCAACCTTATTCAAATTGACAGGCAGGAAAATGGTCCTCTCCTGCCGCAAACTCTCCACACCGCCACCCCTCTGGTGTCAGGGGGGGATGGAGAGGGCCAAGGGATCTAGGTAAGAGGGGGACGGTAAACGACAAGTAGGGAGGAGGGGGACAGAGGGGAAACATGAGGGGAAAGGGAGTGCAAAAACGCGAATATGCGTTTAAAGGGAAGGGTTTGCAGGCCATCCCTCACCGCAACAGGGCCTCTCCCAAGTCCGGAAACGAGTATTCCACCCACGGGTCCCAAATCCTCATAAATCTCTCATGGGAATCTCTCAGGATGCTGGTCAGTTTTTCGTTGATAAAAATACCATTCAGCCTCTCTTTTACCATCTGAAATGGAACACTCCCTTTTTTCCATGAGCTTGCGATAGCTAATTTAGCCGCCAGCATGACCTGAGTCAGCAAGGCGTGTTGGGGCTTGGTGATTCCTTCTGGCTTCACATGTAGCAAAGCAACCCAGGGGTCCCTGCGTATGTTAACATGTAGGAGACTATAAAGCAGGCCAAAGACCCGAGACCAGAACCTCCTGACCTTCGGGCATTCCCACCAAATGTGGAAGCTATAATGTCCTTTGAATCTCTTTTTTATCTCATGCCTGTTCTCTCTTTTTATCTCATGCCTCATTCTGAAATAAAGCATGACATTTCCATGCGATATGATCTGCACCATTAGGAAAAGGAAAAGTAAGAAAAGAACCATAAAAACCTTTCTACCACAGTTGGTTTCTTAAATTTGCCTTATTAAAAAAAAAAAACCCTTATTGCTGTTTTTTTACATTTATTCTTACAGCCATCAAGGTAGCTGTCAATATTTGTCACTCTAAAATGCAGAAAAATATTTTCCCTCTGTCACCACACCTGGAGATCATTAACACATTTTTTATTTCGACATGAATATTCATGAACTCATGCGTCTGTCCTGGGTAGTTCAAGATTGTCTGCAGTATGCCCAATCTAAATGCATTACAAATTAAGTAACACGTCTCCCTTAGCAATAACTACAAAGCTATGGCTATGTTTAAAGCGGTCCTTCACTCTGAATAAGAGTCTATCTTATATGTTTCCCACACCCTGTACATACAGATTGCTCACATTAAAAATCATCCTACCTGCATCTACTGCATGTTATGAGCCTTTAAACATCCAAGATGGCGGCTCATAGAGCAACAGGCAACTTGCAAACAGGAAGTGTCTTCTGACTGCTGCTCTGGGATTGCTGACCTTTTCCTGACCCCAGCTCTGCTCTGTCTGAGCAGAGCACAGCTATAATCCGCCCCCTTTATCCCACTTTCCTCTCCTCAGTAAGTGTGATGCTTCTGAGTCAAGATGGCGGCGCCCGTATCCTAAATTCCTGAACAGAGTTGCAGCCCAGTGGGGGAAAGAATAATAAGTTAGTGACTAAAAACGTAAAATATATTATTTAAATCACGGGGAACCGTTATTCTAAGCATACAGTACGTCCTGCTCCATATATAATACTTACACATGGGTAATCCTCCGCCAGAGGGCGCTGCCCACTGCAGACACACACCCTGCACATACAGATTGCTTACAAAAAAAAAAAGTGTGATGCTTCTGAGTCAAGATGGCGGCGCCCATATCCTAAAGTCCTAAACAGAGTTGCAACCCAGTGGGGGGAAAGAATAAGAAGTAAGGGACTAAAAACTTAAAATATTTTAACTTTAGATGCTGGGGAATCATTTTTTAAGGGTTTGGGCTTTTCAATAAATCATGGTGAAGGTCCGGTTTAAATGACCTAAACACTATTCTATAATTATGCTAAACAATTACAAAGATAAATACCATTGTTATAACAAAGAGGCCGATTCATTAATAGCGCCAGGTAGCGACAGATGAGCGACAGTAGCGTTATTTTCACAGCGCCTGCTAGTATTCGCTGTGCTTGGCTGTTGTTCGGCTGTTGACAGCGACTCAGTCGGTGTGCGGTAATGTTGAATACAGGGTTAGGAGTCGCTGTTTGACAGGTTCCGTGCTGTATGGGTGCGCCTGACAGCGAACGGCCATAGCGAACGGCTCCCAGCATATTCATTAACAAATCACGCTCCAAAAATTCTCGCGCTGTGAAATGCTTGTTTAAACCCCAGAGCGCTGGCGGCGATGGGTTAAAAGTAGTTTTTTAACCCCCAAACAACCATATTTTTGGAAAAAAAAAAACATGTTTTTCAAAACATTTTGTAATATGAATACATTAATATCAGACCTGTAATATCAATTCTGCAGAATTTTTTTTTTTTTTTTTTAACCTTAAAAAAAAATATCTAACATTGCAGAAGTGGTCACAGAATTTTTGACATTTAAAAAAAAAAAAAAAAAATAATAGCAATTAATTACGAATATTTATAGATTGCTCCATTGAAATGCATTGGAGAGCGCCAGGTAGCGAGAGGTCATACCTGTCGCTGTTCAAGGTCGCTCGCTGGCGCTGTGGGGTGAGGCTGGAATAATGATGAATGATTCGCTATCTGGCGCTCTGTCAGTCGCTAAGCAGGATCGGCTTGATAAATGTGTGATTGCGGAGGGGAGCCGGCGTTCTCGTGGCAGTGAGCGTCATTACCGTTCGCTCACCATTCGCTACCTGGCGCTATCCCTTGTTAAATAAGGGCCTAAGACTACCTTTCACTAGGCTAGGAGCACTATATTGTATTTCCTGTAAAAGATGGTTAAGCATCCTTCAAGTCCCGAATTGTGGGACATCACCTGGGCCTTGCAAGAGTAGAGTTTAAAACTCAAAAATAGCTGCCCTGGATAGTGCGACTGTTCCCATGGTGGAAATGGGGCTCTCATGAGCATCTGCCGCTGCTGAGGAGCGTGAATGTCTCTCATCACACATTCAGTTTTGATTGGGTGATGAGACTACCATGATCTCCAGTGGCCCAGAAGCTGGGACTGCATTGTAGAGCTCCAGATGTGCTCTCACATTACTTGACAGTACAGGTGAGGGTTGTCAACCACACACCAATAGCAATGCTAATGTCTATCAACAGTTCTTGGTGGTGGTGAGCCACATGGAGGGAGTGAAAGGGCAGCACACACCAAAAAGGCACGGCATTAAATATTGGACTAGAAAACAGTGGACTGTGCTAATGACTAGAGACATTGAAGAAAGTATTCATATTTAGGCTACATGGATCTATTTGGTGGTGTCCATAGATGTGCATCATTGGTTTCCTCAAGACAAGTAAGGTGCTACATAACTTTTGTAGCCATTGTAACTATTGTACTTCCTTCAGTATTGCTGAAGTTTGCATTTTTGAGAAGAGATTTTTTATATAAAAAAAGTAATAGTTTTGTGGCATACGTGCAAATAAAAAAAATGCGAAACATTTCAACACAAGTCATCACTGTTCACATGTTCTTAGGGAAAGTGAACTAACAAGTGATTGTTTTTTTTTCTGTATGTTTTTCATCAAAGTTTCTGAAGACAGTGAAAAACAGTTATCTAAATTGTAGAAAAAAATATGTGGTCCATTTTACTTTGCTTGGAAAATATTAGGAACATCTTTGATTATACTGTAGCTGTAGGTAGTTATATTTTTATATGTTCTTCAAGAGAAGCAAAGACCAACCTAGAGGCCTAGGGTCGGTGGTCTCTGTTGCTGTGGGGCATCCAGATTTGGGACACCACAATATGTGAAACCCCAGCAATTTTTGGGTGGAGGAAAGGAGGGTGAGTTTTCCCACTATCTGGGGGGGGGGGGGGAGGGCTAAACACAACAGGGCAATCCAAATTGGGATCCTCCAGGCAGGAGAAACAAAACCCATGATGGTGAAAATCATAGTCACAAGTCACTTTTACGAGAGACCGATGTGGGGCTTAATATATTGGGCTAAAGGGATAAAGAAAGAGCACTTTGTTAGAACACAAAGTATTTACATGGCACACACAGAGCTACAAAATAACCATGATTCTTAATTACTAGGTGGACTCATGCAGATTATCTCTTTGTCTCAGGGCTAGCTAATTTATACCTAATATTAATTACAAGCCATACACTCATACATGGGGACACTTGTTGCAGGGTTTTGCCTCATCGGCACAAGGCCAGAGACAAGTTAAATCTGAAAAAGCAAGGTTCCCCCCAATAGAACAATACCCAACATGCATAGGTACTGTCAAGGGAAGAGTTGCCAAATATCCCAAAGTAAAGCATGTGCGGTAATTTTACTTGAAAATTTTAGCTCTACAGATAAAGTTTGCATTTTTTCAACCAAAACAACCCTTTTCATTTGAAATACCCCTCACAAACCATATATTCCCTGAAAGTACCCATGTTAAGCTTTTTGTACATACCCAGGTTGTTGTAGTGGGCTCATCCTTCTGGAAGCAGTCCCTCGAATTACAGGGTTTCCCTAAAAATGTATAAAAAAGCAGAATGAAAAACACATTTTCTTAGAATATCAATATGCAAACAAGAAAAATCAAGCTAAATCTGAAAAGCGCAAAGGTCCCCCAAACAGCCATTACCCAAGATGCATGGTGTGTTTAACTCCCAGCCTACTTGAGATTTTGTCACCCTCATTTTGTGCTGTTTAACTGTGATTTTTGCAGACATTTCCAGGAAAATTTTTTCCAGCAGAGTTTGAAATGTCTTGTTTGGCATTGTTCCAGAGTGAAAATAAGTAAAAATTAGTTTTATTTATTTTAAACAATTGAAAACAACATTTTTGTCAAGAAAACGATATTGCATGTAAAACCCTTAAAAATGTAAAAAAAAAATGGGGTCCCTCCTTCCCAGTAAAACCAGTCCGAGCACCAGCTATGCAGAGCTTGTAGACCAGGGCACAGAGGCCAGCCTTGGCGGCCCCCAGCCCTGAAGGCTACAAGCCCACATAGCCTTAATTGGCTGCGGGCTCTTCTACTTCCCCCCGGGCATTGGGGAGGCAGGTAGCGTGTCAGTGTGTTTTTTTCACATTTAACCCTTTGTAAACTGGTAATGGGTTCATAAGACCCCTATACCAGTTCACAAGGCTTGGGAGGGGGGGTGGCAAGTCACCTGCAGCAAGAGGGTGACTTTTCATTAACCCCCGCCCCCCCCCTACATGGCTTGCCACCCCCCCAAGGCTTGTGAACTGGTATAGGGGTCATATGGATCCCTTACCCATTCACAAAGGGTTAAATGTAAAAAAACACACAAGAATAATTTTTGTTTTTTCAATACTTGCATACCTCCCATGCATCTGGAGCACTAAGTCCCATGCCGATCACTCTGGTTTCTGCTCTTCTGCTGCTGCCGGAAGTCTTTTATACTTGCTGGGCAACAGGACATAAAGGTTGATTTAAAAAATGACAAAGGATCCCACCTCTTGGAGGGGGGGGGCAGGCTTTTTAAAAATGTTTAAGGGTTAAAGACCCTTAATTTTTTTCTTAAATGGCAGGGGGGGGGGGGGCTCTTCTGCCTTATATACCTGCTCGGCAACAGAACAAAAAATGTTAAGCATTCCCAGCATAACCAGCCTAGGCACCACCTATGGGGACATGTAGACGTTGGTGGCCCTCAAGTCCACATAGCCTCCCAGGGCTTTAGGGGGGCAGGTCATGGGGGAATGGCGGTTAATGGCAAATCACCCACTAGCCACAGGTGACTTTCTAGTCTCCGAACCTTGTGAACTGATATAGGGGTCTCCTGCATCTCTTACGAGTTCACAAAGGGTTAAATGTAAAGAAAACACACAGACACCGCCGATCAACAGGATCTGAAAATTGTCAGGCTGGGAGCTGGTTGATTTCACGGAATGACGGCTAGAGGCGGCGGCCAGCAGGATTGAAAAATTGGGCGACCAGCAGGATTGAAAAATCATGGGGGGGCGCTATTCCGGGCCCTCTCCTGGAGCCTGAGGAGCCGGGGGGGGGGTTGGAGGCCCCCTGGGTGAAGAGGAGACACGGTAAGAGATATCGCTTTTTTTTTTCTTTTTTTACCCTGTTCTCAGTGTCAGCGGAAGCAGGGGTTTTTTTTCGGGTCCTCCACTAAAGCCGGTAAAGCTAGGGGGGTAAATCGGTGGCCCCCCAGTGAAGAAAAGGTGCTTTCGGATTGATCGAGGGGTCAGGTGAGTTTTTACCGGGGGAAAGTCAGCTACGTGAGTCTCGTGGCTGGCACTTAATGGTTGGAGAGACAGCAACATGAAACTCACGTAGCTGCCACTAAAAGGTTAAAACAACCTGGACCCTGTACCAGAGAGCCAGATGCAAATAAATATCATCAATAATATATCTGCAGTATAACATGGTAGCATCTATGGCCAAAAAGTTTCATTTCCGCACCCCCCCCTCCATTTGTAAGAACATGTCAGTCATTGTGCTACAATTTTTAAAAACACAGAACTAATTATTCCTAACCGCTAAAGAACCAAATACTTATAATAACTCATCAGTCATGGTCCTTCCAGGCAGATAGAGCCTATTAATTACAATAGGCCCAGTCATATTGCCGAGCTCTGCTTAGTTACTGCGGCCCTACATCTTTATTAAGATGCACCGCGGCTCCTTGTACCTGCCACTGCACACCTACAACCTCCCTTCTTTCTCCCTTTGCATATTTATCCCCTTTTTATTGTTCTGTGCAAATGTAATTTGTTAATCCCGGGAAATTTGTCACAGATAAATTTGCTAGGATTATCTTGTCAGCACCATATCTGCATTCTTTTGTTCATTGCTTATTCATAATTCAGGGAGCTGGCAGCTGGCCTAGCCTTGGAAGGACAGGAAGAATAGGAGCCACCTTCCTCCAGCTGCTGCCGATTAGAGCCCATCGCTAAAGAGGATTGCAGAGCGCTGTGGAGAGCGCAGGGTTAACCCTCTTGACCACAGTATCTGGTCAAAAAGCAGCTCATGTCACACAGTTACAGAGCACATATCTATCATGTAAAATGTTATAAATCCTAAACTGCATCTTTATGTTATGTAGAGAGATGTTTCCAAACAGGTAATGAGTAAATCCTTAATGCGGTCCTTCAGTCTGAATAAGAGTCTATCTTATATGTTCCCCACACCCTGCACATACAGATTGCTTACAAAAAAAAAAGTGTGATGCTTCTGAGTCAAGATGGCGGCGCCCGTATCCTAAAGTCCTGAACAGAGTTGCAGCCCAGTGGGGGAAAGAATAATAAGTTAGTGACTAACAACGTAAAATATATTATTTAAATCACGGGGAACCGTTATTCTAAGCATACAGTACGTCCTGCTCCATATATAATACTTACACATGGGTAACCCTCAGCCAGAGGGCGCTGCCCACTGCAGACACAGACCCTGCACATAGAGATTGCTCACAAAAAAAAAGTGTGATGCTTCTGAGTCAAGATGGCGGCGCCCATATCCTAAAGTCCTTAACAGAGTTGCAGCCCAGTGGGGGAAAGAATAATAAGTGATTAAAAACGTATAATATATTAATTTTAGATGCTGGGGAATCCTTTTTTAAGGGTTTGGACTTTTCAATAAATCATGGTGAAGGTCCAGTTTAAGTATATTCTATATCTGGATTTGTTAAGGATTAAGCATCGTGTAAGTCAGGTGCTTAAAGCGGACCAACACTCAAAAATAACTTAAACCAGACCAACACAATAGTGCTCACATGCATCCCTCCCTAGATTGATTGCTGCACATACAAATTAATTTACCTTTTTCTAACCCCTTTTGTGGTAAATTTTAAAAACAAGAAGGCGGCTCATGCATTTGCAGGCCACCTGCAAACAGGAAGTGCTGCTGGGCTTCCTGTTACTGTGCAATGTCAGTTATGTCAGTTGAATCCAGGCAGCAGCATGGTTGAGATGCTGGAAGAGGAAGCTCTAAAATGGCCACTACCTTTCTTTTTCAACTGTGCCAGGCTGCTGCTCTGGTTTAACATTTTGTAGAGTGTGGGCCACTTCTGTGATTTGGGCCCTTATTTATGAAGGAATAGCGACAGGTAGCCACTGGTGAGCGGCCGGTAATGACGGGCACCGCCACAAGAACGCCGGCTCCCCACCACAATCACACATTTATCAAGGCAATCCTGCTTAGCGACTGAGATAGCGCCATATAGCGACTCATTCATCATTATTCCAGCCTCAGCCCACAGCGCCAGCGTCCGACCTTGAACAGCGACAGGTATGACCTCTCGCTACCTGGCGCGCTCCAATGCATTTCAATGGAACAATCTTTAAATATTCATAATTAATTGTTATTAATGTTTTTTTTGTTTTTTTTAAATGTGAAAAATTCTGTGACCACTTCTGCCATGTTAGATATTTTTTTTAAGGTAAAAAAAAAAAATTGTGAAGAATTTATATTACAGGTCTGATATTAATGTATTCATATTACAAAATTATTTTAAAAACTTGTTTTTTTGGTTTCCAAAAATATGGTTGTTTGAGGGTTAAAAAACTACTTTTAAACCATCGCCGCCAGCGCTCTGGGGTTTAAGCATGCATTTCACAGCGCGAGAATTTTTTGAGCGTGATTTGTTAATGAATATGGTGGGAGCCGGTCGATATGGCCAGTCGCTATCATGCGCTCCCATACAGCGCGGAACCTGTCAAATAGCGACTCCTCACCCAATATTCAACATTACTGCACACCGACTGAGTCGCTGTCAACAACCGAACAACGGCCAAGCACAGCGACTACTAGCAGGCGCTGTGAAAATACTGCTGCAGTCGCTCAACTGTCGCTACCTGCCGCTATTAATGAATCGACCTTCCCGTAACTGGTTGAGGGCTACAATGAAATTAAATAGTTCAGAAATGTTACTTTAATTAATCTAGATACCTACTGCTTAATTACAAATACAACCACTGATATTGCCCCCTCATATCATCCACACTTCAATCCCCAACACATTCATTCACCTACTAATGGCCCATTTCCATGAACAGATTAACGACTGAGCTAGTGAATGAACATCGACTCGTAAGCGATCAGATTACTTGGGCGAGGGCGATTTGACAGCTAAATATTCGTCAGAGCGATCATAATAAGATCAAATTCAAGGTGTTTTTATAGTCCCGTTTGCAATCGATTTCTTTCTCCATATGCCGACGTTAACACGAACAACGGGAACTTTTATGTCAGTCAAAACAATACGACTCTCGAGCAATAAGCAAATTCTCGTTGATCGCAGCAGACATTTCCACAGATCAAATTTTAATTTGAATATCGTTCCATGGTTATGGGCCAAAACTCGCACCACAACCCCTGCAGACAAACACATACATACCTTATTAGCAAACCCCTCCACCCTCTCACACACAATCCTGACTTACACTATCATCCTAAACTCTACCAACCTCCTTAACAGCCATAGTAAAAATTTTAAAAAAGCTCCTGCTGTCACTAGTCTGCCTTCACTTCTGAATGTCTTTGGAAAAAAGAGTATGAGGTTCTTTTTTTAGCAGCAAAGGGCAGTAGGGCTCAGTTCCCTGTTAGGACAAAACATGGCTCAGGCAAATCTGTGTGGGGAGGGGGGTTTACTCTCTTGTGTTCTTCCACTACACCACACCATTATACCAGCAATACAAATGCTGATTACCTTAGTCCTTTAATCAAATGGGCCTTGTAGTTATAGCCCTTTCCCTATCAGTCCCAAATCTTAACCGTATCCCCAATCATTACCGCACTATTGTATCAGAGATTTTACCCAGGGGCTCTATTGATATTGTACAAGGGATCCCCCCTTTATTGCTATATGGGTTTCTTGGGATTCCTTACTTAAAGGAGCAGTATCACGAAATTTGCATTAAAAAAGATAAATAATTAAATAGCCACACAATAGCTTCTAACATGTGTATAAATAATCTGGCGATAGAAAAAGGAAAAAATATCTGCCTTTCTTTTAAATTGTATAATGACAATGGCTCAGTCCATTTGCTGAATAGGGGGATCTGCTGGGTTGTATTTAGTGAGCTGCTTCATTTAGCCCACTGGTCTCCTAGCAACACTTTACCTCAGAGGCTGACACTGTAATCAGTGGTAACGGCTGTGTGTGTGTGAGGTGCTGCTTTTGTTATGAGACCAGGTGACTCAAATGTGTAAAATCTATACAAAATAAACTAAACTGACTGAAAACGACTGAATTTCTTCTTTGAATAACTGTGCAGGAAAATCTAAAGGTATTAAAGTGGAACAAAACCCTGAGTGGCCGACCCTGAAGTCTATAAGACCCGGCCATTGACCTTCCCCCTTGAGCATTTTAAATCAGGATACCCCACTGTGTGAAACGACCCCTGGATAACCACAGATCCCCCCATTTTTCTGGCACGCTCACGCAGATAGTCATTTAGACAGGCCGGGCGGCCAGGAAGTTTACTGCTCAGGCTCCCCATCTGCGTGCAAACAGAGCTGATTGGATGAGAGCCCGCGCATGCGCTGTGGGACAGGGAAAGTTACGTTTTCACAGGCGAACTTGGGGATTTCACATACCCTAGGGGCACAAAACAAAACTCCAGATAGTGAAAATCCTGGGTTGGGCTTTGCTCAAAACACGCAAAGCTGAAAGAAAGATCATATGGAAAAATGTGTTGAGAAAAGAGAGAGAAAATGGTAAACTGAAAGATTCTGCAGCAGAGCCAACATGAAGGGTAAACTGTCAAAATCAGCTAAATGACCTCTAGAGCTTTTCTTTCTGTTTTAGATATACGAGTTCTGGCCAGGCAATGTTGCAATGTTGTTATCTTATGCTGGACGGCTGTCAGCACTGAACAGCTGATACTTTGTTACATTGTTTACCCCTCTCCTCAGCTTGGAACAGGCCAGAGTGTCGGGCTCCGACACTCAGAAGACATAAACATGAGCTATTAGTCTCCAGCTGCTCAACACAGACATCATTTTTTTCTAAATTTGTAATTCTTACTCCAACACTTACCTACATTCAAAGTACCATTTAAATATAAGTCACCAAGAAAAATTTGCGATACTGCTCCTTTAAACATTGTCACAACATGACTTCAAGCTGCCGCTGTCCCTTTTGTGGCCAACGCAACCCCTCCTATATAGGTCTCCTGCCACCTCCCATCCTTATCGAGCCTCTATTTAACTATCTTTATAGCCCAGTTCTATGGACACCTGCCATTATATACACAGCAGATTGAGGGCCACATAAAATTGCCCTGAGGGCCACATGCAGGTTGAGCGATAGAAGCGGTGTCCCTGGATATACTTTTTTCTAAATAGTTACTTTTTCTTTCCAAAAGATTGGACACTATACAGAGGTGTTCACCACTTGGTATTTATACATCCCTTTATGGGGAGTGCAATACAGTCATTGCAAGCAGCAGCATCACAGGCAGAAAAAGTTTTATTACAGGCCTGGTGCCCCGCTGTGTGAAACCCCCCAGAACGCCCGGAAACACTTACCACGCTCCTACGCGGGTGCTCGTCCAATCAGCTCAGAGCCGCTGTGGTATGCACGTACAAGCGGCGTCCAACCACAGCGGCTCTGAGCGCTGGAGGCCGCGTCTCGGGCTTCCTTCTAACAGGGAGCGCGCCCGCGCCGGGCATTCACAAACGGCCGGCGCGGGTGCGCGCCCTGCTGGAGGGAAGCGCGAGACGCGCCCGCGGCCCGCGCATGAGCCGTTGGAACAGGGCTAAGGTAAGGTTTCTGGGCTTCCTGGGGGGTTTCACCCCGCGGGGCATCCAAAATCAGGGAGGGATCTGATCGGCCCGGGAATCTTATAGATTCTTGGGCCGATCCCCCCTGGGTGTTGGTCCACTTTAAGAAAAGAAAGAGTAACTAAAATGTCATCACCTCCATCACCTTGCTTAAAGTTCCTAAGGAATTCCTTTGGCTGAAAAACGCTGTTCACAGTCCTCCCATCGCAACTTGTGGGTACTGCCATGCTGGTACACGCGGCAAACATAAACAGCAGGGGGCTGGTTAAATGAATGACACTGGATGTAGTTTCTGGCTCTACAGCGATGCTATCATTGGGGAGGATCAGTACATGCCACTGCCCCATTGAAACACTGCTTTGCATATTTAGGTGACTGACAACCCATATCTACACATGTGATGCTTGACATAATTAAAAAATGTAGAGTGGTACTTAATAACAAATGTTTGGGCCCCTGCTTTAGATGATGCTTTGCCACTTGACTGTAATGCAGGGCATTATTTAGTTTTCTAGAACTGGGTTTTAGGAAGTGGCAAATTGTGCTGATGTGTATGGTTTACATCTTTGTTGTTGCCGGCTTGCAATACTCTGTTTGCGGCTGCCTGCTTTCGACCTTTCAGGACATCTCAGCTTTGCACTTCATGATAATGAATGATGGTATTTCTAAATGAGCAAGGCTTTCATCAATATAATATTATGTGGTTACTGGATTAGTTTGCTCAGACGCGGCTCTCCTCTGGTCGACTTCCTGGCCCTTAGGATTTGTGGTTAGGTGTAATGCAGTGCCAACAGAATGGGCTTCATAACATACATATTATTACACTTCTTCATTATAAGTAATTGCATATCATTTAAAGTGTGGTCAACGAGACACTAATAACACTGATATGCAATTTAAAACCATTCCGGACTGTCACTCAGATAGGGTTTATTTACCTGTTTCTTATCTAACTTTGTTAAATATAAAGGCATCTGTACATAGGGTCACATGTAATAACAGACAAGGGTGATTCTTGACAGGTTTTTTTCAATTTCACAGAAACTTTATAACTGAAAAATCAAAATATATGTTGAGACCCACAAACACCACATTTATGTGTGATTGTTAAGTTTAGGGGCTGATTTACTAACCGTTATCCGCAGGGCATGCATGGTTTTACGGAGCGTTTGCCACTTTTACCAAACAAAATGTGCCACGTTTGCCCAACTACTTATTGTATTTCAGTGTAGTTGTGTGAATACTTGTACAGGTCTCGAACCCCTTGTATAGTTGTGAACCCCTTTAGAATCAATGTTTTTTTGGCAAACTTGTCTCTTTAGGTCATTTTTGCATCTGTACCAGATATTTTGAGTTTGAACGTCAGATAGTTAACTTGATTTTGAAAGACAACTAATAAAACTTATCAAAACTGTTTTTAAAAAAATTAATTATATTAAGCTTTACAAACAAGACACTGCCGAGACATATATTCGGAGACCCATACTATGCTGTCAAAATGTGTAAAAGTGTGTTTATAGCAATATTTCTTTCAATTTAAAACCAAATTGGCAACAGGAGGTTGCCAAACCGGATTCTAAGTAAATGTCACTCTTTCAGCCTGGCGAAGTGCAGCAAAACTCAGCAAAATCTCATCAAATTATCAGTTCTCTTTACGTTTGGCGCTACATTCCCCGGTTGCAGCACATATGGCAAACTGACGATTGAGCAAACTGACAAAAACCTGGGAAAGACGAATTAGGAATTAGACAAGTAGCTCCTAATCTCACTATCTAGTATGTTTATATGGATTTGGAATATATATATATATATATATATATATATATATATATATATATATAGCTCCTTTGATCTGTAAATGATGCTCCTGTTACTTTGACACCAGGATCTGCTCCAGCTGAATGTATGCAGCTGAATAGAGCTATAGAGGTGGAATAATTAAGGCATACTATATAGACATAGCAGAACCAGGGACAGGGCAGAATAATTCTATAGATATTCTGCGTAATTGAAAGCTTTATTTCAGCTCATTCTGTGTAACTTAAAGCGGACCAAAGTCAAAAAAGGAAGTTTAATTGCTCCCCTAAAGCTCCCTCTGGCAAAAAGTAGTTGAGAGGGCTTAACTCCATGCAGATGTTCTGGAATAACAGGTTGATTCTTTGCTGCAGAACTGCATGGGAGCAGCCATTTTGTCACACACATAAGCATGAGGGCAGAGCTATTTGAGCAGCAACCCACACCAAACTAAGAGATAAATGCCACACTGGCAGCTTATGTATTATGTTGTATTAACACATACACTCAATATCCTGCTGCCAGAGAGATTTTGTGTCTGAAGGGAAACCTGCAACAATGTTTTTTTATCACTGTTCACTGCGGACTCTAGATTTACCGCACCTCATTTATACAGTGTATCTTTTAAAATTATACAATTCTTTCAGCTGTGCAGCAGTGCAATGTATCATTACAGCTAATGATAAAGTAGGATTTCACTGATATGTAAGGCAATTTTGACTGTGGGACTGGGGTTTTTATATAAGCTGGACTCATGTATGTGGCAAGATGGCCACTGCCATGCAGTTATGCAGCATAAACTCTGCCTGCTATTCCATAATATCTACATGGAGCTAAGCCCTTTCTAATAGTTTATGTCATTGATTGCAAGAGTGGGGCTTTAGGGGAGCAATTTACTGAACTTTTTTTTACTTTTGGACTGCTTTAAGGTTACCAACAGGGGAAGTCTAATGGGTCTGGTATATTATTTTAACAATTAAACATAATTCCTTGTTGCTTATCTTGATTTCCTCCTTGGGGATACTCTTGTTGCTACAGGGTAACTCACCTAAAGAGACCCACGGCACTAGAGAGTTTGAATACAAGAAGAGGGCGTCAGATATATATTGCTGTAAAAAACCTCTGCTCACCATATGCATACTCCGTCCCAGCATTTCTGTTTACAAGGTATTTTGTTCTGAGGCAGATTGACTTTATCAGATCTAAATTTTCAGATCCAGAAATGGGTGTAATTCATCAAGACAATCTGTAAATGGTATCTTCGGACTAGGGATCTTGGAAACAGGAAAGCAACCCCCAAACAACCATATTTTTGGAAACCCCAAAAAACAAGTTTTTAAAATAATTTTGTCATATGAATACATTAATATCAGACCTGTAATATCAATTCTGTAATTTTTTTTTTTTTAACCTTAAAAAAAATATTTAAAATGGCAGAAGTGGTCACAGAATTTTTCACATTTAAAAAAAAAAAAATAATAATAATTAATTATGAAGATTTAAAGATTGCTCCATTGAAATGCATTGGAGAGCGCCAGGTAGCGAGAGGTCATACCTGTCGCTGTTCAAGGTCGGACGCTGGCGCTGTGGGCTGAGGCTGGAATAATGATAAATGAGTGGCTATCTGGCGCTATCTCAGTCGCTAAGCAGGATTGGCTTGATAAATGTGTGATTGTGGTGGGGAGCCGGCGTTCTCGTGGCGGGGCCCGTCATTACCGGCCGCTCACCAGTCGCTACCTGTCACTATCCCTTGTTCAATAAGTGTTGAAAAAAATGTTCATGGTAGTAAAGAATTCAATTCATGAGAAAAAAACATGAGAATTTCCCTTTTAGTGAATCACCAGATCATTTGGCTAACCCATATGCATGTTTTTAAAACCTGTACTAAAGAATCCCCAGTGAGTATCACAGTCTATATAATGTTTAAATTAAACATATCCTTTTCACATTGCAGGATGGATATTTATTGTAAAAAATGCTATAGTGTAAAAACCCAAATCTAAGTTAAAACTGTTTGGTGGGTTAATTCTGCTAATTCTAGGTGTGAAGCAGATTAATTTTGTTAAATTCCCATAGATTGCTGTTATTTCCAAGCTTCTGAAATTAAACATCTAAAAATAAAATAATTTGCACTGATTTTTAAGTAAAGGTTTTAACTTATTGGCCTTGATTTATCAAGAGTTGAAAAACATTCTCCTGGTATTAAGAAAACCACTTTATGAGGAAAAAGCCTGAGAATTGCACTGTTGATGAATCTTTAGATATGAAGATATGAAGACAATGAAAGTAAATTGCACTTTTTACTACAGTGTAAAAAGGAGTAAAAAGTTCACTACTTTTCTCAATATTAAAAATTGCCATTGACTTTCATTGTCTTCATATCTGGTGATTCATCAACAGTGAAATCCTCAAAAAGTGATTATTTTACTACTTTTTCTACTTTTGATGAATTGAGGCCATTGTGTGGTAAGTGAGGGTAAACTTCCAGAACTTCCTACCACTTCTCAGGCTTGAAAATCAGTTAAAGTGGGTGTCCAGTCTCCAGAAATAAAAAAATGCCTCACCCGAAACCCAGCACTGTCACCTGCTCACAAGCGGCAATCACATAGACTGCACAGAGCGGCATCCTCTGCTCTAGGCACACTTCCACCCACCCATACAAGCCACACACAGACCAGTGGACGGCGCTCTATACAACCTCTCCAAGATGGCTATGCAATCACCGGGGGGGGGGGGGGGGGGGGGGTCGGTTATGAAGAGACTTGACTTCCACTTTGACTATCGCACAATATATATCGGTACATACAGTATTACACAATAATGAATAATTAAACTGCACCAACGCCCATTTTTTCTTTAACGTGAATTGGTCCAGCAGAGAGTAAAAAAAAAACAAGCTCAGGGGGGCATCCAGAATGCTGAAGCCCCCACACGCATAAACCCCCCCCCCCCCCCCAGAACACACAATATCCTTACCTTCACCTTGAGCCTGCATCGGGAAAGGAGTCCCCCAATTGCCACCAGCACACATGTGGACATTCCTGCGACTATGGTCCATGTGACCGTCCGGCAGCCAATTGCAGGACTCCTTTCCTAGTTATGTGCGGGGGGGCTTCAGCATTCTGGATGCCCCCCTGAGCTTATTTTTATTCACTGTCTGTGGGACCAACACCCCTTAAAGAAAAAAAAACTATATGTAATGTATTAATAAAGGGTTACACAGAGCTATATGAAACATTCATTATAATATCCTTCCCTCTCTTTGAACAAAGTGCAATGCTTTTTATTCCTTCTTCCTCTCTTCTTCTCTGGAAATAAATCAACTTGTTTAAAGGGCGCATTCTCCTCTCAGCTGTACACCCAGCCAAGGCAGAATCCAGAAAAAAAACTGTTAATATACAAGCCACATATGAATAAATCTGTTCCAAGAATTCATACGGCATACCTAAAACCTAGGCAGAGGACACAATGCTCTTGTTAAATAAATGATAGGTGTGTAATCCTTTTTAGCTAGATTCATCTTCACCACATCAAAACAATGCAGAGGCACCGAGCCGAGCTTGCTCAAGAGAGACCCACGCACACCGCATGTCTCCTGTGTCTTATTACTCAGGCTATTTGCATTGGCCAAAATGTGTTACCAAGAGAGATGTGCGATAGTCTAATCCTCTATAATTTTATTTCTACTCTTCCTGCAGTATAAGCTCTTTTCACATAATAGAACAGTACAGGAGCAACCAACAGTGATAAGAGACGGCACAAAAAGAAATAAAATATCATGGGACATTGCAGGTCAAAACGATGATAAGTGTCTGCTTTGATGGTTCAACACTGCAAACATTTTATAGTTATTAGTGCACTCCGTTCGCATTGAATGGGAGTCAGTTAATTTTGATATAAAGGGTCTGTAAACCCAACAGCAATATAAGGCAGCAAGCTGCCTTCCCCCTCTTCCTGCAATGCCACAGGGCTCTGTTGTTTTTATTATTATTAATATATACAATTTTTGGGGGGTTTATTTTTATATTGCCATCTTTTCGTAGCGCTGTACAATGTATAACTGCGAACAAGGTAAAACATACATTACAGAGACCATTACAAACTAGATGCTACCAATTTAAGACTCCTTTCAATTTAAACCAGACCTTCAGCAGAATTTAATGAAAAGCCCAAATCCTTTAAAGAAAAACCCTTCCCCCAGCATCTATAATAAATCTATTTTACATTTTTATTCACTTACGTATAATTCTTTCCCCCACTGGGCTGAAACTTTGTCCAGGACTCTAGTATACGGGCACTGCTATCTTACCTCAGAAGCCTCACATACTGAGGAGAGGAGGAGTGGGGCAAAGATAGAGCAGAGCTGAGGTCAGGAAAAGGACAGCAATCGCAGAAGACTAAGACCCCATGGGCCGTCATCTTGGATATTTAAAGACTCATAAAATGCAGTAGATGCAGGTAGGATGATTTTTAATGTGGGCAATCTTTACAAACAGGGTGGGGGAAAACATATAACATTGGCTCCAATTTAGGGTGAAGGTCCGGTTTAATTTCTTTCTTTTTTCAGACTCCTTTCAATTTTATTTTGTTCCTTGTTTTATTTCCTTGGTTGCCCTCCTTGCTCAATTCCACCCAAAGCAACAACATATTCAGCACCAGGTCCAGAAAGTGCCCTGCACTGTTTTTGGATTAAAGAGTGCATTTCCTTTTAATTTTTTACAGAGAGTGCGATTTTACGCTAAATTGCAATTGTTGCACCTGATGCTGAATCAAGGCCATTGTCAGTCAAAAACAATTCATTTTGAAAACATCCTTATAGCCAGAAAAATTGTGAAAATAGTAAACTTTGAATCAAATTAAGCCTGCATGAAAAAATAACAGCTAAAAATAAAGTTGCTACACAAATAACTATTGTGGCTTGTTGCCTAGTAATCCTTTTCTGATCATCTCATATGACTCTTCTTAAAAACACTTCCCTCCTGAAACTTTAAAGTGGACCAACACCCTCCACTGATCGGCCCAGGAATCTATAAGATTCCCGGACCGATCAGTCCCGATCAGTGAAACCCCCCAGAAACCCCTAAATCCCTACCTGTCCCTCTAGCAGGACGGGCACCCGCGCCGGCCATTTGTGAATGGCCAGCGCGGGTGCTTGCCCTGTAAGAGTGACGCGCGGGAGGCGGCGGCGGGCACGCTCTCTTGTCCGTCGCTGCCTCACGCTTGTCCGTTGCCGGGGATTGGCAGCAGCGGTCACGTGGGAGCGGGGAGAGGTGAGTTTTTGGGGCTTTCTGGGGGGTTTCACACAGCGGGGCACCCCCGATCGAGGTGCCCCACCGAAGTGGACCAAAACCCAGGATAGTCAAAATCCTGGGTGTTGTAACATATTTCAGAGTCTTAATCTTGTCTCCTCTCTCTCTCTTTTTTCATCCAGGCTGTACAAATTAAGTTATTTAGGTATCTTTAGGTATTTCCTGATAATTTGTAAGTTCAAGTCCTTCTACCATTTGTGTTGTTGCCTTTGGACCTGTTCCATTTAAATAATGTGTTTCTGTAGCTAGAGTCTCCAGAACATTTGTTCAACGTCTTCACATCCTCCCTCTTCCGACTGGTGATGCCTCAAGCTATGCAGCCAAGCATTTGCTTTCCCCACTGTCTGGCTACACTGAACACCCATCTTGCTGATTTTCAAATTTTTTTCTTAGGCCCTTATTTATGAAGGAATAGCGACAGGTAGCGACTGGTGAGCGGCCGGTAATGACGGGCCCCGCCACGAGAACGCCGGCTCCCCACCACAATCACACATTTATCAAGCCAATCCTGCTTAGCGACTGAGATAGCGCCATATAGCCACTCATCATTATTCCAGCCTCAGCCCACAGCGCCAGTGTCCGACCTTGAACAGGTATGACCTCTCGCTATCTGGCGCTCTCCAATGCATTTCAATGGAACAATCTTTAAATATTAATAATTAAGTGTTATTAATTTTTTTTTTTTTTTAATGTGAAAAATTTTGTGACCACTTCTGCCATTTTAGATAATTTTTTTAAGGGAAAAAAAAAAATAGTACAGAATTGATATTACAGGTCTGATATTAATGTATTCATATTACTAAATTATTTTAAAAACTTGTTTTTTTTGGTTTCCAAAAATATGGTTGTTTGGGGGTTAAAAAACTACTTTTAACACATCGCCGCCAGCGCTCTGGGGTTTAAACATGCATTTTACAGCGCGAGAATTTTTTGAGCGTGATTTGTTAATGAATATGGTGGGAGCCGGTCGCTAGTGCCAGTCGCTATCATGCGCTCCCATACAGCGCGGAACCTGTCAAATAGCGACTCCTCACCCAATATTCAACATTACGGCAAACCGACTGAGTCGCTATCAACTACCGAACAACGGCCAAGCACAGCGACTACTAGCGGGCACTCTGAAAATGCCGCTACAGTCGCTCAACTGTCGCTACCTGCCGCTATTAATGAATCGGCCTCCCCATCTGAGCTTTGTTTTGACCAGTCCAAATGGAAAATGCACGTTGAAATAAAAGTACTGAAAGCGCAACTGGTTTGGCACCACTGTTGTGGCAGGAAACACTCATTCAAAAACCCCAATCCAGGCTACAGGCCCAGAAGAATTGCAACAATTGCAAAACGCATCAATTAAAGCATTGTAAGCAATGAGCCACAATAGTTATTTTTGTGCAGAAACGTTAATTTTAGATGCACTTTCGGAACTCAACTCACAGTTTGAGAGTCACAAAAGCTGACCTATCACTATTTCCTGTTTGAAATTTTTCAATTGGAGGTCTGTAGTGAATGTAATTAGAACATGGAATGTGCTCTAGTGTTTTTATTCCAGGGAATATCTGGGTGAATTGAATGATGAAACATTGATATTTCAATATAAAAAATCGTATTACTTGTTGAAACTAGTCATTTGCCTTTTGGAAAAACCCTGAAGGAAAACACCAAAAAAAAATCAACATTTCTAGAATCTACAAACAGTCTAATTAGATGAGACAGAATCACATTTGTAAATCTCCTAAATGAATTCGTTTTAGAAAGCGACGCCGGGGATACATTTTTAATGAGGAAATTTAGTGGTGACTTTATACCAGAGATGAGTAGCATGTTGTTTTGTTTTCCTGTATTCCGTCCTTGCTCAAAAATGGATGTAGACGGATTTTTTTTTGTACACATTGTATTGATATTTAGATTTATTGGATGAATTTGCATCAGAGAGAATTTGGGAGTCAAATAGATTAGCACGATTTGAGTAAGGAAAAAATCAAACCCTGTTACCCTTGCTTGTCAAATTTAGTATTATTGAAAAAAACAGTCCCAGTTTGACTGTGAAATCGATGTAATGCTTTTTCTGATGGATGCAAGCTTGATGCAGGATTCATATAATCCTTACATCACTGTACAGGTATACAACAGAATAAATAGCACGCAATCTTTGTGGTTTTAGATTCGCCAAATACCTGTGCTATTTGCTACATTATGCTGTCTCTATAGGCATAAACAGTACACAAATCATTTTGATGTCTTCCTCAGGATGCGTGGTGATATTTACTGGTCTCTCTTAACAGAAAACACCTTCAGGGAGTGTTTTCTACAGACTCCAGATGCCCCCCCCCCGCACTTCTCTACTATTCCTGTGACTTCCCAGCACTCAGTACAGGGAGTCCATGATCAAACGATGCTTAAGGCTCTCAGCGGAATTGTGACACTGGTGGCTACCTGAAAATCTTGCACATTGTTGAAGCTGTTGGAAGATATTGTGGGGTCAAAGGGGGCACCGGGTCTGTGAAAAACCCTTTTATAGATGGAATTTTCCTTTAAAGTACTGTCACTAAATCTGACCCTCTGGAAAATGTAGAAATCTTGTAATGCAGAGTCACTTATTTTGTATTCCTTAGATGAGGCTTCACCCCACCTGTTGCCAGATACAGTTAAAGTGGACCAACACCCAGGATTTTGACTATCCTGGGTCTTGGTCCACTTCGGTGGGGCACCCCCGATCGGGGTGCCCCGCTGTGTGAAACCCCCCCCGATCACCCTAACAACTCACCTCTCCCCGCTCCCAGCGGCGACGGACAAGAGATTTGACAGGCGCGGACAAGCGGCTCCCCCGCCGCCAGCAACACTCTACATTCATTAGATTCAGAGAATTTCAACCAATCAAACCAAGTGCATGTGAAGCTCTCAAATCTGTTCTCACGAGAGAGGATCACACTCTCAAATCTCATAGTCTCATTAACCTTCAGTACCCATGACCCAACAGAAGGGGGGTTGGGCTCTTCCATTTTTGGGGAATACATGCTTTAGCTGCATTAAGAAGATGGCAAAGTAGCGACCTCCTGTATGACTTTAGTTCACCATTTTTTCTTAATCTGAGCTTTGTTTTGACCAGTCCAAATGGAAAATGCACGTTGAAATAACACGCAACTGGTTTGGCACCACTGTTGTGGCAGCGATCTCGGATGTCCCGCGGGGAGGGAGGTGATCGGCCCGGGAATCTTATAGATTCCCGGGCCGATCACCGGAGGGTGATGGTCCACTTTAAGCATTTAACTGGAGCATGCGCGCCCGAACAGTGTGCTGGAGATATCGCCAGTTGGCAGCACCGGAAGCACAGTTTTGTTGGTGGAAATCCGGGTTTATTTGAAAACCGGAACACCACCAAAGCAATAGCATTGCTTGGCTGCTTGGGCAGGGGGGGGGGCCACATATTGAGCGGTAGACCCAAATATGGGTTTCCATCCACTTTAAGTGAATGTAGAATAAAAAAAAATACTTCCCACTGACATTAATGTTTCTTTAGGAGATAAGCGTAATATACATTGGTAACTTTTTCAGGATCCTGCTAAATTACAGATCGATAAAAGTTTAACAATTAAGGTATGAAATAAACCATAACAGAATATTATCTTGAAATCTTTAATGTTTTCAATGGCTTCTGTGGAAAGTTAACTTGCAACAAGTTATAATCGTCCAGTTAGCCCTTG
Source organism: Gastrophryne carolinensis (assembly GCA_027917425.1). Lineage (NCBI taxonomy): Eukaryota > Metazoa > Chordata > Amphibia > Anura > Microhylidae > Gastrophryne > Gastrophryne carolinensis. Next base: position 134,772,719 of record CM051244.1, read on the forward strand.
CGAAATCTGTACAATGCTTTTGTTGAATTTGGGCGGCAGCAAAAGAGTGTAGGGCTGTAAAGATAATCACATTTACCATTTCACCATCTGTAACAGAACAAATTAAAAGCTGAGGCTGGTATCGGTGACATTGAGGGAAGATAGGAAAGGAGTTGGTGTGGGGGGTGGGCTCGGGGCTTTAATTGTTCATTTTTGTTCCTGGGTGCTGGACAGATAACCGCTAATGAAATACTTTTGTCTGTGATATGGCAAAGACAAAAAACAATAGGAGGCAGATAAGACTCAAGAAGGGGGGAATACTCTGAAGCATTGTATGCAGAATGTTAAAAACTTGTGTTGAGGGGTTTGTAAATTATAGTCTAGAGAAGAAAAAGAAAATCCATCACACTGCAGCACAATCGCTCTGCAGAATATTGCTCTGGTATTCCAGGGTGCGATGATTTCTGCACTACCAATATCAAGTACTTCCACCAATATGGATAGAAACTACATGTGGTTAGCCTTAATTATAAGGCACTGCAGCCTATCTGACGGCCAACACTGTCAGCCCTCAACACTCACACAAATATATACATAGCAAAGCAAATTGAATGTCCGAGAGCCCATGACAATCAGTCTCTTGCAGCAGCCACCTCTGTAAATTACCGTTCCGGCCATTGCCCAGCCAGGCTAAACAGCGCAACTGCAAAGCAATGCAACCTGTTCGAAAAAAGGCGTTGACTAAAATTCATTCTGTATGTGAATGTCAACTTGCACTGGCTAAGCAAGCAAGGTCTATAATATCTTAAGAAGGATATATATATAATCCAAAAAAAGGTTTTTTTCTCAATGCACCACTTAACTAAATTTTGTATATTTACAATATATGTGTATAGGTGTGCCTTAGAGGAATCCCCAAAAAAGTATATCCAAATACAAGCGCACAATATATGTGGCCCCAGCTGCCACCGGGGACGACCTCAGGCACCACCAAATCAAATAACTTAAATCAAAAATATATCATAAATAATCAATATTTATTAATGGTTATATATACACCATCACATATATATTTTTAAAAACAAGAATCCAATAGCAGGGACACAGACAATCATCCCTCTTCCCCCTTATGAAAGATAGATCCCTATCACACAATGTATAGTACAAAAATGAATAAAGTGACTAGTGCAATGTTAAAGTGCTAGATACTAATCTACAAAAGTGCTACAGTGCTATAATATGACAATCAAAAAATATATGTTTATCCCGTATAGAAAGAGAGAACAAATAGCCAATCAACTTGCCCCAAGAGAGATTAATTATAAATGGTTAAAGTGCAAAAGATATCACCAGATCGAAGGCTTAGAGGGGTCCCTGCTAGGGATCAGGACGCCAGTCTCTAGCAGGGACCCCTCTAAGCCTTCGATCTGGTGATATCTTTTGCACTTTATTGATATTATTGATTGATATTATAGCACTGTAGCACTTTTGTAGATTAGTATCTAGCACTTTAACATTGCACTAGTCACTTTATTCATTTTTGTACTATACATTGTGTGATAGGGATCTATCTTTCATAAGGGGGAAGAGGGATGATTGTCTGTGTCCCTGCTATTGGATTCTTGTTTTTAAAAATATATATGTGATGGTGTATATATAACCATTAATAAATATTGATTATTTATGATATATTTTTGATTTAAGTTATTTGATTTGGTGGTGCCCAAGGATATATATATATATATATATATATATATATATATGATATGATATGGGGGCTGGTGTTTTCTGTTAGGAAACATAGGAAAACGCTAATTGCCGCCATTATATTACGAAGGCGCAATACCTCAACAGATGACACCAGAATTCTCACATCATTAGCTTACTTAAATGTGTACATGTCTTGAAGGGAAAGTCCACATTCACAGAACTTTTTTTACAGACCACAGATCAAGTCTTCGAGAGAAGCATGAGGCTTCCCTGTTTACCCTTACCCAGGCTCCATGATGGTGATTGCTCTCTTGCAGCACTGAAGCCAGGAGCTCCTCACCAGGGTCTCGTCTGGCTGAAGGTGTATGTCTTTGTAGGCCCAAGCTCAGCCAAGATGCTCATAGAGCTGAAACATGGAGGTACAGCTCCCGACTTAGATGGTTAGCAGATAGCTGGGCTGCAGGAGAGCATCATAACCACAGGACTGGTTAAAGGTAGGCATCGCCTGCTTACCTTTAACCAGTCCTGTGGTTATGATGCTCTCCTGCAGCCCAGCTATCTGCTAACCATCTAAGTTGGGAGCTGTACCTCTGGTAACCCTGATCTGAAAGTTCACAGAAGTTAAAAGGGAATTGCAACAATTATCTTCCGAGAGATCAGGCTACCAGCAGTAAACTTAGGTAGTTACCTCTATCGGCTGTTACTGTGCCTTAGGGCACTTTATATCCCTTTTTTATATACCAACCTCTCTACTGAGAATAGATAAAGGAGATCCCCACCCAGAAGCATAGATGGGGTAATGTGTGCTGCTCTGGCAGAACTAGAGAGTCAGTATGTGGGTGACCTGTTGATGGCTTTCAAGGAGAGAGTTGGGGAACTCCAAACTAGATTGTACCTTTTTTATTTCCATAGCAAAATTAATAGTTGGTAGTTGGCACACCATATAAAGTGAAGGAGAAAATAATTAATAAGGGTGCTCTTAAGATCCAGGGGGCCTCACCACACGGGCACCCCTATATAGACTCATAAAAGAAGAGGGTTTGGATCAAAGGCACACCAGTACACAAGGTTTACTTTGCAAATAAAAGATTGTATTGAAAATAAGTATATACATAAGTACAAAAATTAGTGATAGGTTACTAGTGTACAACAAAAGAAAGGATACAATAAACAGCTCTGTATGAGCGAAGGTCAGGATGTCATCAGGAACGTTTGAACACCTCATTCAAAAGAAAGCATGAATATCGTTAGCATCAACATGTAGCATCTCTATGATATATATTGCTATAAGAGGGTAAAAAAGAATTACCATGGTTCTATGAGGAGATGCTGTCACGGACCTGATGAGAGGTATGCAGTACAGGCTGACCAGGTAAATCAAGGAAAATATTGTATAATATACATAGATAATTGTTGCAATAATTTCTGGTCAGTACATTCAATTGTCGCCCTGCATCATACCAGAATGATACCTTCCATATGCAGCATAGTATTAGAAACAATGTTACATCATGACGCCAACAAGATCATAGTACAAAGTCTATAGGAACATATTACCAAGTGGCAGTACACAAGCAAATGATCGCAGAACACACGCCCACGTTCCGGAGCTCATGGCTCCTTTCTCAAGGCAAGCGCGAGCAGTCATAAATGAATCAACTGTGTGCCAATAGCTCTGGGCAGTTGTTTTAAACGTTGAAATGAAAAGCACCCCTTGGAAGTCTATGTATCTTCTGACTTTCCCATACTACTGTTGTTCTTTGAGGGGAGACCACAGCCGTTTTGAGGTAGATCCAGTAGTATGTCTTTACAGAAGGCTTGGTTCTGGCAGCCCTTTATTGAATCAAGCCAGGATGAAGTTGTGCTTTTACTTTCTACTCTATGTACAGATGTAGGGCCATGAGGAAGGCAGGTATCTCCCATTAAACCATCCGTGGGAGGACAGGGACCCTGGCACATTGGAGAGGGGCAATTTTTGTCTCAAGGTGATCAGGCTTTAAGGTGGACCAACACCCTCCAAAACAACATCATTCTATTCAGTTTAATATAAAAAGACACTTACCTTTTGATGACTTTTGCAGCCGTCTGTCCCTCGCAGCGCCTGTAATCTTCATAATTCTCCACCGGAAGTCCCCCGCTCCAGCTCTTGTCCGTTCATTTGCATCTTGTCCTTCAAGCTTGTCCATTCATTTGCATATCTTGTCCGTCGATGAGGTCTTCTTAGCGCTCGCTCGACTTCTGTCCTTCTGTTCCTGATGTCATCCGGGGGGCGTGGCCCGAAGCCTCCGCCTGCTTCGCGTTCCCGGCTCCTTCCTCCCCCCGCTCCAGCTCCTCTTCATCTCAGCTTCCCCCCGCCGCTGCCACCGCCAGCCCCGGTCACCACGTTCCCCATGATGCATAGGACAGTGACGAGTCCGAGCCGCTTCCACCTTCCCCGGCCTGGCCGTGCCCATGTGCCCGCCTCAGCTCTGACAGCACCGGCCGGCGCTTGTGCGCGCCCGTACCCTGGTGGGGGAAATTGCGCATGCGCAGTAACGCTGATTGTGTCAGGTGAAGCGCCGCTCGCTCCCGATGCAAGCCGCGCTTCACCTAACTACTGCGCATGCGCGTGATTTTAAGTCGAAAGAGGTCAAAGGATCTCTTCCTTTTAGAAAAAAAACCAAGATGGCGGCCAGAAACAAAAATTGAAGTGACGCAGCGATGAAGCATCCAAGGTGATTTTTTTTTCTTTATTGTTTAGAACGGGTCCTGCTGCTTATTTTACATATTTTAAAAAGACAAAAAAAAATATAAAAATGGCAGGGTGTTGGTCCACTTTAAGTTCCACTGTCCTTGAGCTCTGGGTCTAACACAATGCAGCGCTACTATCTAACATGTTTAAGATTTATGTATTGCTTTCCAACAGTAAAACCTTTTAATAAAAAGTGACAGTGCCGAACTAGATATCTGTCATTCAGGAGTCCTAGAAGGTGCATATTATGAATTAGGTCTGATGTGTAACATTAGGTTATTACATGTAAGGCTTAATGGTTATTTTGTCATCATATATTTAGCACATTAGAAGTCTGTTTCCGCGTACCCGGTGTGATACAGACATCTGTGCTATGGTTTTACGCCGAAGTTGTAACTCAAATGAAAGGAAAAGGTTCTCTGTGTAAGTAAAGCTTCCATGTCCATACTACGTGTTATTGCACTAAAGATGCTTTGGCTCTGTGTAACTGCAGGATGGGGATCTGTACTCTGTGTGTATCTGCAGGAGGCAAAGCGTTTGGTTATGTAGCAGTCAGTTAGATGTGACCTTGTCAGCGTGCAGACAGAGAGGGCTGCTGGTTCCCTGCCCTGCCTCTCTGTGAATGACGTCCTGTTAGTTCCTTTCCTGGAAGTGATCTCTGTAGAGAGGCTATTCAGCACCAGGGAAAGAAAATGCTTTTTATAAAGCTGAAGCCGGGAGACTCCCAAGCCCAAGCCAAATCATACATCTCCTTAGAGAAGGAGCATAATGATGCTCATATACGGGGAGGCCGATTCATTAATAGCGCCAGGTAGCGACAGATGAGCGACTGTAGCGTGATTTTTACAGCGCCAGCCAGTATTCGCTGTGCTTGGCCGGCGTTTGCTTGATGACAGCGACTCAGTCGGTGTGCGGTAATGTTGAATACGGGCTTAGGGGTCGCTGTTTCACAGGTCCAGCGTTGTATGTGAGCGCCTGACAACGAATGGCCAGAGCGAACGGCTTGCTTCATATTCATTAAAAAATGACGCTCCAAATTTGCTGGTGCTGTCCATTCCTTGTTTAAACCCCAGAGCGCTGGCGGCGATGGGTGTTAACTAATTTTTAACCCCTAAACAACCATATTTTTTGATTGTAACGTTATACATGTTTTTGGAAACATTTTGTAATATGAATATATTAATATCAGACCTGTAAGATCATTTCTGCACAAATTTTTTTTTTTATTTTTTTTTACTTTAAAAAAAAAACCTAACATTGCAGAAGTGGTCTCAGAATTTTTGAAATTAAAAAAAAAAAAAAATAATAATACCAATTAATTATGATTAATTAAACATTGCTCCATTGAAATGCATTGGACAACGCCAGGGAGCGACAGGTCATACCTGGCGCTGTGAAGGAATTTGCAGCGGCGCTGTTCGTTCCAGGCGGCTTCATGATGAATCCCGCGCTAGCCGTCGCTCTCGCCGGCGCTAGCCTCATTTAGCTTGATAAATGCGTCATTGTGACCGCCGCCGGGCGTACTTGAGTCGGTAGCCGCCGATAGCTGGCGGTACCTGGCGCTCGTCAGACACTACCTGGCGCTAGCCCGTGATAAATAAGGCCCCTAGTGTGTGTGTGTGTGTGTGTTTGTGTATCTATATATATGTCTGTAAGTGTATTTAAGCTTCTGGTAAACTAAGAGGCCGATTCATTAATAGCGCCAGGTAGCGACAGATGAGCGCCAGTAGCGTGAATTTCACAGCGCCAGCTAGTATTCGCTGTGCTTGGCCGTCGTTCGCTTGTTGACAGCGACTCAGTCGGTGTGCGGTAATGTTGAATACGGGGTTAGGGGTCGATGTTTCACAGGTTCCGCGTTGTATGGGTGCGCCTGACAGCGAATGGCCAGAGCGAACGGCTTGCTGCAGATTCATTAAAAAATCACGCTCCAAAATTTCTCGCGCTGTGAATTCCTTGTTTAAACCCCAGAGCGCTGGCGGCGATGTGTGTAAAGTAGTTTTTAACCCCCAAACAACCTTTTTTTTATATGTAAAAATTATACAAGTTTTTCTAAACATTTTGTAATATGAATACATGAATATCAGACCTGTAATATCAATTCTGCACATATTTTATTTTTTTTTTTGTTTTTTTTTTTTAGTTTAAAAAAATTCATAACATTGCAGAAGTGGTCACAGAATTTTTGACATTAAAAAAAAAAAAAAAAAAAATTAATAGCAATTAATTATGATTATTTAAAGATTGCTCTATTGAAATGCATTGGAGAGCGCCAGGTAGCGAGAGGTCATACCTGTCGCTGTGATGGGATTAGCAGCGGCGCTGTTCGTTGCAGTCGGCTACATGATGAATCCCGCGCTAGCTGACGCTCTCGCCGGTGCTAGCCTCATTTAGCGTGATAAATGCGTCATTGTGACCGCCGCCGGGCGTACTTGATTCGGTAGCCGCCGTTAGCTGGCGGTACCTGGCGCTCGTCAGACACTACCTGGCGCTAGCCCTTGATAAATAAGGCCGCATGTTGGCAACAGCATGTAATAACTGTACAGGGACACATTAAATATGCTATGGGAGTTATTTAAGAATGGCTAGCGCCAGGTGGCGCCTCGTAGCGGCAGGCAGCATCTGGTGAACGCCGGGTGCTGTACGAAAAACCACATTTATGAAAGCGAATCTGGTGAGCGACTCTAACAGCACCATGTAGTGTCTGATGTATTATTCCAGGTGGCTCAGCGTATAGCGCCGGCGCTCTATCTTCAATAGCGTCAGGTATTACCTTTCGCTCAGTGTCACTCTCCCATACATTTCAGTAGGGCTTCATTAGTTGTGTATAAAAAGCGTGTTTGCCAATATTTTTTTTTTTTTGCTCAAATCATTGTGTGACCTCTCCTGGCTGCAAACAAACATTTTTAGAAACTTTTTGACTTTTTATATTTTTATGCAGAATTGTCATTACAGGTCTGGCACTAAAGTGTTAATGTCACAGTGTTACAACAATGTCATTCCATGTGTTTTCGCTTTGTTACTGGTGGATATGTGTTCAAAAACAGACTTTAATCACACAGCACAGCGCCTGGCGCTCTATGCTACAGCGACCAGATCCAGAGAGCCTACGCTGTGTGTGTGTCCGTTTTTGATAAGTATGGTGTGAGTCGCTGAGAGGAGCTGCCGCTACCTCTCGCTCGCCGCAGCGCTGTACTGGTGTTAGAGCCCCCAACATACATAGCATTACCAATGCCGGCCAGATTACTAGAGCAACTGAGGCGCTCTGTTACAGCGGCCGATTCACGCTTACAGCGTCTACTAGCGGTCGCTCTAAGAGCCGCTATACAGCTGCTCATCTGCCGATACCTGACGTTAGTAATGAATCAGCCTCCACGTATGATTGTGGTCCTATGAATAACCTGAATAGCAGGGATACATTTTCATTTGATTTGCTGCGAAATCTCCTGTACATGATTCTTAGAGCTCATATTGGGGAGGAATCAATCAATTTGATATGTTATCGCTGAATGACCATATTGTACAGTATGTTCATACACAGTCATCATTTAGAGCCTGATTCACAAAACCCTACGTCAGCATGTTTCTGCCAGTTTCCTTCAGTCTAAGTCGTTTTTAACAAACGGGGAGGCCGATTCATTAATAGCGCCAGGTAGCGACAGATGAGCGACTGTAGCGTGATTTTTACAGCGCCAGCCAGTATTCGCTGTGCTTGGCCGGCGTTTGCTTGATGACAGCGACTCAGTCGGTGTGCGGTAATGTTGAATACGGGCTGGGGGGGTCGCTGTTTCACAGGTCCAGCGTTGTATGGGAGCGCCTGACAGCGAATGGCCAGAGCGAACGGCTTGCTTCATATTCATTAAAAAATGACGCTCCGAATTTGCTGGCGCTGTCCATTCCTTGTTTAAACCCCAGTGCGCTGGCGGCGATGGGTGTTAACTAGTTTTTAACCCCTAAACAACCATATTTTTTGATTGTAACGTTATACATGTTTTTGGAATCATTTTGTAATATGAATATATTAATATCAGACCTGTAAGATCAATTCTGCACAAATTTTTTTTTATATTTTTTTTACTTTAAAAAAAAACCTAACATTGCAGAAGTGGTCTCAGAATTTTTGACATTAAAAAAAAAAAAAAAAAAAATAATACCAATTAATGACGATTAATTAAACATTGCTCCATTGAAATGCATTGGACAACGCCAGGGAGCAACAGGTCATACCTGGCGCTGTGAAGGAATTTGCAGCGGCGCTGTTCGTTCCAGGCGGCTTCATGATGAATCCCGCACTAGCCGTCGCTCTCGCCGGCGCTAGCCTCATTTAGCTTGATAAATGCGCCATTGTGACCGACGCCGGGCGTACTTGAGTCGGTTGCCGCCGTTAGCTGGCGGGACCTGGCGCTCGTCAGACACTACCTGGCGCTAGCCCGTGATAAATAAGGCCCAAAATCTGGGCCATCGGCCACTTTCCTCCCAAGTTAGCTTCATTTACCAACCTAGCGCAGACCATAGAAATCAAAGATAGGTTTCCCCACAATGGATTTATTTATTTTTTATTTTCTAAATGTTTCTCAGGTCTATATTCTGATATCATTAACATTTTTTAAGTGTCAGCGGGGCAGAGCTGAAGATGACTTTTCTGTTTAAAGTGGACCAACACCCAGGATTTTGACTATCCTGGGCTTTGGTCCACTTCGGTCCCGCTGTGTGAAACCCCCCAGAACGCCTGTAAACACTCACCTCCCCACGCTCCTACACGGGCGCTCGTCCAATCAGAGAGCTCAGAGCCGCTGTGGTATGCACGTACAAGCAGCGTCCAACCACAGTGGCTCTGAGCGCTGGAGGCCGTATCTCGCGCTTCCTTCTAACAGGGAGCGCGCCCACGCCGGCCATTCACAGACGGCCGGTGCGGGTGCGCGCCCTGCTAGAGGGAAGCATGAGACGCGGCCGCGGCCGGCGCATGCGCCGTTGGAACAGGGTTAAGGTAAGGTTTGTGGGCGTCCTGGGGGGTTTCCCGATTTCGGATGCCCCGCGGGGAGGGATCTGATTCCCGGGCTGATCCCCCCTGGGTGTTGGTCCACTTTAAAACTAACTCATCCCTGACATGTATGTTACATCCCAGTGGATCTGTCTGCTGATGCTTTAACCAGGTTACAGGGCATTATCTCTGCTTTTGACATGTAAACTGAAACATTTTCAACTCCACTCTACTTTAGGCCCTTATTTAACAAGGGATAGCGCCAGGTAGCGAATGGTGAGCGAACGGTAATGACGCTCACCGCCACGAGAACGCCGGCTCCCCTCCGCAATCACACATTTATCTAGCCGATCCTGCTTAGCGAATGACAGAGCGCCAGATAGCGAATCATTCATCATTATTTCAGCCTCACCCCACAGCGCCAGCGAGCGACCTTAAACAGCGACAGGTATGACCTCTCGCTACCTGGCGCTCTCCAATGCATTTCAATGGAGCAATCTTTAAATATTCATAATTAAATGCTATTAATTTTTTTTTTTTTTTTTTTTTTTTTTAAATGGCAAAAATTCTGTGACCACTTCTGCAATGTTAGATATTTTTTTTAAGGTAAAAAAAAAAAAAAAAATGTGCAGAATTGATATTACAGGTCTGATATTAATGTATTCATATTACAAAATGTTTGTAAAAACATGTTTTTTTTTTTTCTAAAAATCTGGTTGTTTGGGGGTTAAAAAACTACTTTTAACCCATCGCCGCCAGCGCTCTGGGGTTTAAACAAGCATTTCACAGCGCGAGAATTTTTTGAGCGTGATTTGTTAATGAATATGCTGGGAGCCGTTCGCTATGGCCATTCGCTGTCATGCGCTCCCATACAGCGCGGAACCTGTCAAAGAGCGACTCCTAACCCCGTATTCAACATTACCGCACACCGACTGAGTCGCTGTCAACAGCCGAACAACGGCCAAGCACAGCGAATACTAGCGTGCGCTGTGAAAATAACGCTACTGGCGCTCATCTGTCGCTACCTGGCGCTATTAATGAATCGGCCTCCCCGTCTGTAGCCTAACTAAATGTGACGGGGCCCTGGTGTGAATATTAAATGGGGCCCTTTCACTGCTCAGACAGTAAACATCTTTTAATTCAATTGGATGCAGACAGACAACTCAATAGATGAATGCAGCTTCCTTTATCTAAATGATGCCAAGTAAGCACAGATATTATAAATAGGGTGAAACCGCAACAATGATGGGACCCGGCTGACCTTATGGGCCTCGGTGCCGTTGCACCCCCCCCTTAGGTTACACCCCTGTTGCACACTATTTTTCGGTTATTGTTCTAGTTAGTTGGGGGAAAATGGCAGATTCCACCAAATTCCACTTGCTTGTTCAGGTTTCCTTTAGTTTCTGACAATTTCCTCTTGTGCAACCGCCACATTAGAGGCAACAGCAGCGGAGCCCTCTGAACAAAATGTATCTTAAGGATGTACACATCGACTTCTATGCACAATGCATGATGTACAAGTACAGTTTTTTTCACATATGCCAATAAAATGTTCAGTCACATTGGAACATTTTAATTTTAAAGGCCAACTCCAGACACTTTTCATTTTGAACAGTAATGTATGGTTAGTACAAAATCACGTGTATTGTCTGGGACCCTATGGGGGAGATACACCCTGCTTGAAGTGACCACACAAAAGGTTCAACAGGAAAGCTATGTGCGCATATAAGGAGTATCAATGATTAGCAGGAGCCCTTATTTACTATGTTTAGTCCATGCTATTCTCCCCTTCCTCTGTCCTCTAGTTATCCTATAGAGGAGCTATGCTATGTGACTATGAGGCCGATTCATTAATAGCGGCAGGTAGCGACAGTTGTAGTATTTTCACAGCGCCCGCTAGTAGTCGCTGTGCTTGGCCGTTGTTCGGTTGCTCACAGCGACTCAGTCGGTGTGCAGTAATGTTGAATATTGGGTGAGGAGTCGCTATTTGACAGGTTCCGCGCTGTATGGGAGCGCATGATAGCAACTGGCCATAGCGACCGGCTCCCACCATATTCATTCAACAAATCACGCTCAAAAAATTCTCGCGCTGTGAAATGCTTGTTTAAACCCCAGAGCGCTGGCTGCGATGGGTTAAAAGTAGTTTTTTAACCCCCAAACAACCATATTTTTGGAAACCAAAAAAAACAAGTTTTTTAAATAATTTTGTAATATGAATACATTAATATCAGACCTGTAATATCAATTCTGCACAAATTTATTTTTTTTTTCCTTCAAAAAAAATATCTAACATGGCAGAAGTGGTCACAGAATTTTTCACATAAAAAAAAAAACATTAATAACAATTAATTATTAATATTTGAAGATTGTTCCATTGAAATGCATTGGAGAGCGCCAGGTAGCGAGAGGTCATACCTGTCGCTGTTCAAAGTCGGACGCTGGCGCTGTGGGCTGAGGCTGGAATAATGATGAATGATTCGCTATCTGGCGCTCTGTCAGTCGCTAAGCAGGATTGGCTTGATAAATGTGTGATTCCGGCGTTCTCGTGGCGGTGAGCGTCATTACCGTTCGCTCACCATTCGCTACCTGGCGCTATCCCTTGTTAAATAATGGCCTATGTGTGCATATAAGGAGTATCAATGATTAGCAGGACCCCTTATTTACTATGTTTAGTCCATGCTATTCTCCCCTTCCTCTGTCCTCTAGTTATCCTATAGAGGAGCTATGCTATGTGACTATTGCCCTTATTCATCAAGCGATAGCGCCAGGTAGTGTCTGACGAGCGCCAGGTAGCGGCAGCTAACGGCGACTACCGACTCAAGTACGCCCGGCGGCGGTCACAATGACGCATTTATCAAGCAAAATGAGGCTAGCGCCGGCGAGAGCGACGGCTAGCGCGGCATTCATCATGAAGCCGCCTGGACCGAACAGCGCCGCTGCAAATTCCCTCACAGCGCCAGGTATGAGCTGTCGCTCCCTGGCGATGTCCAATTCATTTCAGTGGAGCAATCTATAATTATTCATAATTAATTGGTATTAATTTTTTTTTTTTTTTTTTGAATGTCACAAAAATCGGAGACCACTTCTGCAATGTTAGGATTTATTTTTAAGTAAAAAATAAATAAAAAAAAAATTTGTGCAGAATTGATCTAACAGGTCTGATATTAATGTATTCATATTACAAAATGATTCTAAAAACATGTATAATGTTACATTCAAAAAATATGGTTGTTTAGGGGTTAAAAACTAGTTAATACACATCGCCGCCAGCGCTCTGGGGTTTAAACAAGGAATGGACAGCGACAGCACATTCGGAGCGTGATTTGTTGATGAATATGAAGCTAGCCGTTCGCTCTGGCCATTCGTTGTCAGGCGCTCACATACAACGCTGGACCTGTGAAACAGCGACCCCCCAGCCCGTATTCAACATTACCGCACACCGACTGAGTCGCTGTCATCAAGCTAACGCCGGCCAAGCACAGCGAATACTGGCTGGCGCTGAAAAAATCACGCTACAGTCGCTCATCTGTCGCTACCTGGCGCTATTAATGAATCGGCCTCCCCGTATTTTAACTCCCCCAAGCTGTAGAGTTGGGAATACTCACCTTGTTGTGATGGGGTTTATCTGATAGTAGGATGCATACATGTTCCATATGCCGTACACCAGTTATGAAAAAGCACATTACCCGGTAGAGTGGGTCACTGCGAGATTTTCAGTATGCTTATAAATATTCATTATTAAAACTCAAGGGTTTTTGTATTTCACTGGTCACTGCCGTCCCATGGGGTAGAACTATGCAATTCCACTTCCTGAGCATCTTTACCAATGATATGGTGTCTCTGAGACTCCCTCCCTCCCTCCATTTTGGTGCTAAGCGAGCCCTGAGCTATAGAGTCAGGTCTCACGAGTAACAATTAGAGCAGTAAAAGGCTTATGGCAAGTTGAAGAAGAAATCTCTTCCAGCGGAGAGCTTGAAGATTGATGCTGTCCGGCAGATTGGGAGCAGGTCCCATTACTTATGTTTTATATCCACTGACTAGGGACAATTCGTCTCGTAAGCTCACAAATATCCCTCTTTTTAAGGCAGCCACTATGCCGTCAGCTCATTGAACTTCAGATAATGCTCAGCTCTGCTTACCTGTCATGTTGAGAATTCCTACTCAATAATGGGACACTACATTTTCATTGATATTAATAAAGTAGCTGCCATCATTTTATATATTTTCCAAGTAAATCATTTAATAATAATATTTGAATATGTATTTTTAGGGCGTATTGCTGGTATGTGTTCTAAATGACAACTCAAAAAGATTGTGGGATCCCACATATCCCACACCATGCAACCTGCTCTAAGAGGCCGATTCATCAATAGCGCCAGGTAGCGACAGATGAGCGACTGTAGCGTGATTTTTTCAGCGCCAGCCAGTATTCGCTGTGCTTGGCCGGCATTAGCTTGATGACAGCGACTCAGTCGGTGTGCGGTAATGTTGAATACGGGCTGGGGGGTCGCTGTTTCACAGGTCCAGCGTTGTATGTGAGCGCCTGACAACGAATGGCCAGAGCGAACGGCTAGCTTCATATTCATCAAAAAATCACGCTCCGAATGTGCTGTCGCTGTCCATTCCTTGTTTAAACCCCAGAGCGCTGGCGGCGATCTGTATTAACTAGTTTTTAACCCCTAAACAACCATATTTTTTGAATGTAACATTATACATGTTTTTAGAATCATTTTGTAATATGAATACATTAATCTCAGACCTGTTAGATCAATTCTGCACATATTTTTTATTTTTTTTTTTTTTACTTAAAAATAAATCCTAACATTGCAGAAGTGGTCTCCGATTTTTTGACATTAAAAAAATTAAAAAAAAAATTATTACCAATTAAACATGAATTATTATAGATTGCTCCATTGAAATGCATTGGACATCGCCAGGGAGCGACAGCTCATACCTGGCGCTGTGAGGGAATTTGCAGCGGCGCTGTTCGGTCCAGGCGGCTTCATGATGAATGCCGCGCTAGCCGTCGCTCTCGCCGGCGCTAGCCTCATTTTGCTTGATAAATGCGTCATTGTGACCGCCGCCGGGCGTACTTGAGTCTGTAGTCGCCGTTAGCTGCCGCTACCTGGCGCTCGTCAGACACTACCTGGCACTATCGCTTGATGAATAAGGGCATTAGTTATGGCACCACCACATTTATTTATGATACAAATATATACATTTTTATTTGTTATTTGTCCAATACAAACATTTTTTAAAACACTTAAAAACAATGTACATACGGGGGCGCTATGGTTAGAGGGTGTACTTCTACAAATGATACATACACCATGAATCGTGACTATTAATTATATGACATGTGCTCTTATATTTACATTATATATACATATAAACAATTACACCTAAGTGTTCTATATATCAGTTATCACTCAATTACATAAAACAGTGAAAATGAATCCTAAGGACACTCCAAGGAGGAAACAAGTGACCCAATAATCAAAAAAGTATAAATGTGCTATATACATCACCATGGGAACACCCAATAGCCGTACGCTGTACCCCGCCCCAGCTCAAATCTAAATGACAACATATTTTTGATTAGAATTATCTTGGTAACACTGAATGAGGAATTCTCTTGGCTTTCCCTGTGGCCAGTTCCCCTCTGAACCTTCCTGTTATGCATCTCTCTTTTCAGTGAGAACCCTTTTGGTAGAAGTGTCATTCTTGCCCCTGCGGCCTTGGTGTCTGCAGCCTGTTAATACCACAAAATTGTATAGGAAGGCACTCACAAAAAGAAGATTTTATTCCATTTAATTACTACACGGGGAGGCCGATTCATTAATAGCGACAGGTAGCGACAGTTGAGCAACTGTAGCGGTATTTTCACAGCGCCCGCTAGTAGTCGCTGTGCTTGGTCGTTGTTCGGTTGTTGACAGCGACTCAGTCGGTGTGCAGTAATGTTGAATACGGGGTTACGAGTCGCTATTTGACAGGTTCCGCGCTGAATGGGAGCGCATGATAGCGACTGGTCAGAGCGACCGGCTCCAACCATATTCATCCAAAAATCGGGCTCAAAAAATTCAAGCGCTGTGAAATGCATGTTTAAACCCCAGAGCGCTGGAGGCGATGTGTTAAAAGTAGTTTTTTAACCCCCAAACAACCATATTTTTGGAAACCAAAAAAAAAAAAAAATTTTTTAAGAATTTAGTAATATGAATACAATAATATTTAGACCTGTAATATCAATTCTGCACAATTTTTTTTTTTCTTCTTTTTTTTACCTTAAAAAAATTAACTAACATGGCAGAAGTGGTCACAGAATTTTTCACATTTAAAAAAAAAAAACATAACAATTAATTATTAATATTTAAAGATTGTTCCATTGAAATGCATAGGAGAGCGCCAGGTAGCGAGAGGTCATACCTGTCGCTGTTCAAGGTCAGACGCTGGCGCTGTGGGCTGAGGCTGGAATAATGATGAATGAGTCGCTATATGGCGCTATCTCAGTCGCTAAGCAGGATTGGCTTGATAAATGTGTGATTGTGGTGGGGAGCCGGCGTTCTCGTGGCGGGGCCCGTCATTACCGGCCGCTCACCAGTCGCTACCTGTCGCTATTCCTTCATAAATAAGGGCCATAATCTACATGATTAAAAACCCTTAAAAAACACATAATAAGACAGTACATATAAGACAAAACAACATAAAAGTGCGTAGGTGATGGGGAGAGTACTGGCACATATAAATAACAATCAACATGTTAAGATAAAATTAAATAACAATCAGCATGTTAAGATAAAATGAAATAACAATCAGCATGTTAAGATAAAATTAAATAACAATCAGCATGTTAAGATAAAATTAAAATCAGGAAAATATATATAAGTGATCTAACCATGCAAATAACAGTGTGCAAATCCTGCCTAGATCCGGATCCTAAGTAACTCTAAAGTACAAAGTGCAACCAATCAGTAAATATACCTCAAAAAACAACAATGTAATGCACAGCTATTTCAATTACACTTAGGGGTGCAGGCCTCAAGGCACCCAGATACACAGTATCACCTGTGTATCTGGCAGGCTCATTCCTTTGGTATATTCAATCAGTAAATATATATACAATTTGTGATGAAAGACAAGACCTACATGATTACCAAGTAAATAAATATCTCATAAGAAATCGAATAAATTACAACACAATGCTTCACCAATATAGATACTCTAATCAATCAAATCATAGATGCCAATAAATACCGAATATACCACAAAAAATTAGACCAAATCAAAATGTCCCAAACATGCCAGTAATGAGTCTCCCTACCACCTACTGCACCAGGAGCCACGCGTACCGGGGGGCACATCCCCCACTTCATCAGCCTGCGACAAGACTAAGACATTCATTACTTTCTATGACCACCTTGGCTGAATTTTGGAAACCACTGAATACCTCTAGCCAGCCAAAAGTTGGAAGATACCTGGGGTTGTGAGTGAAAGGTAATCAGGGGAGTCTCATGACCATACTGTACCCCTAATCTGAGGTCTGTAGGGAAATTCCCTTTAAGTTTTTAGGACTTAGCCAAGAGCTCAGCTTTAAAGAGAAAGTCCATGAACAATGATTTACAACCACACGGTAATTCGAAGCACAAACACTATTGCAACTGCTGATTTTCAGCTTGACCCAACCTCAGTGCACACTAACTAACTTGACAGTCCAGAACGTGATTCTCACATATAGAGGCAGACGTGAGAGCAGAGTTAGGGGTTTATTTATCAAGGGCTAGCGCCAGGTAGTGTCTGACGAGCGCCAGGTACCGCCAGCTAACGGCGGCTACCGACTCAAGTACGCCCGGCGGCGGTCACAATGACGCATTTATCACGCTAAATGAGGCTAGCGCCGGCGAGAGCGTCAGCTAGCGCGGGATTCATCATGTAGCCGACTGCAATGAACAGCGCCGCTGCTAATCCCATCACAGTGACAGGTATGACCTTTTTTCTCATTACCCAAGATCAGTCGATAACTTTCCTTTTGCAAGGTCGGCAGGTCACATGGCTTTCCTTTTTCCTGACCATCTATGAAGCACCTACTTTCAAAGACCAGTAGTAGACTTAAGTAGCCCACAGCAAACTCGGTATCAAGGCTCTCAGGTGTGTAGCCAGGGCTGTATTCACCATTAGGCAACCCTAGGCACGTGCCTAGGGTGGCAACCTGGAAGGGGGGGCAGGACACTGCCCTTACTACTGTAGTAAAGAAAATAAATTAAAAATCGCATAGACAGAACATTAATGCCTCCTAACAACCCCCCCCAGCCACAGAAGTGTTAGGTCCGTACCCTAATTGGGCGCATTTTCTTCAGATGCTCTTTGAGTCTTTACTACACAGCGGCTTCTGTGTCTTATTCACTCTTAGAATAATTTGGACTCTGACAACAGAAGTAGAAGCTGTGCGGATGCAGAGTGTATTTGTGGGGGGGGGGGGATGGGTTGAACACAGGCCAGAGCATCTCCCCTCTACTGGTGTGGTCATGTGACGCCTTTGTGCCCTCCTCCACACATTCTCTGCATCTAGTCCCGGGCACCCTTTCCCCCTACACACTTTCTTTTGTATGCACCTAACTTAAAAAACGGGGTGCCAGCACTTAAAGTGCTTAGGGCACCATGAACACCAAATACAGCCCTGTGTGTAGCAAGATGACAGCTCCCATGCAGCTCAGAAGCACAACATCTGCATGGGGGGTTAAACTCTTTTATATGGCTTATGTCACTGATTGCCAGGGGTGGGGACAATTTACTTAGCTTTATTTTTTTGTCTGGAGGTGCGCTTTAAGTCAAAATCAGATATGAAAGAATGTGTAGGTAATTACATTTAAAGATTCCCTTTCCCCTTTTAAGTCTTCTTGAAAAATGGCTTGGTTAAACATAGCAGGGTTTTATAAGCTTAGGGACAAGAGGGATGAATAATACACATTGCATCATTGATTTCTTATTTACAAAGGCCCCACTGAGTTGATAAGTAGCATTTCATTCGAGCACCTCTTTGCTTTTATTCCACATCCCCTCGTAGGATGACGCATCACATGAAACGGCTGTGCCTGAGCTCTAATAAAAAAAGAAAGGAAGCCAAAGGGACTTTGCTGCTATTTACTTTTATAATGTTCTGCTCCTGTGAGCAGCTAGGGGCACAGGCGACGCTCGTGAGCCGATGCTGCTATACAGTCACCATTATCACATCCTGATAACACTCAGTGGCATGAAAGAGTTTCATGCAAATCAATACACTGACATTGGGCTTAATGTCTTTTTTATTCTCTGCAGAGTGACAGAGGCACAGGTTGGATCTCGTTGGTATCGAAAGGAAGCCCTTTTATTTCTCCAGATTTTTTTTACAGGAGAAATAGGGCTGTACTTTTATTATTACCGGTACTTTGTCCCAAAAATGGGGAATAATAATGAATTCAAGAATTCCTGGGTCCCTTGAAATACATAAACCCCCTTGAAATACATAAAGCTTCTCTACTGTGAACATGACTTGATTTTTTTCCTACTTTCTTTTTTTGGGGTTTGTTTGTATTTGTAATATTGTTGTGGATAATTTGAAGGTAATCATTTATTTTGAGAAATTGGTCAGTGTAAGCTTGTACGATGGAAAATGAAATAAAGAAATGAAAAATGTGTTTAACACACATGAGCACAAAGAATACCTTTACCACAGCCACCAAGCAGATAAACTGACATTTCAAATCTAATGAGTTAAGCAGTTTTTTCTTCTGCCTTCCAACTGAAAATATTTAGCTAATCTTTACTGGTCATCTACTCATCAGAAGCTGCACCTTGTCCAGATGGATTAGGTAAATAGTTTGAACAGGGTCGGGAGTGGGGTCTAAAGTAAATCATGGCTTTAGGCTTAAAGTGGACCAACACCCAGGGGGGATCGGCCCGGGAATCTATAAGATCAGATCCCTCCCCGCGGGGCATCCGAAATCGGGATGTCCCGCGGGGAGGAACCCCCCAGGAGGCCCACAAACCTTACCTCAGCCCCGTTCCGTAGGCGCATGCGCGAGCCGCGGCCGCGTCTCGCGCTTCCCTCTAGCAGGGCCGGCCGTTTGTGAATGGCCGGCGCAGGCGCGCTCCCTGTTAGAGGGAAGCGCGAGACGCGGCCTCCAGCACTCAGAGCCGCTGAGCTGCTATGCGCGTCTAAGCGGCCTTGGACGCGCGCTGTGATTGGCTGGAGCGGTCACGTGGGAGCGGGGAGAGGTGAGTTTTTGGGGCGTTCTGGGGGGTTTCACACAGCGGGGCACCCCCGATCGGCGTGCCCCACCGAAGTGGACCAAAACCCAGGATAGTCAAAATCCTGGGTGTTGGTCCACTTTAACTTACTGCCCCCCCAGTACATCCTTATGTAGCACCCCCCCCCCCCCCCTTTAAAAATAGGTAGAAAGCCAAACAGGAAGCTTTAAAATAATCTAGTGTGCAAAAATGACTGTAGTCTGCATCAGGGGGGCATACTGATGGTGAAGTCCCCCATAAATACAACCTGGATACTGTCATGCTAACACTGCTTCCAGGACATCTTCAGTCTAGCAGCTGAAGTCTGACCCCATGTGATGGTCAGCAGCCAACCTGATTGACCAGGAATGGTAATTTAAGGAAATATATGTATATATATATATATATATTTTTTTTTTTTTCTTGACTGTTGGATTGCTATAATTTCTAGTTACTGTGTGGTGGCTAACCTGTGGCCCACCTGTCTGCTCTGCTGTGCGACCTATCAGGATCGCAGGGCAGACATGCATGTGCCATGCGTGCAAGCCCTGCAGACATCATAAGTTTAGTAAAAGTAAGTAATCTGGCCTTCAGACCGTCTTATTTTTAAGTAGAAGGGTATCCCAAATCAGGATTCCCCAGGATGGTTAAGCTGTAATATGGTGCCTTGAATTATTTATAATTATAAGCTATTGCTACCAGGGAAAACTTGGCCAAAAATTCAACCCAGCCAAAGTGCCATCATCCCATCTTGGTTTTCATAGCACCAGTACCTATTTTCCTTTATTGTCACATTGATTTTATCTTCTTTACATTCCCTGCTCCTCTGTATTTTCCTCATCCCCCTTCTCTCCAGGCCATTGAGGCCTGTCCCCAACATGTTTCCCGGTGAGTCAACAAGTGTGCATCATAGCTGAGGCTATAGCATTGCAGGTACAAATAGATGAGCGGTGTGGATATGGCCACTCCCAAAGTGAAAGGCATATGCTGTGGCAGGAATGGGTGTGATCTTCGACAGTCATGATGTTGAGGGTGTATAGCATTGCCAGCATTATATTAGGGCAGAGCACGGGCTGGGTGAGGGGGTGGAGGGAGCATTGGAAGTTCAGGAGCTGAATGAGTAAAATCAGGCACAGGCTCTGGGGGCCCTTATTTAACAAGGGATAGCGCCAGGTAGCGACTGGTGAGCGAACGGTAATGACGCTCACCGCCACGAGAACGCAGGCTCCCCACCACAATCACACAATTATCAAACCGATCCTGCTTAGCGACTGAGAGAGCGCCAGATAGCGAATCATTCATCATTATTCCAGCCTCACCCCACAGCGCCAGCGAGCGACCTTGAACAGCGACAGGTATGACCTCTCGCTACCTGGCGCTCTCCAATGCATTTCAATGGAGCAATCTTTAAATATTCATAATTAATTGTTATTAATGTTCTTTTTTTTCAATGTCAAAAATTCTGTGACCACTTCTGCAATGTTAGTTTTTTTTTTTATGGTAAAAAAAAAAAAAAAAAAATGTGTGCAGAATTGATATTACAGGTCTGATATTAATGTATTCATATTGCAAAATGTTTTTAAAAACTAGTTTTTTTTTGTTTCCAAAAATATGGTTGTTTGGGAGTTAAAAAACTACTTTTAACCCATCGCCGCCAGCGCTCTGGGGTTTAAACAAGCATTTCACAGCGCGAGAATTTTTTGAGCGTGATTTGTTAATGAATATGGTGGGAGCCGTTCGCTATGGCCATTTGGTAACATGCGCTCCCATACAGCGCGGAACCTGTCAAATAGCGACTCCTCACCCAATATTCAACATTACCGCACACCGACTGGGTCGCTGTCAACAACCGAACAACGGCCAAGCACAGCGACTACTAGCGGGCGCTGTGAAAATACTGCTACAGTCGCTCATCTGTCGCTACCTGACGCTATTAATGAATCGGCCTCTGGGTAAGGTGGGGGGGTTGCCAGAGGAGAGCCATGCATAGTCCAACCAGCCCCAAAGTATCAGGAATTCTCCCATGTTCCCTCTGGCCAGTCCACCCCTTATTGCTACCATTGTAGTTTATGTAGCGTTTTCTGACGCATTTTTTTCTTAAATCAATTTCCTGTAATTGAAGCAGTTTGGTGCGTATGCGTATACATAGGAACTTGTTAGTGAGATGACATTCCCAGATCACAGCCCCGGCACAGTGACTGAAATGCGACTAGTCACCCTGCCTGGGGGCAAACCCTTGCATTGTCTGTAGGCTTGTAGGGGTTACTGCGCCAGCCCACACTTTTAGCGCTCTGAATATCTCTGACCAGAACTGCATCGCCTTACTTAACTGGCAATCAGCATTTTAATTAGATATTAAAAGGTCACTGACTGTGTGAAATCACAACAGCCAAATAAAATCTAGCAGTGCAGAAATAATGCAGTGGAGAAATCTCCCATAACAATTATTCACTGGTCTTTATTCTTTTATGTTTTACTCTCTGCAACACTGCTCTGCCAAAGGAAATTATAGTGAGCTATCTGAACCTTATCTTCCAGATACTGCACAGGAGATTGGAGCGCAGCATCCTTTACCTTGCTTGTTCTCCTTTGCAATATGATATTTGGACTCTATTTATTGATTTTTGAATAGTAGCTCTAGCATTTTGCATTTTGTTTTATCCTGTCAATTTTTACCGTTGTCAGATAAAGGAAATACATATGAGGTCTCTGAATGTGTTGTGTTTTTTTTTTTCAGTGCTCAACCTTGAAACTGTACCTAGTGTATCCCATCATTAATTGTTAAAGGAAAGTGGTGATTACAGAAGCAACTGATAAACAAACACCTACTCCATGCCAATTTCCCGTTTTTATGTTCTCACCTAGTTTTCTTGTTCTTAGGGATAAATATTAATTAATTTCATTCCTAAAACCATATCATTTATTTCAAAAATATTTTTCAGTGTTTGCCCCTATTGCAGTATCTTTGGAAACAAATTTAGATTGTTCATTACTAGAATTTTGTCAGTTGATGCGAGCGATCTGGGGGGTTTCACATAGTGGGGCACTTCCGATCGGGGTGCCCTGGGGGAGTGGACCAAAACCCAGGATAGTCAAAATCCTAGGTTTTGGTCCACTTTAAGGAGATAACTAGCCTGAAGTGTAATACTTCTCCATAAAGGTCTTAGTGGGACAGGGAATCTATCATTATAGTATATATATATAGAATTAGGTGTAGAAACAGAAACAGACTCCCAAGAGAGTCTGGAAGGTTCTGCACGTGGCATGGACATGGGTATGCTGCATTATTATTGTAGCTGGTCGTGTTTAGAGGTGTTATAAGTAAAGAACCAGTAAGAATGAGATTACTATTTGTTCTGGCTGTGGAACCAGCAAGAAATCTGTGTATCTGTGAAATCTGTGAAGGAGCAGCCAGTAGCAGAAGGAACCTTAGGCCAAACTTCAACCACCAGAAAGAAGAAACCTGAGAAGGGAGCTAAAGGCCCAGGTCTATTTGTATGATTTGGCTTGTACTATGCTAGTTGGAGAAGCTAAAGTAGGAGCCTAGGCCTGGGACTCCTAGATGGAGAATGCACTATGAGGCCGATTCAGTAATAGCGCCAGGTAGAGACAGATGAGCGCCAGTAGCGTGATTTTCACAGCGCCCGCTAGTATTCGCTGTGCTTGGCCGTTGTTCGCTTGTTGACAGCGACTCAGTCGGTGTGTGGTAATGTTGAATACGGGGTTAGGAGTCGCTGTTTCACAGGTTCCGCGCTGTATGGGTGCGCCTGACAGCGAATGGCCAGAGCGAACGGCTCCCAGCATATTCATTAACAAATCACGCTCAAAAAATTCTCGCGCTGTGAAATGCTTGTTTAAACCCCAGAGCGCTGGCGGCGATGGCTTAAAAGAAGTTTTTAACCCCCAAACAACCATATTTTTTGATTAAAAAATTAAACAAGTTTTTCTAAACATTTTGTAATATGAATACATTAATATCAGACCTGTAATATCAATTCTGCACAAATGTTTTTTTTTTTTTTTACCTTAAAAAAATATCTAACATTGCCGTAGTGGTCACAGAATTTTTGACAGTTAAAAAAAAAAAAAAACAATCATATGAATTACTTAGGAATATTTAAAGATTGCTCCATTGAAATGCATTGGAGAGCGCCAGGTAGCGAGAGGTCATACCTGGCGCTGTGATGGGATTAGCAGCGGCGCTGTTCGTTGCAGTCCGCTACATGATGAATCCCGCGCTAGGTGACGCTCTCGCCGGCGCCAGCCTCATTTAGCGTGATAAATGCGTGATTGTGTCCGCCGCCTGGCATTCTGGAGTCGGTAGCCGCCGATAGCTGGCGCTACCTGTCGCTAGTGAGACACTACCTGGCGCTATCCCTTGATAAATAAGGCCATATGACTGTGATACTAGAACATTTGCAATGCTGGAACAGTTTGATCTGAAGATAGTACTAAATGTAATGGACATGCACCGCCAAAAATCAATGCAGTTATAGAAAAGGTGCTGGCCAAAGGGGGGCGAGAGAACTATGCAAAACCACAAACCTATGAGGGGGTCCTAGACTACCCCCTAAATTGCCATCCCCATATATCAGACCGTACTCATAAAATAAAAATGCAATGGTATTTTATTGGATAAAGTATTAAAATTAGCAACACATAGTACTACACATAACAATACAAACTACAATACTGTTAAAAAACATATACACATACATTAGGGGGGGATCTCACACCGAATGAATGACTAAATTTAACCAGAAACAATTACTGTTATAAATATTATTAATATTAAGATTACACCCTGGCGAAGTGTCTCCCTGACACGCAACGCGTCGGTGGCGGCTGCTACGGGGGATCCCCGAATGACTAGGTAATGTAAGTTTTAATACTTTATCCAATAAAATACCATTGCATTTTTATTTTATGAGTGCGGTCTGATATATGGGGATGGCAATTTAGGGTGATCTGAAGATGGAACTGACGTTTACTAAAGCGTAGAAGCGCTTTATTAAATCCCTAGGAATCATATTGTACTGAACGAAACCAAGAGTATATTTTGACTGGTCGGGTCCTGCTAGAGTAAGTGTTGGCTTCACACTAACATCCCATAGGTGCCATCCACATTCCCACACCCCATTACTATCCCTTGGGTTGTGTGTGCAACACATAATTGGGGCAAAAGTGGGTGTCACTGGTTGCATGTGTGAGTTTGGGTTTGCAGTATTATAAATGCTTGCTGCTCCTCAACTTTGGGAGCCTCTGAACTTGAATAGTTGAAACTTGAACCTGAAAATGAGGATAATCTGGGTTTTTGTTTTTTCTTCTATTGATAAAATACTTGTCATGCTGTCGGTAGTTAGAATAATGGGCAATGAATGTTGCTCAGTACACCCCCCCCCCCCCCCCCCCACACACACACACACACACACACACACTTATTGGTCATGTCCTTTTTACTGTAAACGTCAGGCTGATTACTGCTTTGCTTTTTAATAGGAACCTCATCGCCTTAATTATGCCCTGTGTTCATTCTGCACTGAGATACCTCCATGTTTCTCCTTTTCTCCCTTTACCCTGCTCCGCGTCTCTGTGCAGCGCCTGCTCTCTCCTATCAGTTCAGAAGCCGGCTGGTGTTTATATCAGTTCTTCTCCCAGTAGCTCAATAGATCAACTTCTCTTGTAAAGTGCTGCAATGTAAATTGACAGCTGGGAAATGTGCATAAAGCAAAGAGTTACAATGTGCACAGCTGACTGAAACATTGGCTTACTCCTTGTAAGCTGTTTCACTTGACTGTGTAACGTTGTAACTCTTTGCACTCAAATCTCAGTTTGCTTGAGAATGCTGCAATAATGAAGATAATAACACACTGGTACAAAGCTTTTATCAGGCCAGAAGCCTGGCAGACTATTTAGTGCTTCGCCTGGAGACACAGTGAGCACACCAAAGATAATTTCTCTCTATATTACATATTACAAGTATGGAACTTGCTGAACTACAGTTGCGGCACAAAAGCCTGCTTAGCCTGCCCATCAGAAATTGTGATGCCCGCTGTGTGAAAACCCAGGTGTGACGATTGCACGGGTTGATCAGACCTATTGATCGTTCATCTTATCAAACCGGCCAATTGTACCCCCACGTGTGTCACTGCAATTGTTCAATTGGCAACAAGCGTGGCTATAAAATCGCTGCCACCAGAACCCAAACAGGGTTCAATTCTATATAAGCCACACACAACACAATCAGATTGAACGGATCGATCGACCCATAACCACTTCCAGGCAGGGGGAGATCGAGCGTCCTAGGCAAGTAAGGTAGCCAGGCTCTTCAGAAATAGAATGCAAACAAGTTATGTGTAACCAGCTCACCCCTGTGATGCTGTACTCCGGCACGGATTCAAAAAGAGGCTCCTGAAAACTCTCCAGTTAAGATGCAGACGACGGTGGATCCAGCCAAAGTTAAAATGTAACCTTTACTTATGAATATTTAAAAAGTTCAATGAAACTCCATACACATGCTGGTAGCAACCCCTCAGCACCCTCCATACCACGTGACGCGTTTCAGGCTTCAAACGAGCCCTAAATTATAGGGAAATAGCATGAGCTTTTTAGATCCTTAATTCAGAGCAACAGTGACCCTCTGCTGTATTTTTAGAATTTATTTAAACAAACAGAAAAACCACAAAACAACAAGAAACAGGTGATAAAACAGAATTAACTATAAAACATGGTAAAGATAAATAGCAATACAGAAAAAAAAGGGAAAATACTTAAAGAATCTGTCTGGGCTGCGGTTTGTGTCAGTCTCCACGCTCTTTTCTGGTTTTCTCCTTGTTGATGTTAAAAGCAGCGTGTGTTACTCTTGATGGTAAGATTAGAGTGTCCGGCCTTTCTTGCCAGCCATGCTTATAGGCCCCAGAACAGGGGGTCTTTTACCCCTCTTACCAGGGGGCGGGTGTTGGTATCACATCCTGTCTCAGAGTATTCCAATCTTGTTTCTGCTATATGATACCAACTGACCACATTCCAAGGGAGGGGGTGACACAAGCAGAAGAGGAACCTTGCTGTCTCAATTGGGGATCTATTTGTGATTTGTTTATTTTGCTTTTCCAAGTGGTTTTATTACTAGGTGGGAGGGGGGAGGAAGTGAGTAGGTAGGAAAGGGTTAGATAAAGGTGAAACCCAAGTGGGAGGGGGGACAAGAAATGAGTGGCAAGCAGGCAGGTCAGCTAAAGTATATATATATATATATTTATATATATATATATATATATATATATATATATATATATATACACATTGATTACCAGTTTAGTCACACCCGGGTTTGGTAGTTAACTCACATTTACTGCCGGCTTCCATGTTCTGTCTTTGCGTTGCATCCTGTGGCATGCTTCCACACAGCCATTCAGATATGCTTGCGGCGGGAGTGCTCCCCAGACTACAGGGAAAAGGGGGATGCAACCAGTGGGCTGGTTCATGGGCGATCTAAAAAATGCCAGGTGGAGGTGGCCCCAGCACAAGGTACTGAGGCAGCGGGAATCGTTTTAAGGAGCTTTATTGCGAAAATAGTGTAATATTAAAAATCTACAGGCTAGACATAAAGAGAGGGGGTTACTTATAGACTCCAAGCTTGGTTTTCCTTTACTGGAAGAAATAATCCTGGGGAATTCGGGTGCCCCATGGGCTGGCCGCGTCTGGCTTTGTTTCACTTTAAACTACAGTGCTTGCATGAATCCATGAGGAAGCTAAAACAGGATGTTCAGTAAAAATAGTAATAATAATAATAGTGGCCATTGTGTGCCAGCGCACACATGGAATTCCTTCTCTGCATTTTACCCATCCGTGCACTGTGAACAACACAACTCCGTGAACACACCAGTGACTACACACAAGTGAATTACAAACTAAGGGGCCTGGAGCGGTGGGCTGCCCTAAACTCAGCGCCCAGGGAGCAATTGGGGGTTAGGTGCCTTGCACAAGGGCACTTCAGTCATGTCCCATGGTTGGGAATCAAACCTGCCACCTTCTGGTCACAAGCCTGTTTTCCTACCTCTAGGCCATAACTGCCCCACCACCAAATAGACAGTGCATCTTCTCAGTACAGCATTACAGGTGCATTCCCTCCCAGGTACCCAGATACTGGCTAACTGCTTTTTAACTCTTCCACGCTCCAATTCATAGTTGCTGCTCACATGGCTACAGTTCACATAACCACTGGCAGCCAAATGGGTTCGCTGGTGAGTAGCAGTTTTAGGGTTTCCTGGGGTGGAGTGGTGCACACAGGGCACATCTGAATTGTCCTGATTCTTTTTTTCCTTTAACCTAAAAGCTGATGAAACTTACCTCAAATGATAGTAGCTACAAATATAAAAGGATTATAAAAGTGCTGAAGTCTTGCCTTTATCGTTGACCATTTTGCTGCCAATGGAGCACTAGGTTTTGCAAATTTGAAAAACAATGGTCGTACATGTAGTACCACAGATATCCTGCTGGTGGCACTGCTCTGCTTTTTCATAACATTAGCCACCAGTGGGTGTCCTACAGAGCTACTCTAGTCATTAGACCTCATACGATTGGTGCCACTACCGTCCAATCATAGGGTTGAATTTTGGTGGATCAAGGTTCAGATAAGGATTGCAGGGGTCTATGCCGGGGGATCCAGCAATCTGGATGCCCCCCCCCAGACAATGTCACAATGTGGCATTATGTAGATCAGGGGTACTCAACCACTTCTTGTAAGGGTCCATTTAAAGGCATCTGAGAGGTGAAGGTCCGGGCAGGGGCTGTTGCGAGGGGGGGTGGATAGTTATAAATCAGCACACTAGGGGGGGGGCTATAGATTCCCTAGGCAGAACTAAAAAAGGCTGCTTGTACCTAGCAATGCCTCTTCCCACCCGTGCAGTGCTTCATATTGCAATGCCAGGTGCCAGGGAGCCATGACACTGGCAGGGAGACTAAGCACTACATCGATGATCAAGGGGGAAACTCTGAACACAGCAACACAGAAGCAACTGAGCGCAGAGCTGTCAGGGCAGGGGCCTGGAAATCTGGTGCCGAGGTCCGCATTTGGACCCCGGTCCGCTAGTTGAGTATCACTGATGTAGATAATAGGTATGGGGCCGCTTTGATTGAAACTTTTGGGAGAAGAAGACTTAAGAGGTCCATCAATACTTTTTACGTGTTTTTATAGTTTTAGTTTATTTTGTGGTCTACATTCTGGCCTCATATATGCAGAATAATTTACCTATGACTGAGGGACTAATGCACCAGTCTTAAAGTGGACCGAAACCCACTTGTGAAATAAATTTGGCCAAAGCCCCTGTCGATACTCCATTCTTAGAGCGTAAAACTAGAAATGGATATTTTTGCTTTTCAAATGATCCCGGAACACTTTTATTTTTGTTGTCCCTCTCTGTAAGATGGCATGGGATCATATTGCATAAGTGTGGCCATGACATCATAGCCACACGCAACAGTAGCAATGAATGGAGGAGGCGGAGCTTTACAGCTAAAACAGACGCCATTATCTGGGATTAGAATGACGCAAGAGCAGTAAAAAAGGGCAAACGGTACTATTCATGGGGGGAGCAATACAGAGGATACTAGTTAAAATTGTGGGTTTTGGTCTGCTTTAACCAAACCCAGGTAGATTTCTGAGGTCTAGTAGAACCCCTCAATGGCAGCAAATTCTGTTGATAATGTAAAAAAAAAAAAATCCATAAAATGGCATTTTATACACCAGTCTTTTTTAAGTGTTAAGCCATTTAAAGCTACTTAATGACATGCCTGGACTTTATATGGGAACCTTGTAGATGGACAATTATATGCTTGTGGCTACACGTTAAGCTATTGATGTGGTTTCAGCATCTTTTTTTTTCCCACTTGCAGGCACTAAGCTCCGTTTCTTGCCGTATGACAGCTCACTGGCTGTTAGGATTGATCAGGAGCCGTCTGGCAGCCAGTCAGTGCTGTAATAGCGCTTTAATGGATATGAGCTATTCACCCAGATCAGACTCAATGTCAAAGCAAGCGAAAATACAGCTGTCACTCCGGACACGGGCAGCACATGCAAACAGCTGCTTAATATACTGCAGAGTGCGGCTGGCTGCACAGTGTGTGTGCTCGCACGCCTCTGTTTACTTAGCTGTCGGGAGAGATACCTGGGATGCGGACCTGCCTGTCTCCGGCACATCTGCTTCTTCAGTGGCGTAATGCTGGATAGGGATTTCAGCATAGTTATACCTTCAAATATAGATTCAGAATCTGATTATGTTCTATTCTAGTTACCTATTATATGTCGTATCTATTTGCTATTCATGCTGTTTACTGTTATCCGTTTATTTCTATTTGCTGTTAAACACGTAAACAGTGTCTTCGTATGTAGGCATTATGCTGCATTAAACTAGAGTTATACCTCTGAATAAAAAACAGCAGGTCCATTACGGGGAGGCCGATTCATTAATAGCGGCAGGTAGCGACAGTTGAGCGACTGTAGCGGCATTTTCAGAGCGCCCGCTAGTAGTCGCTGTGCTTGGCCGTTGTTCGGTTGTTGATAGCGACTCAGTCGGTTTGCCGTAATGTTGAATATTGGGTGAGGAGTCGCTATTTGACAGGTTCCGCGCTGTATGGGAGCGCATGATAGCGACTGGCCCTAGCGACCGGCTCCCACCATATTCATTAACAAATCCAGCTCAAAAAATTCTTGCGCTGTGAAATGCATGTTTAAACCCCAGAGCGCTGGCGGCGATGGGTTAAAAGTAGTTTTTTAACCCCCAAACCACCATATTTTTGGAAACCAAAAAAAACAAGTTTTTTTAATAATTTTGTAATATGAATACATTAATATCAGACCTGTAATATCAATTCTGTACAATTTTTTTTTTAACTTTTTTATCTAAAATGGCAGAAGTGGTCACAGAATTTTTCACATTTAAAAAAAATAAATAAAAAAAATTCATAACAATTATTTATGAATATTTAAAGATTGTTCCATTGAAATGCATTGGAGAGCGCCAGGTAGCGAGAGGTCATACCTGTCGCTGTTCAAGGTCGGACGCTGGCGCTGTGGGCTGAGGCTGGAATAATGATGAATGAGTGGCTATATGGCGCTATCTCAGTCGCTAAGCAGGATTGGCTTGATAAATGTGTGATTGTGGTGGGGAGCCGGCGTTCCCGTGGCGGGGCCTGTCATTACCGGCCGCTCACCAGTCGCTACCTGTCGCTATCCCTTCATAAATAAGGGCCAAAGCGTTTCTGTCAGCTGTGGTTTCTGGGCCACTGACAACTTCACATGCTCCTGCTGACTCTTACAGTGAGGGCGTGCTGAGGCAGTGTCTGACACCCCCTCTCCATTGCAGTGCCCCATTCACTTTGTGCAAATATCTAGGGGAAGGTAAGGCCCCCATCTCAATCACTGTCCATGTAGCCGACCTCGCTACTATAAACACTATAATGAGATTATATATATATATATATATATATATTATATATATAAAATTTAAATTTTTTATTGAATTCATTGTATAAACATTATTTTTAAATATCTTTTTTTTTATTTCTTTATTTTTCAAAAATATAACAAGTCAGTACAGAAGCGACAGAATCAAATTGTAGCTTAACAGAGCCAGTCATCGTGCATACAGTCAGGTAGCAATTAAGTACATAGGGTAAGATGCAGCCAATATACATTCATATGCCATAATAATAAAGTGTGACATAGTCTATCCATAACTGGTCGTCCGCCCAGGCCGACAGGAGCCCCACACGGGGACAAAATAGTTAGCTCCCGCGGCGGGCCCCGCCAATGAGGGGGCCGACCTCCTCAAATCCGAGCAGAGTTATCCCGCTCTGAAGCAGAATTAATTAACTTAAGAACTTAAATCATAGAAAGAAAGAGGAAGAAAAGAGAGGAGAGAAAATAACAAAAGGAACAGGAAAAAGAAGCGAGAGGGGGAAGGGAGGAGGAGGGGGAAAAAGGGGGGGAATGCAGGTAGTATCACGAGCACAGACCCAGCAGGCTACACTACAAAGCACCACCCAGGACCTCCCCGCCTCACAATACACGTTGCACAGAGGCCAGTGATAGCATGAGAGAAATACGATTGTCAGAGGAACTAGAAGCCCGTGTGGGAACCGTCCACTGTGAGTTGTTTATATCTGTCTGTGTCTTTAAAAAGGAACCACGGCGTCCAGGTCTGCAAAAATTGTTGTGTATTCTCATGGATAGAGGCGGTGAGCTCCTCCATTTCCATTACACGGTTAATTTCCCCTATCCAGTCCGCCACTGATGGGATCGCCTCCGATCTCCAAAGCCTCGGGATGACCGCCTTTGCTGCGTTAATGAGATGCCTCAGAAGTGATCTCCTATAAGTCTTCAGGGGGACATCCGCTAGGTGCAGGAGGAGCAGAAAGGGGTCACGGGGTATCGGGCGGCCCACAATCTCCCCGGCAATTCCGGCCACAAATTGCCAGAAATGTACTATCTTAGAGCAGTCCCAAAACACATGGAAAAAGCTTCCAGTCTCCCTTCGGCACCTCCAACACTCAGCAGGGACCGACGAGTCTATTCTATGCAGTCTCTGCGGTGTAAAATACCATCTTGTAAGACATTTATAATTGGCTTCCTGTGTCTTAGAGGACATAGAGGTTTTATGAGTCGCTAGAAACACATATCTCCACTGATCCTCTTTTAGCTGCCTGTTCAGGTCCCTCTCCCAGTCCGCACAAAAACGGGGCACCTCCCTATCTTCGGAGCTTCCCAGCAGAGCATATAATTGAGATATTAGTTTTGTGGGAGGGTCTTGCGCAAGTGCCAACCGCTCGAAGGGGGTAAGGGTCCTGGTTAGCGCCTGCTTGTTAAATATCTTTAAAAAAAAGAAGTAATCACAAGAACACATCAAAAGTTATGCAATCCATGACTCAATTCCATTCAATCTCCTGGGATTCATTCAAGATCTTCAAAATAACAGGTGTTGGGCATACTAGTTTCACCTTTCATGGCTTCCTCAGAGCCCCTGTCACTTTAAATACATAGAGACAGCATATGCATGGATATAACTTATATGTGAATACTACAATTTTAATATTTCAAATATTTATTGTACCTATATTTCATGTCTTCAAGTCATTATCTACTAAGAAAAGATGTTCTTAAAAGCCATTGGGAGGTTCTTAGTATATTCCCTCTTAATGTGAGCGTTTTGCTGGACCCTATGGCATAATTATTGTATTAGGGATTAATTATTAAGGTTGAGAAATCAGTGTCTTTCTAAAAGCTATTTTATCAGCATTGCTTACCTTTTCCCTTTTTGAGAGGCTTCTTGCGGCAGAGAAAAGCGGGCAGCTTTTCCGCATTGGGGGACCTTCCGTCAGCATGACTGCGGTACCTCTGCCACCTAGGGGACCTCCTCAACAGAAAGCCGCAGCACCCTCCAGTACCAGGCCCCCAGTGAGTGAGGGCTAAACCGTGTGACCCTTGTCCTCACTCTTATTTATAAAGGCATGTGCAACTGGCCTCCTGCTGCGGTCAATTCTGCTATTTTTTAAATTAATTTCCATTTTAAAAATACTTTTTATACAGTGAATTCAATAAAAAGTAGAAATGTTATATAATCACATTGTAATAGTGTTTATAGTAGCAAGGTCGGCTATATGGACAATGATAGAGATGGAGGCCTTACCTTCCCCTAGATATTTATATATATAACTAAACAGTCCAGTATCCATACCAGCTTGGAGCACAATAAACAGGGGCTCACGTTGCATTGGGTAACAATATGTTGCCTTATAATTTGTACTCCATTCACTTTGACTGACATGGAGTGACAGGACCACAACATGTTGCTTATGAAATATTATGGAAATCCCAGGGAATGTGTATGTTCACGGGGCTTGATCCCAGAAACGAGGACATTACTAAGCGACTGACCAATACTCGGCAGCTGCGGGGGAGAAAATGGATTGGAAAAAATTGGGATGGGTGGGTTAAACACACCTAAAGTCAGCCACTTACAGACCGTTGTTTACTCACCCTCTGCTCCCAGTATACGAAAGCTAATTTAATTGGGACTATTAGATATGCTGGATCACCTCATGCTACAACATCGATCCCTCGTGCTACAAAAGGAATATTCTAGATAGATCTGCCAGATATTTTCCACTCTATCTGTATCTGGGTGGTTTATGAATTTTCTTCCCTATATTGCTTGCTAGCAGGAGTAATGTGGCTGCATTTTGTTCCAATACACAGCAATGGAATAAACATGTGTATAGCAAAACGTGTTACTGCAATTCTTTTCTGTGAGAAATACTTCATTTTCTTGAAAAATTTCAGGGGTGCCAACATTTGCTGCCATGACTGTATTTTAATGCTTGTCATGCTTTGTGCATCTTTATGTTCTAAAATAAAGCTAAACTGGCGAAACACGTTCATGTCCATGTGACATAAAAACGTTTGAAATGTAGTCATACTAATGTATTATGTACTGTTAATAACAGGGCTGTGGAGTCGGTAGATAAATGTTCCGACTCCGACTCCTCAGTTTTTTGTACTTCCGACTCCCCGACTCCGACTCCTCTGTATTAATATGTGAATGTATTTTATACATTCCTTGAAGGAAAGAAAGGCAGCATACATGTCATTACTTCTAGCAGAGAGAGGTAGTTGGGCAGAAGCTGCCTTCTCCTTTCTGTGTGCTGATCTTCTGCTGAAGATAGGGCAGTGGGAGGATCCAGAAAGGGGCCTTTATTATAAAACATGATTTCCCTAGTAGAATCCCATAGTCATGTTTAAAGTTTAAGCTAACAATCGAAGTTTACAAGTGTTTATAGCCTTTTGCTGAATGACAGCAGTTTTTCCAATGGTACAGCTTCAGTCTTGAACTATTGATCCTCCATTCCCTTCACTTATACAAGTGTCTCTAGTCCTGCAAAAAACATATTTACTTAATCCCTTATCAGTGAGAGGCTAGGTTACCCATGGGTTCCCTGTAACAGCAGAACACAACACTATGCAAAGTATAAGTATTGCCGCTTCTAATTGTGCGTTGCGTGCCATATAGTGAAGCACATGAAAAGCACGCTTCTTCACGGTCACTTAACGTGTTCGTTTTGCGGTTACGTGAGGCACTGCATGCATTGGTCTTTATTCTTACAATAGAGAAGTCATTAATTATAACTTTTTGTGAATTGGGACATTTAAACTTGCTAAATCAAAATTTAGTAGGAGTCGGAGTCGGTGCATTGTTTGCCGACTCCGACTCCAGGTACCCAAAATTTCCTCCGACTCCTCGACTCCGACTCCACAGCCCTGGTTATTAATCTAAAATCTGTTGGAATCACGGTAATGAGACACTTAATTTTCACCAGTAAGTATTTTATTAACAAATCTTTTTATAGATAAACGTGAAAGTGAATTATAATGTAAATATGATGCTGTTACTCAGCAATCTTTGTGGAAAAGGCCTTTACCAAGGAAATTGGATTAAGTATTGTATTGGCAGTAGGGTTTTGGTTCACCCTGTATATTGTACAATGCCAGCATTCTCCTTGCCTCAATTCGGGGTCTCCTGCTGAGCAGCTGTAGAAGTATTGTGAGCTGTGGGTGGTCAGTCCCTTCCATTGCTGCTGCATCTAATCATTGTGCTGGAGCTCCTCCAATGGGACATGCTGAGCAGCCATATCCTAAGCATTCCCTGAGCACTTCAGGCAAATTAATGACACTGTGTACTGCCCTGATGTTGGCCCTGGGTTAGTGCCTGGAGGATCCTCTGGTGGGCCAGTCCAACACTAAAGGTCAGGGGGTCCGATGGTGGCACAATGCAGAGAAGTCAAGTTAGTGTGTAGGTCCACTTTACCAGCATACATTTTTTTCAGACAGAACAGTGCTTTCCTATATAGAGAGTGAATCTGCTACGAAAGAACGGAGATGTAATATTTAATTATTGTTTTATACATTCTGGTCCTCTTTCTGTGGTGACATTCATATGCAATTTACAACTCCATTTTCGATCTGTTATTCCACCTGGCTCCCCATCGTTCCGCTTGCCCAAGAGTATTCAGGAGCCATGTCCCAGCTTGTCAAATAATGCTCACCGGGCTTCTCTCGAATGCCTAACAAGCAAGAGGCAGAGCAGGCATCCATATTGTCAAATGGCACAATCTGGGATGAGCCTTTTACCTACCTAGCAGAACTGTTCTCAACATCCGTGGATAAGGTTGTGCTGCTTTAATGCTTATTGATATTATGTTACTATGTATGGTTCCAGAATCCTCTGCTGTCTATATATATGGCTGCTATATCTCACTACATCCCTTGGGCACAAACACTCTGCACAGGCTGTCTTCTCTTTGTCCATCATCTTTGTTTTCCTCCATGGCTCTCTTGGGCACTGTGCACAGCACTTACTGACCCCCCCTGGTAGTGGGATCTTTGCAGGCTTTCTATCCCTTACATGCTTTTCGACTTCTTGTTTTTCCTTCTAAATCAATTGTCTTCTTCTTTTTTATCTTATTATTTGTCCATAATTTTCTCTTAAGTCTATTTAGTACTGGCCGGCCCCTTAATCATGGTGTTTTTTTTCTATGGTGCTGCAGCTTAAAAGTAAACAGTCACCTAAAGCGTGGCCCCTCTGTCCTTCCTATTCATGTTCTCATCTGCGCAGACGGGAGCCCCACCCAAGTGATAAATGATAAATTGGCACTGCAGTAGCCCAGCCTGCCATGAAACCGGCTCCAGGAGAACCTGCACACAATTAGCTAAATGAATGTCCTAATTGCCCTTGCTGGCTGAAGTAGCAAGGAGACTCCGGGCATGTTCTGCATAAGGGAAGCCAGCTGAGTGCAAAAAACGTGTCTGCCAGCCCCACCATATATGTGTTGCTGTGTCGCTAAACACATCAGCGGTCACTGGAGCTCCAGCAGAAACCATGGAAAGAATATTGTTTTAGGAGCATCATGGGGGAAACCTCAACCCTACCATCGATCCTTTCACATAGTTAGGTTTACTTTTTACCATTTGTTTTGCTAAATAAAACACATTAAATACAAGCTCCTGGAGGAGTTAGAGTTAATTTTTATCAAATATCTGGAGTAATATTTGGAGTAAATGGACTGCTTAGTGATAAATGGGATGTTTATAGTGTCTGGCATTATATAAGAGGTGAGCTGGGAGGACATAGATCACCCTGAGGAAATGTCACGTTATGCATAGGTCCTTTTGCCTTGGTGGGTCCCCATACTCCATTAGGATTGGGCATGCCTCCCAACTGTCCCGATTTTCCCGGGATTGTCCCGATTTTCGCAAAGAATCCGGCGGTCCCGTAACGTTAACAAATGTCCCGGGACGCCCTGCGTGCCGTGGCAGTGTGCCCAGGGCCGCAACGACGCCGGCGTGAAGATACTAACTTCCTGGCATGTGGGGTGAGAGAGTGGGGCGGGGCACGGGGGTGGGTGGGCGGTATGCTGGGTTGGGGATAAAAAAACTTACGCATGCAGGGGTGAAGGCAGCCGAAATTGCTGGAGCTGGAGAGCGTGACAGGGGAGTGGCGGGGGTGTGGCCGGGGCGTGACAGGGGTGTGGTCGGGGCGTGATAGGGGTGTGACCGGGGTGTGACAGGGGTGTGGCCGGGGCGTGATAGGGGTGTGACTGGGGCGTGACAGGGGTGTGGTCGGGGGCATGGCTTGTCCCGCTTTCACATTTTCAGAAGTTGGGAGGTATGGGATTGGGTGATGTGCCGCCTTCCCCCTCCTTGTTTACTATTCTTTTATTGCACTATATGCACTTTAGAAGCAGCACACCTCTGGTGCTTCACTTAACAGCACTTACAGTTTTTGCACAACACATATTGAGATTATTACTATATATTAATGAATTTAGGCTTTATTCGTTATGTATTTATTATTAAGTAATTTATAATACATTAAGTAATTTATAATTTATTAAGTTATTTATAATACATACACTTAATAAAGTGGATC
The DNA here is from genome assembly GCA_027917425.1 of Gastrophryne carolinensis. Lineage (NCBI taxonomy): Eukaryota > Metazoa > Chordata > Amphibia > Anura > Microhylidae > Gastrophryne > Gastrophryne carolinensis. Next base: position 134,810,355 of record CM051244.1, read on the forward strand.
CTGGGTCTTGGTCCTTTCCCCCGGGGCACCCTTGTGTGAAACCCTATCATTCGCCGAGCTCGCTCACGTCGCTCACGTCTCCTCGAGCCCACGGCATGGCTAAAGCAGCTGAACAGAATCCTAGCCGCAGTTGCGAGCAGCGTGCAGCATCTCCCTTTGGCTGTGCGCGGAAAAAGGTAAGACATCCCGGTTCAAGCAGGTAAGGCTGCCCTGGAGACTCCAGGGTGGATTTTGGTCTTTAAATATGAGAAGGAACTTATATATACAGAGAGAAAATTAGGGATGATCCCAACAGTGTTTTTTTTTTTGCCTTGTAAATCACAACCTATTTTGTTCCAATAAATTACCATTTTAAGTGAGTGTGGCATAAGACTTTTTAAGGGTTGCCTTTGGGACTGGGTCTGGGAGGGACCATATGATGTAAGATGTTTGCTTTCTGATGCTCCCTCTCTTTGCTGTCACCATATTAGATGTTATTTAGAGCTGTGCTTGGCTATATATATATTTTTTTTTTTGATTAGTGGAATTAGGTTCCCAGGCAGAGATAACCTCATTATCGTAGCTCAGCCAGGCCTTTCGCAGAATGATGCTGGTCAGTTGTGTCACTTAAATTGCAACTGAAGCAAAAGAAAAGCCTATACGGGGATGCTTTCTTAATCCCTCAGATCCACCCCCTCTGTTCTGCATTGACGCTAACAGCGCACTCCCCAGTACTCTTGGAATTAGAGTTCAATAACTGTTGGTGGTGGACAGTCATGTGTTGTGCCCCCTGCTTCCTTGTGACTTCAAGCAACATATTTGGATAATATCTTAAAGAAAAGATCTTATTTGTTTGCCATACAGTTGTTTACCATAGATGTACAGGAGGGTCATTTTTTAGGCGAGCCCAAGGTAGATTATACAGAAAGTACCGTGTTTCCCCGATAGTATGACACCCCCGATAGTAAGACGTATCGAGGGTTTCAGAGGGGTCGGCTGATATAAGCCGTACCCCGAAAGTAAGACATATGTCTTACCCAGGGCCGTCAGCTGGCAATATGGCGGCTGTCCATGAAAGCAGCCCAGGCGGCTCTGGCGGCACTTCCCCTCGCCCCCCCCCCCCCCCCCGGGCTCGATAGCTCCGGCGCCAGCACACTCTCCTCTGATAATCCCGGCCCCACCCCTTCCGCCCTAGTGAGGCAGCTTCGGAGCCCACAGCCCCCCCTCCCCGCCTCGGAGGATCCCAGCCCTGCCTCTTCTGCCCAGGCAACGCAGCTCCGGCGCCCGCAGCCCACCCCGCCTCGGAGGCTCTGCCACCCGCAGCAGCCGCGTCTCAGATGTTCCGGTGAGTGTGTGTGTCTGTGACTGTCTGTCTGTGTGTGTGACTGTTTGTGTGTGTGACTGTGAGTGTGTGTGCCTCTGTGAGTGTGTGTTTGTGTCTACGGTATGTGTGTGAGAGAGTGTGTGTCTGTGTGAGTGTGTGCGTTTGCATGAATGGGGATTAGGGGTCTGATCTTGACATTGGACCAAGGGGGGCTCACCCATCCAGTTGATTTTTTTTTTAAAGTGGACCAAAACCCAGCTGGATCGGCCCAGGAATCTATAAGACTCCCGGGCTGATCCATTCCCTCCCCCCTGGGGCATCTAAAATCGGGATGCCCCACTGTGTGAAACCCCCCAGGTCATGATAATAAATGTTAATTTTATGGTTAAAACAAAAAATTCGACAATTTTTTTCTAATATAAGACATACCCCGAAAGTAAGACATAGTGGGGCTTTTGGGGATAAAAAGAAAGTAAGACGGTGTCTTACTATCGGGGAAACACGGTAGGTGGTCCCTATAAGTGCACTGAATGATATAAGGGCCTTTGGGACATTGGGGCTATTCAGTTTTATCTGTATTGTTGTTTTAGTCATTTCTGTACATCCCTGGAAGCTGTAACTTGTAGCCTTGTATTTGTTGTGGTGTTTTTTTTCTCCTGCATATCCTCCTGCCTCCTCTTTTGCTGTCCATGTCAGTGCTTTCAGTGGCAGGCAGCAGGCTATTAAGCTGCATAGCCCCCTCACCTGCCTCGTAATCTGTATTGATGGAATCAAGGACATTATCTCCTTAGTGGGAGCTGGGCCAGGCTTATTGCTTTCAGCGTGTTGTGCAGGAGGAACAGGCCGGCTCCATTTATCAATCGCATCTATTCCAGACCCATACATCCCAACTGTCACATGCGCAGGTACAAACCAAGACCTTTTTAAAGCAGGGGGGGTTGGGGCCCATTAGCACTCTCTCGTGACTAGTGCGAGTCACTGCAACATTTATTCACAGAAAGAAAGCATTTATTGCCTGCCCATCAGGGTAGGTCCGATTAGTAGGGTTTGCTAACTTTGCTACCAAAGAGATAATGTAACTACAGCATAAAATGAAAACCTGTCCATTCTGAGCATGTTTTTATTTGACAAATCGAAAACTACCCTCAAAGCTCTGGTATTGGTAAGCCTGGGAAAGGAGTGGTGTTGGGGGGGGAAGGGAGCTTTTACTACCAAGCTAAAGCGCTCCAGCCCGTCAGGTGATAGGGTGGATAAATATTGTATTTTTCACACTATAAGACTATAGGGTTTCGAGAAAATAATAATAATATTCTAATAAATAATAATAGTATTATAATATGACATAATGATATAATATATATATATATATATATATATATATATATATTATATATATATATATATATATATATATATATATATATATATATATATATATTATATATATATATATATATATTTTTTTTTTTTTTATGTATATATATATATATATATAATATATATATATATATATATATATATATATATATATATATATTATTATTATTATAAAAATATTCTGAACCAAACAATGTGCTAAAATAGCCCCCCCATAACCTAATAACAGGAAGCGGCAGAATCCCCTTATAACAGGCAGTGTTGCAGAATCTTGTTCTAAACCCCTTTCTCTGCCTCGTCCACTTACCTTACTGATGTTCCCAAGGCGCTGTGTCCTACTTCTGATAGTCCGCACTGTGGGAGTTAAACATTTCCTTTACATTCACTCCATAAGATGCGCAGACATGTCCCCCTACCTTTGGGGGGTGCATATATGTAGGAATAATTCAAGGCAACTGGACTTGCTGCGTTATTTTCTTGCTTCGCTAGTCATCCGACTGGCTTTTATATGACTGTATGGCAGCCTTCCTGATTTTACATCAACAAATTGTGTGATTAGAGTGAACCTACACCTTAGGAAAGTCTGTCTCTGTCAGCCCTGATGTTTTTTTTTTTTTTTTTGAAATTCTTTATTTTATTTTCAATAAAGAGACAAGTAAAAGAGTACAGCATTTGCAGATATACAGAGCCATCTCGCAAGTACAAGTCATCAGGAGACTTATAGCTGGGGCCATAGTGCATCAAACTAATACTATATGGAAGATAGGAGAAAAAATAGAAGAAAGAGGAAGAAAAGGGGTAGGGGAGGGGGAGGAAAGGGGGGAAGGGAAGCCAGGAAGGAGAAGGGGACAAGCCAGGGGGTGGTTAGCTTATCATTACGCTTCCTCCGGGGTTGACCGGCGCAAACATAACCTGTCAGCCCTGATGTTGAATCGCTGGCGATTGCTCACTGTGCAAAATCTGAACATTTGCATGATACATCCCTTCTGGTGACAGAAATGGGTTACTTAAAAGTTTTTTTCCTGGAAATTATAGGGCGAAGCATTATTATTTTCTCTGAATACAGAGGAAAACAGCTTCAGTGAATATCACAGTTTTGATCAGTGACTTGTATCTATAGTGCTGCACCATTGATGCTGCGACGTGCCCTCCCTCCCCCATGCCTGATCTCTGAACCTTTCCAGTGGTCTGAAGACCTGCATGCAGCCAATGAAGAAGCATATCTGCTCTTCCATCTGCAGATACAGGCACTAGATGCTGCCTAGAGACAGAGCTATATTTTAGTGTTTAAATATAGTAAAAATGGATTGTCATAATGTTACATAAGCTCACTGCTAGCTTTCCCATTGTATCCGATCAGAACCTCACAGTGTTCACATTAAAAAATCTTCATTCGATTGAACCTACATTCTGCATCCTTTAAAGTGGACCAACACCCAGGATTTTGACTATCCTGGGTGTCGGTCCACTTAGGTGGGGCACCCCCGATCGGGGGTGCCCCGCTGTGTGAAACCCCCCCGATCGCCGCAAAAACTCACCTCTCCCCGCTCCCACGTGACCTCGTCCGGCCAATGACAGCGCTCGTCCGACCAATGACAGCGCGTCCAAAGCCGCTTGGACGCGCATACCAGAGCGCTGTCATTGGCTGCGTCTCTCGCTTCCCTCTAACAGGGAGCGCGCCTGCGCCGGCCATTCACAAAACGGCTGGCGCGGGAGCGCGCCCTGCTAGAGGGAAGCGAGACACGGCCGCGTCTCGCGCATGCACCGTTGGATCGCCGGTAAGGTAAGGATTGTGGGCCTCCTGGGGGGGTTCCTCCCCGCGGGACATCCCGATTTCGGATGCCCCGCAGGGAGGGATCTGATCGGTCCGGGAATCTTATAGATTCCCGGGCCGATCCCCCCTGGGTGTTGGTCCACTTTAAAGTGACTCTCACTTTCAGTCACTGAATAGGGCAGTAGAAGGTGGGCATCCAGTTATTTACCTCATTTTGCATTCCACACTTGTCTTTGGCCCCATGTGCCTGCCAGTGGGGCTCTGGCCATCGTCAGTCACGTGGGGCAGCGATTGGTGGGTGATGGTGTCAGGAATTGGGCTCAGAAAAGGGTTAAGCCTCCCAAGTCTTATTTTACTGGAGGGTTTCTTTAAGTCTGATATGATATCTACCTAACATGCTACTAAAGCATGCCACCAACTGGACCATGCATGGGGCCTCTATTGTGGTAGATGGTGTGTAAGTCACAAAAAGGCTGAACAGAAGGGTTGTCAAGATGATCCTAGGAGGTTACCACATTCACCTTAAACTAAACTAAAAACATAATCTCATGACAAATACTTAAAGCGGTCCTTCACTCTGAATAAGAGTCTATCTTATATGTTTCCCGCATCCTGTACATACAGATTGCTCACATTTAAAATCATCCTACCTGCATCTACTGCATGTTATGAGCCTTTAAACATCCAAGATGACGGCTCATGGAACATCAGGCAGCCTGCAAACAGGAAGGGTCTTCTGACTGTGCTGCTCTGCATTCTGGGATTGCTGTCCTTTCCCTGACCCCAGCTCTGCTCTGTCTGAGCAAAGCACAGCTATAACCCACCCCCCTGTACTTTATCCCACACTCCTCTCCTCAGTAAGTGTGATGCTTCTGAGTCAAGATGGCGGCGCCCGTATCCTAAATTCCTGAACAGAATTGCAGCCCAGTGGGGGAAAGAATAATAAGTAAGTGACTAAAAACTTAAAATATATTAGTTTTAGATGCTGGGGAATCATTTTTAAGGGTTTGGGCTTTTCAGTAAATCATGGTGAAGGTCCGGTTTAACAAGTACAATTATTAAGATACCTGTCTCAACATAGAGAAAAAGACCCTACCCACCAAACTGCAAACTCAATCCCTTGTAGTCCTGTGTGTTGAGTAGTTTCGATTTCTTCTGGTGATTAGAAGTGCATTCCCCTGCTGATCTTGATCCGTGTGCCCTGGTTCCAGTTATGAGGCTGAAGGAAAAAAGGAAAACAGCTGACCTCATACCATGCCGTCCAGTGGAAGTCAGGCAACTGCAAACTCCCAGTAATACAATGGAAGGAACAAGAGATGCACTTGGTTTGCGGCGACCCATGTTAAAACCTTGTTTTAAAATAATTATCCCCAAGACTGGTCTGCACTTCTATTAATATTGCATTAAATGCTGTGTATGAACATGGATCACCACCGAGTGCTTGACCTGCTAGATCTTTTGTTCTTCCAGTTATGAGGGAGCAGCGCCCACATGTTGGTTAGCTGCATTAGGCAAACCACGTGAGAATTCACTGCTGATTTCTTATCTGTGGTGGATGGCCAGATAAGTGCTGGAAACTTAAAGGAGCAGTATCGCGAAATTTGCATTAAAAAAAGATAAATAATTAAATAGCCACACAATAGCTTCTAACATGTGTATAAATAATCTGGCGATAGAAAAAGGAAAAAATATCTGCCTTACTTTTAAATTGTATAATGACAATGGCTCAGTCCATTTGCTGAATAGGGGGGATCTGCTGGGTTGTATTTAGTGAGCTGCTTCATTTAGCCCACTGGTCTCCTAGCAACACTTTACCTCAGAGGCTGACACTGTAATCAGTGGTAACGGCTGTGTGTGTGTGAGGTGCTGCTTTTGTTATGAGACCAGGTGACTCAAATGTGTAAAATCTATACAAAATAAACTAAACTGACTGAAAACGACTGAAATTCTTCTTTGAATAACTGTGCAGGAAAATCTAAAGGTATTAAAGTGGAACAAAACCCTGAGTGGCCGACCCTGAAGTCTATAAGTCTATAAGACCCGGCCATTGACCTTGCCCCTTGGGCATTCTAAATCGGGATGCCCCACTGTGTGAAACGACCCCTGGATAACCACAGATCCCCCCATTTTTCTGGGGCGCTCACGAAGATAGTCATTTAGACAGTCCGGGCGGCCAGGAAGGTTTTCCCTGTGGGACAGGGAAAGTACGTTAGGTTTTCACAGGCGAACTTGGGGATTTCACATATCAGGGCATCCCAAGTCGGGATGCCCCTAGGGGCACAAAACAAAACTCCAGATAGTGAAAATCCTGGGTTGGGCTTTGCTCAAAACACACAAAGCTGAAAGAAAGATCATATGGAAAAATGTGTTGAGAAAAGAGAGAGAAAATGGTAAACTGAAAGATTCTGCAGCAATGTCAACATGAATGGAAAACTGTCAAAATCAGCTAAATGACTTCTAGAGCTTTTCTCTCTGTTTTAGATATATGAGTTCTGGCCAGGCAATGTTGCAATGTTGCTATCTTATGCTGGACAGCTGCCAGCACTGAACAGCTGATACTTTGATACATTGTTTTCCCCCTCTCCTCAGCATGGAACAGGCCAGAGTGTCGGGCTCCGACACTCAGAAGACATAAACATGAGCTATTAGTCTCCAGCTGCTCAACACACACATCATTTTTTTCTAAAATTGTAATTCTTACTCCAACACTTACCTACATTCAAAGTACAATTTAAATATAAGTCACCAAGAAAAATTCGCGATACTGCTCCTTTAATTTTCAAGGCAGGAAAATATAAAGTGCTATGCTCAAATGTTATCCCCTATAGACCATCACTAGACAAGACCTGGCACACCAGTGAATGGAAGGGGCATGCCATAGTACCTGACAATTTAACTTGGATCTTCCAGTCTGGAAATAGTCAGAACGTCTGCAGGGAGATAAAAGTTGAGTATATCCTTTTTTTAATTTTAATGGCTGAAAAATGACTTTAGCAGAGCCCTTGTGGTCTATATGTCCACTTTAAATGTACCAAACCAACAGGCCCTAGGTTAGCCCTACGGTTCCTCACAATATGCCGCACACCAAAAAATTCTTATTAATAGAAATCTATTTTATTAAATCAATATCAAGTATGTCTCTACAAACAACATAAAAGACTCAATAAAAAACATATATAGACAATTTAAAAACAAATGGAGGATTGTCCCATATCCGCTCTCAAGATAGACGGGGAGGCCGATTCATTAATAGCGCCAGGTAGCGACAGATGAGCGCCAGTAGCGTGATTTTCACAGCGCCAGCTAGTATTCGCTGTGCTTGGCCAGGGTTTGCTTGTTGACAGCGACTCAGTCGGTGTGCGGTAATGTTGAATACGGGCTGGGGGGTCGCTGTTTCACAGGTTCAGCGTTGTATGGGTGCGCCTGACAACGAATGGCCAGAGCGAACGGCTTGCTGCAGATTCATTAACAAATCACGCTCCGAATTTTTTCGCGCTGTGAATTCCTTGTTTAAACCCCAGACCGCTGGCGGCGATGGGTGTAAAATAGTTTTTAACCCCCAAACAACCATATTTTTTGATTGAAAAATTATACAAGTTTTTATAAACATTTTGTAATATGAATACATTAATATCAGACCTGTAATATCAATTCTGCACAAAAACTTTTTTTTTTTATTTTTACCTTAAAAAAAAATCCTAACATTGCAGAAGTGGTCACAGAATTTTTGACATTAAAAAAAAAAAAAACATTAATAGCAATTAATTATGATTAATTAAAGATTGCTCCATTGAAATGCATTGGACATCGCCAGGGAGCGACAGGTCAGACCTGGCGCTGTGATGGGATTAGCAGCGGCGCTGTTCGTTGCAGTCGGCTACATGATGAATCCCGCGGTAGCTGTCGCTCTCGCCGGCGCTAGCCTCATTTAGCTTGATAAATGCGTCATTGTGGCCGACGCCGGGCGTACTTGAGTCGGTAGCCGCCGTTAGCTGGCGGGACCTGGCGCTCGTCAGACACTACCTGGCGCTATCGCTTGATGAATAAGGGCATAATACATATGCTAATCCACATTATCAATAAAGATTAAGGCCCTTATTCATCAAGCGATAGCGCCAGGTAGTGTCTGACGAGCGCCAGGTAGCGGCAGCTAACGGCGACTACTGACTCAAGTACGCCCGGCGGCGGTCACAATGACGCATTTATCAAGCAAAATGAGGCTAGCGCCGGCGAGAGCGACGGCTAGCGCGGCATTCATCATGAAGCCGCCTGGACCGAACAGCGCCGCTGCAAATTCCCTCACAGCGCCAGGTATGAGCTGTCGCTCCCTGGCGATGTCCAATGCATTTCAATGGAGCAATCTATAATTATTCATAATAATTGGTATTTTTTTTTTTTTTTAATGTCAAAAAATCAAAAACAAAATATGTGCAGAATTGATCTAACAGGTCTGAGATTAATGTATTCATATTACAAAATGATTCTAAAAACATGTATAATGTTACGTTCAAAAAATATGGTTGTTTAGGGGTTAAAAACTAGTTAATACACATCGCCGCCAGCGCTCTGGGGTTTAAACAAGGAATGGACAGCGACAGCACATTCGGAGCGTGATTTGTTGATGAATATGAAGCTAGCCGTTCGCTCTGGCCATTCGTTGTCAGGCGCTCACATACAACGCTGGACCTGTGAAACAGCGACACCCCAGCCCGTATTCAACATTACCGCACACCGACTGAGTCGCTGTCATCAAGCAAACGCCGGCCAAGCACAGCGAATACTGGCTGGCGCTGAAAAAATCACGCTACTGGCGCTCATCTGTCGCTACCTGGCGCTATTGATGAATCGGCCTCTAAGATACTATGTACAGAACTGGGAATCTTTCCATAAAATTCATATATATATATATATATATATATATATATATATATATATATATACATAATACTGAAAGTGCAAAGTGTGAATAATCAATAAACCAAAATAACTCCTGAAAAAATGCCAAACTAACCAAAAATAACTCCAAAAGGAGTACCAAATACAATATAAAGTGCTTATGTGCAAAGTGCTCTATATAGATTCTAATGTGCAACCATACAAAAAAGTGCAAAATGCAAGATGATACATCAGTCTGTTAATGCTATGAACATTAAGGGAATAGCAAAATTAAATTACATCACCAGATAATTAGAGGGACCTCCAACAACGAACCGCCACCTATATGTCCACTTTAAGCTGAATATGTCCAGTTCAGAATAGTTTAGTGTGCGACTGTAGCAATGAGACTCGCTATACACCCGAGATGCTTATATTGGAGTCATGCTTTGTGTCCCATTTTAAATGACTTGACCTATTCAAATGTAGTTGAGACATCACTGCCACGTTTTATGTGTGTTGTCTTTATTCCTTCCCAACCATAATAAAATATAACCATCAATATGTTGCAAACAAAACAGATTTGTGGACACTGTGGCATATTTAAGCTGTACTCGTTTTTCTTTTACTTAACACAATGCGTGAATTTATTTATACGGGAGCACGTCTGGATTCACAATTTATATTTCTTCCCTCAAGGATTGCGGACATCACCACCTGCCCATCACTTCCAGACATCTGTGCCCCCCTTTGCTTCTCCTCTCTCCCCGCCCCCGCCGTGCCCACTTCATTCTTAACTCGGCGAGCCGCACGCAGTTCAATCCCATTTGGTTATGAACTCGCTGGTTCCTGGACGCCCAAGATGGATTGCTTTCCGGAGGTTCTGACAGGTGTAATTGTTAGAAGTCTCGTCTGTTCTTGTTTGCACAAAATACATTTTGCCCGACTGTAGGACTTACCTGCTAATCTGCCTTCTCTCCCCATCACTCGATTCTTTGCATGGCACTAAACAAATCCCCTGTTATTTGACCAGATGGTGGAAAATCCATTCTTGTGATAAGTTGCTGCTAGTTTGCATTTAAATTACCTGCGAAAATAGAGCAATTTACTACCCTGCCTCAAAGCATCTCCCTGCTCCTCTCGTCCTCCCCTCTTTTACCCTTCCAGCTCCATGGCTCCTTGCTAATTATTTAAATTCTGCCCTGCCAGCTAACCTCCTCATCAGTCAGTGCTGGATTAACAGGGGCACCTCGTGAGTTGGGTTACTGCTTTAAAATTCACAGACAAAATGAAAGACGGATTTATTTGTGAACTGATCTCTGTTGTTTTTACCTGGTGACAGAAGTTTGCGCATCGTTTCACTTCTGCTGCTCCTATTCTTTGCTCCTGCTTTATGTGCTGATAATGAAGGCGTTAACTGACAGAATAGAAGAGCGTCAAAACAAATCACAGGGCCCTGTAGCTAAATTACAAACCCCCACCCCACCAGATTCTTAAAGCCTAACTCCTGAGTTCAGATTTAAAGTGGACCAAAACCCAGGATTTGACTATCCAGTCATAGATTGTTGATTGGAGGAGAGCCTGAACATGCGCCATGGGATAACATGCGAGGTGAGTAAACAATTTTGACTATCCGGGCTTTTGGTATGTGCCCTCAGGGAATTTCAGTTTGGGATACACACTAGGGGAATTTGGGGATAGTGTGTTGTACACACTAGGGGAGTCCCAAATTGAGATGCCCTGAGGGCACATACCAAAAGCCTGGATAGTCCAAATTGTTTACTCACCTCGCATGTTATCCCATGGCGCATGTTCAGGCTCTCCTCTAATCAACAATCTATGACATGCATATGAATGATCGGCTTAGACACTTAACACTGTGAATGTGTGTGTCCGTGCCAATCAGACATGCCTAGCAGGGGTGCAAGCATCAACCAGAGATGCCCAAATCAGGATGCCCCGGGGAAAGGAAAATGGCTAGCCTTGGAGTCATTTAGCAAGGATTTAATTGACAAAAAATCTATCCTTTACATATTACAGGGTAGAACAGGGCTTTTACATGTAGCAATTTCTAATTATTTTGGTTACCACCACTTCAGTAAATGTGGCTGAAAATAACTCAAGAAAATAAGAGTTTTATTTTAAAATAACTCAAATGAAGGATGGAGGTTAAATCATGATTTGCCGCCTTGGGGGGGGGGGGTCGGGGTTGCATAAGCTGAGAGAGGTTCCCGGTTGGGGGGAAGAGAGAGGCATCTTTAGAGGGGAAGGAGCGCCTGCAGTAGGAGGCAAAACCCTTTTTCTCTTTTTTCCCTTTTTCTCCTCCCTTATCTTTCCTTTGTTTAGGGTGTCTCGTCTGGTGTTCCCCTTTTCCTTGCGGTGTGTGTGGGCTGGGCAGCCAGATAATAACTAGGTGCCGATGTTTATCGGTGTATGATATTTGCCGAGCTGGTCGCACCATGTCTACTTCGGTGTTCTAAGTGTGTAACTTGTTGTAAGCTTTGTATGTGCCTGTTGTTTTAGCCTTTTTTTGTTATTGTACTCTATTTTAAATATTTTCAATAAAATAAGATTAAAATTAAATCATAATTTGAAGCTGAAACTTTCACTAAAGTTTTGTGACCACCTCTATCATTCGCTTAATTAGTTAATATGAAATACATCTTAAGATTTATAGTCACTGGATCTTTTTAGAGTTGTAGGTGTTATTAACCAATATATATATATATATATATATATATATATATATATATATACAATGCATGCCATGTTCTGAAATAAGGAAAGAAATGTCTAACAGCTCTCTCATCTCTTGATGATGTCTTGGGGTGACCCCCTGTGTGAACTCCCCCAGAGCCGTGAGATAACTCACCTCTCCTAGACAAACAATAATAATAAGAAATATAAATAGAAGTAATAAATAAAGTCCTTATTTTCACAGGCAATATAAGCTTTACTGAATCCAGGCCTTAATATGTATGGGTTGCCAGTCATCTAAAATGGTGTTACAAATACTCAAACCAGCGATTGAAGCAAACCTCCTGAGGATGGGTTAGAACTCATAGAAACATAGAGGGGTGATGGCAGAAGGAGACCATATGGTCCATCTAGTCTGCCCTTATGTATATACTGTATATACTCTTTATCTTGGGATAGATGTGTGCTTATCCCAGGCATGTTTAAGGTCACTTACTGTCAATTTTTCAACTACCTCTGCTGGAAGTTTGTTCCAAGCATCCACTACTAAAAATATTCTCTAACGTCACTTCTGATCTTCCCTCCAACTAGCTACAGGTTGTGCCCCCTTGTTCTATCATTAAGTTTCTTCTTAAAAACACTTCCCTCCTGAACCTTATTCAATCCTTTGACATATATAAAGGTCTTGAGCAATGTCCTGTCTCTCCCTGTACAAATTAAGTTCTTTAAGTCTTTCTTGATAAGTTTTAAGTTTAAACGGGACCTTCAGCATGATTTAATGAAAAGCCCAAACCCTTAAAAAACTATTCCCCAACATCTCAAATTGATATATTTTAAGTTTTTAGTCACTTAATCTTTCCCCCACCGGGCTGCAACTCTGTTCAGGACTCTAGGATATAGGCGCCACCATCTTGACTCAGAAGTATCACACATACTGAGGAGAGGAGAGCAGGATAAAGTGCAGGGGGCGGGTTATAGCTGTGCTTTGCACAGGCAGAGCAGAGCTGGGGTCAGGGAAAGGACAGCAATCCCAGAATGCAGAGTGACACAGAAGACACTTCCTGTTTGTAGGCTGCCTGATGCTCCATGAGCTACCATCTTGGATGTTTAAAGGCTCATAACATGCAGTAGATGCAGGTAGGATGATTATTAATGTGAGCAATCTGTATTGACAGGGTGCGGGAATATGCTCTAGAGATAAGATATGCTCTTATAAAGGGTGAAGGTCTGCTTTAAGTCTGTCCACCATTCTTGTTGCCCTTCTTTAGACCCATTCTATTTGAATAATGTATATGCTAAGTATGTCACACACTCCGCTATTCATAACCTGTGGGTATACTGACCTGTAGAGGGCGATCTGCAGAGATGATTGGAGGAAAGAAAGCCCCTCCCGGTCCATAAATACCTGGGACCTCCCACTCATTACCCAGTCTTCATCTCTGCAGACGGCGAGCAAGTGAGAAGATGATGTCTCCTCCTTGCACAGGGGGATTTTCAGGTAGCCGGGATGATTCCTGGCCAGTTATTTACTATTTCCGTCAGACCCTTTTATTAGTATTATGCATGCCTCCCAGCTGTGGCTGTTGGTCTGGACGAGGGTACTTCAGCACCTCTGGTGCCCAGGAGCAACGCTCCTCCGTGAGACCGTATACAGAGGGTAGACGGTTACACCGGGTTGGTGACCCCGGTTTGGGATGCCCTGTCCCTTAGACTTAAAAACCTATGTGGCCATTTTAGGTTCCCCTCTCCTTACTGGGGTGGTGTGTGAGGTCTCCCCTTTATCCCTCCTTTATCCCTCCTTATTGCTCTGTATTTATTCTGCTATAGCTGCTTTTATGTGTGTCCCCTTTAAGTGTGTGTGTGTTTTGTTACTGAAGCGCAGCGGCCGTTTTTATTCTGGCCGCGGCGCCGGTTAATGGCGGTTAGTTACCTCAGATGAGGTCTTCAGATTACCTCAGGTAATGTAAAGGGGAGAGGGGCGGGGCCGGACTTTCGGCGCGAGGCCGAGGCCCGCCCCTCCTCGCATTTGGTGCCGAGACATGTCTGGGAGATTTGTGTCCTCCTATATTGCACCGGCTACGGGGTGGAGGAGCCAGGCGCCGCGGTCATTTATCCGACCGCGGTGCAGGCTCTTGGCGCCCCTTTTTTCTTCTGAGGAGATTTGTCTCCTCACGATGCAGACGGAGGGGGGGGGGGCGGTTTTGCGTCGCGTCACCGCGTCCTGCCATCTATCTCCGGCGCCGCTGAGGAACCACTGCTTCCTAGCTAGGTGGGAGGGGCGTGACGCGGCGCGCGTTCCGCGCTGGCCACGCCCTCCTTCTCTTCACGGTCTCTCATAGAGTTGTTTTGTCTCCTCCTCACGGGTCGGACGCCATTACGATCTCCTGCGGTCTGTGAGTGGCCTGTTGACCCCCTCTCCTTCATATTCTTTATTGTATGCTAGTTCTTGGTCTCTCATTTGTACCTCTGTGTCTTTCAGGAGGACCCACATTGACAATTAGGGGGTCCCTCTCGGTCCTATAGTCTCTGGGCTATTTAATTTTTAAAGCTTAAAAATCCTCCCACTTGGGACATTAAAAGGGCATCCCGGGTTGCTTATTAGCGTAATTCCCTCGGTCATAGCGACTTATTACAAGTTCACCGTATGGAGGCATCCCAGGATACCGGGCTCCCCTCGGGACAATCCCGGAAGTGCATGGGCTGTGGGGTATCCCTAACTGGGGATTACTTATTTCTATGTATTTCTTGCGCACAGCAGACTATTACACGGCAGTCCGGAACCCAGCCTTCTGGTTTAGCACCGCCGGCCTCATCCCCTCCCCCTCCCATTTTGACCCGTGCCCCATGTGACGTTTTCATGGGTGGGCAATTACAATCCGATGTGTGTGCTAGATTGGCCAGTATTGAAAAATTTATCTCGGCCAAGAAGGCACGGGCTAAGAGAAAGCATTTGTCTCCGGTCACTCCGGCATTTGAATATGATGCTGGGGATGGTCTGGATTGGTCAGATTATTCTCCACCGGAGGATGGGGAGCTGTTTGAGGATTCGGATCATTCAGATGATCAGCAATTTGTGGGCAATGATTCCGAGCGGGGGTCAGGGAGTTCTTCGGATACTCCCAATGTCCTGGCTTAGATGTTTGAGGTTCTGGCTATTTCTCCTCCAGAGGTTGCTCCTCATCAACAGGGGGAGTTTTATAAGGAATCCAAGCCGCGTTTGGAATTTCCTAATCAGAAGCATTTTGATAGAATTATTTCTAGGGAATGGGAGAGGCCGGCCCGACTCCCAGGCATTCCTCAGAGTTGGGATAAAAGATATCCTTTTCCAGTGGATACGGTTAAGCGCTGGGCGTCCCCTCCCGAGGTGGACGCACCAATTTTAGGGTTATCCAACTCAGCCGTCTTGAATAACCCTGATTGTTCCTCTCTTAAAGATGGTGAGGATAAACGCATTGACCAGATGGCTTGTCATGGTTTTGCCAGTATTGGGGCAGCCATTAGGCCGGTTTGTGCCTCATCGCTCTTGGTGGTGGCCACCAGGACGGTGGTCAGGGACTTGTTATCCTCTTCCAGTTTGGATCCGGACAGTGACGAATTTCTTGGACTTAAGCGATGTGAGTTGTTTTTGTCCTTCATGTTAGCCGCTTTGGATGATTCCTTGATGATGAGTAGCAGAGCTTCTGCTCTGATGGTGACTATTAGGCGCTCAGTTTGGCTGCACCAGTGGGCGGCTGATTTTGGGTCAAAGAAGTCGCTGACATCTCTCCCCTTCGTGGGGTTAAGGTTTTTTGGAGAGAAATTAGATTCTGTGGCTAAAGGTGGTAAGTTACCTCAACGCAAGAAGCAACGACGTCCTTTTCGTGGTGCAGCTTCTTTCACTCCTTCCTTTCGGGGTTCTAGAGTGGGAAGAGGATTTGCCTTCCCTTCTACAAGAGGAGACTCCTGGAATAGGGGCAGAGGTCGTACCCGTTCAGGATTCAATTGGGGCTCTAAACCCAAACCTGCGGCCAAGCCTGCTCAGCAATGAGGGGGCGCCCTCACCCGTGCGGGTGGGGGGACGGCTGCGACACTTCTCCCATATCTGGATTCAGGAGGTTACGGACAAATGGATCCAGGAAGTGGTGTCTTCCGGCTACAAGCTGGAGTTCGAGTCCCGCCCCCCCCCCCCGCGTTTCTTCAGGTCTCGGGTGTCCCCGGATGCACTGGCCGCGCAGGGGCTCCGGGCGGCGGTCTCGAGTCTTCTGTCCGGTGCCCCCATTAGACCGGGGTCGGGGTTTTTACTCAAATCTGTTCACGGTCCCCAAAAAGGATGGTTCTGTCCGGCCCATCCTGGATCTGAAGATTCTCAACAGATTTCTCAGGCTGCGAAAATTTTGCATGGAAACGCTGCGTTCAGCTATCCACTCTCTTCGTCAAGGGGACTTTATGACGTCAATAGACATCAAGGACGCTTACCTCCATGTTCCAATTTTTCCCGCGCACCAGTGTTTTCTCAGGTTCGTGGTGGAGGCACTTTCAGTTTGCAGCTCTTCCCTTCGGTCTCACCACAGCTCCAAGGGTTTTCACCAAGGTGCTTGCTGGGGTAATGGCTCTCCTCAGAGCGCAGGGGGTTCGTATAGTGCCATACCTGGACAATCTCCTCATCATGGCATCGTCATTCAGCCAAGCGGAATTGGACACCAGGACGGCGATATCCACTCTGGAGAGGTTCGGCTGGGTGATCAACTACCCCAAGTCCTCCCTCTACCCGTCCAGGATAATATCTTTTCTGGGAATGTCTCTGGATACAGATCAGGCCAGAGTGTTCCTGCCTCAGTCCAAGGTTCTTCTGATTCAGGAGTTGATTCGGTTGCTCATGTCCGTTCCGTGGCCGTCCATCCGGCTAGGGATGAGACTGGTGGGGTTGATGGTGGCCTCCTTCGAGGCAGTCCCCTTTGCTCAGTTTCACACAAGGACGCTACAGCTCCATCTGCTGTCGGTCTGGGACAGGTCTCCTCAGTCGCTAGATCAATTCTTTCTGATGTCTCCCCGAGTTCGCCGCTCGCTTCGGTGGTGGCTGAACTCAACCAACCTGCGGAGGGGCAGATCCTTCCAGCCTCTCAGGATGGGGGGGCTTCTGGAAGGATCTACAGTTTCAGGGTTTGTGGGGACCTCTGGAAGCCCACGAGCCTATCAATGTTCTGGAATTGAGAGCCATCAGGATGGTTCTTTGTCGTTTGACTCATCAACTGCAGGACTTGCCGGTTCAGGTCCGGTCGGACAATCAGATGGCGGTTGCCTACATCAATCACCAGGGAGGGACTCGCAGCAGGAGTGCCCTCAGGGAAGTGTCTCTGATTCTGGACTGGGCGGAGAGCCACGTCCCGTGCATCTTGGCGGTCTACATCCCGGGAGTGGAGAATACGGAGGGGGACTCTCTGAGCAGGTTGTCAGCCCGCAAAGGGGAGTGGTCTCTCAATCCCTAGGTCTTTCACACAATCTGTCGCAGGTGGGGGTCACCGGTGGTGGACCTCTTTGCCTCCCGTCACAATCACAAACTTCCGTCATTCGTGTCTCTGGCGAAGGACCCTCTAGCTCTGGCAACGGATGCCATGTCTCTGAACTGGAGGGATCTGGGTTTTCTGTACCTATTCCCTCCGTTTCCCATGGTGGCCAGAGTAGTGCGCAAGCTGGCTCTGGAGGGAGCGTCAGCAATTCTGGTGGCCCCAAGGTGGCCAAGACAGGTCTGGTTCGCAGACGTGGTAAGGCTAGCAGAAGATCAGTTCGTCCTGCCCCTGCTGCCAGATCTACTCACACAGGGTCATCTTCGTTACCCCAATTTACCAACGCTGGCTTTGACGGCGTGGCTGCTGAAACCTCCATCTTGAAGGAGGAAGGTCTTTCTGATGCTGTGATTCGGACTCTTATTAGCGCTAGGAAGAGATCTTCTTCATCCGTGTACTATAGGACTTGGAGGTCTTATATTGATTGGTGTGAGACTAGGGCCTTTCCTTGTAGGGAATTCTCTATTTCTAGAATCTTGGAGTTCCTGCAACATGGTTTGGATCTAGGGCTCCAACTCAGTACTCTGAAGGGGCAGGTGTCTGCCCTGGCGGTGTTTTTCCAAAGATCTTTTGCGCTTCATCCTTTGGTTAAGACTTTTTTTCCAGGGGGTTACGCATGTGCGGCCTCCTAGGAAGCCTCTGATTCCAGTTTGGGATTTGAATTTGGTTCTTTCTGCTCTTCAGGGTCCTCCCTTTGAGCCTTTGCATGATATCCCTTTGTCTTCCCTTACACAGAAGGTGGCCTTTTTGGTAGCTATCACTTCTGTTCGGCGTGTTTCTGAGTTGGCGGCTCTGTCTATTCAAGCTCCGTATTTTGAAAGACATCAGGACAAGGTGGTTTTCCGTTTCAAGACGGACTTCCTTCCTAAGGTGGTTTCTTCCTTTCATTTAAATCAGGATATTGTTCTACCCTCTCTCTGTTCTAATCCCAGCAATGACAAGGAGAGGGCCCTGCATTCCTTGGATGTGGTTCGCGTTGTGAAGTACTATTTGGTGGTAACGTCTTCCTTTCGCAAGACTGACGCCTTCTTTGTGGTACCATCTGGGCCCAAGAAGGGTTTGGCGCCCGCCAAGTCTTCCATCAGTAGGTGGATTCGTCTGGCCATTGTTGGGGCCTATTCTGCTAGGGGAGGAATCCTCCTTTTCGTGTTACAGCTCATTCTACTCATGCGGTTGGGGCTTCCTGGGCTTTTCAGCACCAGGCCTCTGTTGAGCAAGTTTGCAAGGCCGCCACCTGGTCTTCTGTTCACACTTTTTCCAAGTTTTACAAGGTTGATGTTCGGGCCTCAGCGGATGCTGTTTTTGGCCGCAAAGTTCTGCAGGCTGCAGTGGTTTATGCCTTGTTTTGGATCCCCACCCCTTATGGACACTGCTATTTGATGTCCCACAGGTTATGAATATCTTGAAGCGGGGCGTGTGACATACTTAGAATAACACCATTTTGTGAATACTCACCTTGTAAAATGGGTATTATAAGTATGTCACACACCCCGCTTCAACCCGCCCTTTTGTATTCTGGATCCTTCATATTGTGAACTTTGCGTTGTTATGACTTATATTTGGCTCTTCCTGGTCCCTTGCCTTACTGCTTTCTTTATACTGGGTAATGAGTGGGAGGTCCCAGGTATTTATGGACCGGGAGGGGCTTTCTTTCCTCCAATCATCTCTGCAGATCGCCCTCTACAGGTCAGTATACCCACAGGTTATGAATATCTTGAAGCGGGGTGTGTGACATACTTATAATACACATTTTACAAGGTGAGGTGGTATTTTTTGCCAGTAGCTCGTGCACAGTTTTGGCCTTTAACTGGAGGACATACCAAGTCAGGATGCGCTCGAGAGGCAGCTTAGAGAGGACCCAAAGTCATTTTTGTCCGCTTGAAATTTCAGCTATTGAAGACTCAGGGAGCAGGTTGGCTAAGTGACCCAGGAGTAATAATAATAGAGCAAAGAATCAGATCCCAGTCCTCAGATCGCACACTGTAGCTCAATAAGAAAGGGAAGAAAGCTGCCTTGTGGTGCAGTGGTGTTTAGGGGTCACTCAGAAATCCCATTGCTGCAGAGCAGATCTAAAGACCAGCGACAGGTAAGCAAACAAACTGACACACGCACAATACACAGATTCCATTTCATGCAGCAGGACAATTTCTTGCTGGGTTTGGAGCTCGGCTTTTATCCCTAGAGCAGCAGTACGTATTTAATACAGTTGTTGGTGAGAACATTTTACAGTTACCCATCCTTTATCCCCAACAGGATATTATTATTATATTTTTTCCTATATGCCCGTTTCTTTCGGCGCTGCAAGGCAATTTCAGGTTCTCAGGATTGCGGTGGTGTAATGAACGCAGTGTCCTGGGAGCGCGGTAACATGGCCCAGGTGTTACACATGGAGGGGATTTGAAAGGTGGGTTATATATAAATTGCCTGTCAGTTTTTTCCTTCCAGTCTTGTAATGAAATGATGAGCGGTAATTTGCATAATCCTTTAAGAAGTCAAATTATGCTGTCATGTTGCAGAGTTAACATGCTAGCGAGGCGCTTGGAGCCTCACACCTAATTAGAATGTACCTTGCAGGACACTTGCATCCAGACAGACCTGGTGTCTATTTCCTCTTCCCTGTATCCAGGCTTCTCTCCTCCTTACCAGCTGGGGAGTGTTAGATCTCTTGCTTGATCGCTGGCTGAATCTTCAACTTTTTTTCATTTTTTATTTATTTTACCATTATACTCTAGCTGCAAACTATATATCATTCTCTTATAATCAACCTTCTAAAATAATGTGGCATTTTCTGTAGCAAGAAAATAGGGCTGATATACATCTCTTGGACAACTTATATACAATACACTGTGCATTGGATAGATAACAAGTCCTGTAGCATCTACATTTTACCCACTCCGCGCAGCGCTGATTCCCAGACTGGATCCCGCAGACGTGTACTTCCTGATATATGATGCAATGGCCATTTTCAGTGAAATGCAATTTGCTGGAGACTGTTCCTCTCCTACTTTCACTTTACATTGGCTTTCTATCCTCCTAATATTTCACTGCCATCTTTTTCTTATTTCTCTTTGTCGTCTTTTTATTGTCTTTTTTGTATTTGTTTACTTAGAGAACTTACGGTATATATCACCTCTTCATCCAAGGGTTTCCATGTTTCTCCAAGTTACGATACACAAAACAGAAAGAAAGTTCACTTTGGCTGACTTCCAGATTTCATACCACCCATGTGGGGCTTGAGGCTTCACTGCTTCTTGTCTATTGTAAGGAGAATAATTTTTAGCTATGACCTGCTCAAGTCCATAAACAAAGGTCTCATTTCAATGTGAGCCTCTACTAAGGTTCTTCAAGTGGCCCAGGAGGGGGGGGGAGAATTACTACTTCAAACCTCTGCTAGCCTGGCTGGCCACAAGCTTGGCCAGCAGGATTCCCTCTAGTATATAGATTAAAGAAAGGCGAACTGCCAAGACTTGAATTGCAAAAAGAGTGTAGGGATTTTAATTGTGGAAAAAGAACACAAGTGCTGTACTTATATATAATGCAATTTCACGAGTAGGTTTTACAAATACAATGCAATAAATGGGGTTTGCTGCCCCGTAGAATGACCGCTAGGTGGCGGTTCTGTGCAGAAAGGTCAGCAAACAGCGTTCTTATACACTTCAATGTAAGTAGTACAAATAGAGGGATAAGTTTATTCACCATATGGTATGCATAGGAGAACAATATAGAGTCCTTAGTTGTTAGAGGAGTATGAAAGCTCCCCAGTATCCCAGAGCTCCTCATATAGGCAAAACAAATCGTAATAACAGTATTATTAGGTAAACCAGAAAGAAAGAGTCTTACAGGCAGCGCAGGTGGAAGTAAACCCTCAACGTTTCGGCTGCTATGGCTTTTATCAAGAGGGAGCGGTCTGGATTCCCTCTGCCAGGAAGTTGCCAGGAAGATATCCCGCAGACATGCTGGTTTCAGTACTGTATATGGAATTATGAAAATCTAACACATATTCCATATACATTATACACTGCTGGCTTCTGGCCTGATATATATTCCAGTTAATGAACCTGGCTATATCAGCCAGAAAGGATGGCATTTCTACGGGGCTCACAGGGCTCTGTTCACTAGTGGTAGTGAAAGGGCCCGCAGCCTGTCAGGGTCTTCATGACCTCTTGATGACGCTGTGCCATCAGTCGAGGCCATGAAGTAGGATTCCTCACACTTGTTATTCGTGAACCCAGGTGATAAAACACACCAAAGCAATTCCTTAGCCTTAAAAGGGAACAAAACCTGGGAATTTGACTTTCCCAGGTTTTGTTTCGCTCCCCGGTGGCATCCCTATTTGGCATGCTGCGCTGTGTGAAGTCCCCTAGTTAAACGCACCTCACCTCGGTTCAACGGCACATGCGGGGGTGCTCAGCCAATGAGAGACGTTTGCTATGTTTAAACCTTTTGCCCACATTGTCAACAATGAGAGATGCCGAATTATGTTAGTTCAATGGGTGATAGCAAAATAGGGAGCACGCTGACTACAGATGCACTTTGTTGTGTCTACACTACAAAGTACACTATGGAGTTGATTCAGCATCAGGTGAGAAAACTCTACTACTTTTTTGGAGAGAAAACTGAAATTCACTTTCATTGTCTACCTTGGGGGTGAACCAGCACCAGGTGATAATTTACACATGGTTTCTGAATCACTCCTAAGGTAGACAATGGAAGTGACTGGCAGTTTTCTGTCCTAAAATGTAGCAGTTGTACATGTAGATTTTTCTCACCTGGTGCTCAATCAACCATTATACTCTTCAACTTCCTATCATATTGTCATGTTATAGTAGTAGCATTATAGGCACAGGAGCTATGTCCGCATTACAACCTTATGCCATAATGCAGTGAGACACTGATGGTGAAAATCCGCTTTTTAGGGTCAAGGATGCATGGCCAGAGGCCCAATCCAGAAGGTCATCGAAGAAAAAGGATGAATGTGCCAGCAATCCTAGGTCTTGGCTAACCGATTCATTTACTTAACACATTTTACACAGTGCTCACAGTACTTAAAAATGTCTAGAAGCATTCTCCTAATTTGGTCAGTTTAATTTAGATCCCTCTTTACTTTTTGGTAACTGGAACATCTGGAAGAAACCCATCCAGGGGCTGTGAGAAAACACTAAGTCATGGTCAATAGACTTTGAATAGAATAGACTTAGGCTCACTTAGAAAGTTCCCAAGGGGGCATACTGCTTTATCCAAAACAGCCTGAATTTGAGTTTTTGTTGCTCGTTTTGCTATTTCTGTGTTTAACATGGAAATAGAGTTTCATTTAGTCTGTGGAGATCAAACAGGAAGTTTGTCGCCCCGAAAAGAAATGTCGCAGAGGGGTGTCAGTAACATGGTAACATTGTACCTATTTATTACTGGTCATTAAAGAAACACTAAAGTTTGAAATAAAGTTACCCCCTCCCTAGTCACTGTGGGGGGGGGAACAAAAAAATTAACTCACCTGGTCCCCCCAGGGAGCGCATTCATCAGTGCATCCAGTGGCATTCACGTTGCCAGGCCGGCGGTCACGTGTAGTATGGGGAAGCAGAGCCTGTGCATCCTTACTACCACGTCCGATGGGAAAGCTGTTAGTATGCACTGAATATTTCCTGGAAATCTTGCAGAATGTGCAACACTTTGGTATAGCTAATTTTTACACAGCCATCTTCTCCACTTGTGGACTCGTGTCTCGGACATTTTGGTCCTCACCAATACAATGCTGGAGATTAGGGATGAGCGAACCGGTTCGGACGAACCGGAATTCGCTCCGAATTTCAGGGAAAATTCGATTCGGCACGAACCCGAATTTTTTTTGGTTCGTGCCGATCGAATTTTCCCTGAAATAAAAAAAAAAAAATGCGGGCATGGTGGGAGCGGGCAGGCCGGCTATGCTGTCAGCGGGCGGCGGAAGCGCAGCCGGCCTGCCCGCTCCCACCATGCCGGCATTTGTTTAAAAAGCAAACACTTACCTGCATGGTCGGAGCGTGGAGGCCGGCGCCGCTCTCAGGCGCCCGCTGACAGGCGTAGCCGGCCTGCCCGCTCCCACCATGCCGGCATTTTTTTTTTCAGATGAGCGATTCGTGAAGGTTCGATTCAGGCGAACCCGAATTTCTTGGGGAAATTCGGCGAATCGCCCGAATCGAACTTTCAAGAAGTTCGCTCATCTCTACTGGAGATAGATAACTGTATGAAGGGTGAGGTTTAAGTGTGCAAAATCAACGTCATAAACCAGGATAGGGAGAGAGCCATGTTGTATATATAGGTGATATAAAGGGATTAAATAGACCAAAAAGTTCTTTATTTATAGAAAACTAGATAGCGAGTGCTTTCTTAAAACATCATTTTTGAATTTAGGGTGGATAAGCAATCCATCGCCTTGCTGTTTAGCATATTTATGATGATTTTTATTATTTCATTATTTTTTCATGATAGGACTGATTTGATAATAATTCTTTTAAACAGATATACCTGAATGAAACCCCATATTACGCAACCTGTTATTTGGAGAATATAATATTGGAGAGTTTTTGGCTTCACTACCTTCCTATGTAACTGAAATAATTTAAACTAAACAACCCGTGGGGTGAGTAGAAACCCAGAGCACGCCTTACACTTAGGGGGTTAAAATATAGATAGGTTCTTAACCTGAAGAAAAAATTCAGCTCACAAAGCCGAGCGGCAGGAAGCCTAAAGAAAGAGAGTCGGCAGGAGATCAAACCCATCAGAGCACCTGAACATCTTGCCCGACGTGCTGCTAAAAACACAGAGCTGCCAATTGCAAGCAATTGATTCCATTTTCTGGCGCAGGAAGGAGGGAGGATGAACAAGGCCTGGGGAGGCACAGGAACCCGACGCTGTTTATCCAGGAGCATGATGTGCGCGTGTGTCTCTCTCCTCAAAACATAATCGCACAATTTCTCCAACTCCCCAGGATGACTAGGCTGCTTTGCAACATCAGGGCGGGAGAGGGGGGGATAGCGGATCCCTGCTTTCCTAATCATCTATCTTGTCACCTAGTAGAGAGTGCCGGGATGGCATCAAAAAGTAACAGAAAGTAGGGGAGAGGTATCGACAAGGTGCACTTCCTCTTCTGACAAAATGTGTTTCTTGTGAGTGAGGATTGTGTTGAATTTGACATTGTTAACAGTTTTTGCTTGCACCCATTTATATGACAAAAGAGAAGAAGGCATCCTTGTCAGGCGCTGTATTTGTTGCTGAAGCTATGAATAAAAAAATATATTACAGTTATATTTTAAAGGAGATGGAGGCTGACAGTTCATGCTAAGAAAAGAAGCTGAATATCAGTACCCGGTATAAAATACAACCAGATAAGTTAGGGAAACGCTGACAGCAGGGCCCGCGTCAGCACCTGGCAAGGCTGGTCAGCTGCCAGGGGCCCCAGGGGGACCCAAAGACAGCTGGCACAATGCGGTTTAAGAACTTAAACTTTTTTTGCCGCTAAGATTGCATCGGGCCCCTGCGCCACCTCCCCCTAGCTAACCGGGTCATTACTAACCTCATACCGAGGCTGAGCTGCACGCTCTTTTATTGCTGGGGCAGTTGTCCCGCCCCTTAACCTCTGCTCAGCGCTCGCTTGTGTGTTGATCTATGATCAGTGATGCCCCGTAGAGCTGAATCCCCCTGCAAGCCCCACCCCCAGAGACATGTCATCACCCTGCTCCCTGGCCCCAGCATTGCAACAGGAAGTACTGCACACGCTGGAAGAAGGGATTTTAATGTACACAGTACAATTCCTTTCTCTGTCTTTCTGCTTCATCCATCCTTGTCTCTCTGATCCATCCCTGTCTCTTCATCTCTGCCCCATCCATTCCTACTCTTCCTGTTATGACCATCCCTCTTCCTCAATACTCTACCCACTCATGTGGGACCAAACTCGAAAACAGCTCCAATAGGGGGTTGGAGGGCAAGCAGCCCTTCTTAGTTTTGACCATGAAATTTATAGACCCCAATCCGCATCTCTCCATCCCAAAGGGGCCCACTGAGACCGTGCCGCCCAAGGGCCTACATAACCCTGGAGCCGGCCTTGGCTGACAGGTTTAGTCAAACAGACTTGGAGAAACTAAAGCCTACTCCAAATCATCGTATGCAGAAAAATATATTCAAAAGGACATGTAGAAAACATGGAGTGACATAGCGCAGTTCCTTGTATCCAACGTTTCGGGGGAACCGACCCCCTTCCTCAGGGAAGAACTGCCACCATTGCAATCAGAAAAGACAATCAAATAACAACTGACAGAGTCCCAGTTTAAAAGTAATGTATAGGAATACATGATTAATCATGTATTCCTATACATTCCTTACTTCATTTGCATGACCTGCTGATATCATTATGATTGCAATGGTTCCAGTTCTTCCCTGAGGGAGGGGGTCGGTTCCCCCGAAACGTTGGATACAAGGAACTGCGCTATGTCACCCCATGTTTTCTACATGTCCTTTTGAATATAGTTTTCTGCATAAGGGCCTCGATTCAATAAAGGTAGAAAAAAATTCAATTCATGAGAAAAAAGCCTGAGAATGTTTCTGTTACTGAATCACTAGATAAAAAGACAATGAAAGTCAATGGCAGCTTTTACTACAGTGTAGAAAGGACTAAACAGTTCTCTACTTTTCTTAGGAGTAAAAAAGTTCCATTGACTTTCATTGTTTTCTTAGCTGGTGATTCAGCAACAGTGAAATTCTCAGGCTTTTTTCTCATGAATTGAATCTTTTACTACCATGAGAATTTTTTTCTACCTTTATTGAATCGAGGCCACGATGATTTGGAGTGCCGGTCTCAGTTATTCATTACTTGTACAGCGGCGCCACCGCGGACC
Organism: Gastrophryne carolinensis; assembly: GCA_027917425.1. Taxonomy (NCBI): domain Eukaryota; kingdom Metazoa; phylum Chordata; class Amphibia; order Anura; family Microhylidae; genus Gastrophryne; species Gastrophryne carolinensis. The sequence continues at coordinate 134,836,788 of CM051244.1, forward strand.
TGGCACCCACCTCTATAGACAGTAAATGTGCACCTACTCTTTGGACTGTTTTAAAGCCTACTACTAATATGGTTTTAAGTAGACCAAAACCCTGCTGGCAGATTTGAGATAGCTGATTGGCTCATCTCAAATGTGCCAGCTGATGTTACAAGTCCCACTAGCTGCATAGTCCAGCCCCTGGCCCAGCTGCTTCCATTGGATTCTGGCACCTTTAATATATATATATATATATATATATATATATATATATATATATATATATATATATATATAGGACCCAACTTAATAGTTTGTCTTTCGCATAAAGTATCCAAAATCAGTTACCCCCAGCTTATATCTCCTTAAAGAAAAAGCCTGTAATTGGGTCGGGTGCACCGCTACTACTAAAATACCATAACTAAGATGTGCTCACTAAACTGAACTATACTATATATAAACACAAAAAAATAGAGCGGACATGCATATAAGCACACCTATCTCTAAAGAAGGAGCACCATAACTAAGTGAAAAGGTAATTATACAAAATTGCTTTTATTATAGATGTAATACAAAAAGAAGCTAAAAACACATAAACCACAGACAATTAAAAACAACCGACCATGACCAATATTAACCTATAATTGATGCCCCAATGGGTATATCCAATTAATTAATACCCCAAGGCAAATTAGCCCAACATTTGTCACCCTGAAATAAATATTTTGTGCCGGCACAAAACTAATAATCAATATCCTACATATGTTGGCAACATGGGAAAAAATAAAGTGCTAAGTGCATACAAATTACTAAACATACATGTATCAAAAAATCCTATTCACATACAACTACTGATGCAACATGAAGCCAACCACACACCACACGTGATGAACAAAAAATATATGTATATGAAACTATCAACCAATCATAAATAACTAATTAAAAAAATGCATCAACATTGCCCAAATAAATAATTATAACCACATATCTTTAACCTAAATATTGCACAAAACTCATCCAATGGACTTGAATGTGAACCATGTGAAACAAACAAATGAGTATACAATAGCAAGTGTCGACAGACAATACAACATAAATCTCACAATATCAGGGCCACACGGGGTATACAAACATAGGGTCAAGGTCGGTATAATCCACCCGCGCACGCGGCTCCCATGCCGCTTCAAGGGTGAGGGTTTAGAGATAGGTGTGCTTATATGCATGTCCGCTCTATTTTTTTGTGCTTAAAGAAAAAGCCCACATGTTTAAATCACGCAAGCAAAGTAAATATGTGCAGCATGGGATCCCTATATATATATATATATCTATTAGGCATGTCTGAACACTGGCCAGACACTGAAACCATATGAATTGTTTCATCAGGAACTCATCTAAAAATCTAAAAGCAAAAAACAGGTAGCAAGGTTTTAACAAAAATACACTGTAAAGGCCTAAATGACCAACATGCATAAAAATGGAATCACAAAAAGTGGTCAACTTGCCACTGCTGAACGGTCACCTTAATACTAGGCCCACAGGCTTTTGGAGGGTGTAGGTTAGGTTTGTTTAAAGTGCCAGTGGACCATGCTTCCTAGCACAAAGTTGCCAATAATGCTTAAGTCTGCTTTTAACTGCCCTCATCAGTGTATTATGAGGAATTTTTTTGCTATATGGGGAAGGGGGGGGTAAAAAAATATAGACCCTGACAGATTTTGTTGAGGTGGACACAGCAAACTAAAAGCAGTAAGGTAGATTCCGAGTCTAGGTTTAAATCCATTTCACAGGGGTCAGGTACATAATGGCCCTGTGATAAAACACAATATATTGTAAGGTTGTAAAGCGTCTGGTTTGCCTGGCGTTCTGCTATAAAGCTCTATGAGAGAAATATTGTTTTTTTTCTAATAGTGACCTTGGCTGTTAAGATTATTCTTATTTGACCGTTCTGATGTCAGGCCATGAACAATGGCGTAGCCGGGCATGGCATATGTATGCCAATCCTCTGCCTACAGAGGTGTCTGCTCTCCAGATTGTTTAGTGGGTTAGAACCAATTAAAATTGTATTTAATAGGGTCCCATTACTTGAAGCTTTCTCTAAAATTCTTCAGGAAAGAATTGTGTAACCATCCTCCAAACGCAACACAATTCCTTATGTTCCTGATGTATATGTGTGTAATTTGTATTCTCTTTTATTTCATCAGGCGAAGCCTTTAAAATGGACCAACACCCAGGATTTTGACTATCCTGGGTTTTGGTCCACTTCGGCGGGGCACCCCGATCGGGGGTGCCCCGCTGTGTGAAACCCCCCAGAAACCCTGAAAAAACTCACCTCTCCTCGCTCCCACGTGACCGCCGCTGCCAATCCCCGCCGAAGGACAAGCGGGAGGCAGCGACGGAGAGAACACGCCCGCCGCCGCCTCCCGCGCGTCACTCTTACAGGGCGCGGGTGCGCGTCCTGCTAGAGGGACGCGCGGGAGGCAGCGGCGGGCGCCGCTGGATTGTGGATAAGGTAGCGATTTAGGGGTTTCTGGGGGGGTTTCACACAGCGATCGGGGTGCCCCGCAGTCAGGGCTCTGATCGGTCCGGGAATCTTATAGATTCCCGGGCCGATCATGGGAGGGTGTTGGTCCACTTTAATGCTTTGTATAATCTGCCTCTATCACTGCATAAAGCTTCTATCCATTATTCCACCACTTTCCATCTGACCAGCCATACTTTAAAGTTATAACACGCTTGTAGATTTCTTGTGTTTTGAAACACTGTCTAAGATTTTGGCATATGTATATTTTTGTTTGGTGTATTTGTGTTGTTTTTACAGTTTGTTATTTTTTAAATTAGTGTTGCTGCTATAGATTGTATTTTATTACTTCTGTTAGGTATACTATCTATTAGTTATTCATTCAGTTGTATAAATTATTTATGTTAGGTTGTGTTTGTTTGAAGTGCTTCACTTATGCAGCTTAAAGTATGGGGTTAACCAAATAATTTTCAGAGCTTCTGGAATATTTGGAGTGATTCACTTTTGAGTGGGAAAGAAGTTTTCTTTCCTGCACCTGTGATGGAGCAGTTCAACGAATGAGGGGCAGATTATTTATAATGAGGTAGATGTTTTATTTCACAAGTTTGCAAATTGCAGAAACCAATCCAGACAAATTAAGCAAGTTTGATGTGTTTACATTTTTCATAGACTGCTATTTCCAAACTTTTAAAATAAAACCACGGTGCCATTATAAAAGGGACAACTGAAAAACATTTTCATAGGTATACTGTGTATATACTTAATAGTCAAGTAGTATTTTTGAGGATTCATTTTTTGTTACTATTGAACAACTCCAGGACTGTTGGTCTAAAATGTTAATAAAACTTGAACCTAAATATTTAAGAAAGTAAAAGTAAAGTTTTGGCTTTCGTGAATAATATCTAAGTGTGCATAATTATTTTTAATAATTATTAATTAACTAAAATAAATACTATAAATCAACTCAAAATTTACAAATAGAAATTTCTGACATTTTCAAAAAGAAATTGGCGCCCAACAGATTTTTAATAATTAATCTGTTGACGATCAACAGCAGCAACCACAACCTCCCAGACACTGTTCAGAAAGGTGTACTGTTCTCCTTCACTGTAAATCTACATTTAAGAAGAGCTCACAAGTTATCAATAGGATTTTGGCCAGGTGAGATATGGGACCATGCCATTATTCTTTCATCTATTTATTGGCTAGTCATGCAATGAAGTACTTTGATGCATGCGATGAAGCATTGTCCTATAAAAGAAATCATGGATTTCCTGGACTGCTGCTTGACTTCCAAAAAAAACGTCAGTAGCTTTGGTATATTGCAACCAGCACAGAGCTAAGTGAGAGTGTTTAAGTCCTCTTTAAAGTAAATCGATTAAAAATCCATCTTCCACCAGTGCTTGAGTATTCAAAAAATGTTGTGATCCCACCACCACTTGTATGCTCTTACCAAAGATATGGATTTAGAATGCGTTGATTAAGTCAAGTATTTCAAATGTTGCCCACTCATAGGGCAATCTCCCACTTTTCAACCCCCTTAGAGGCAGTAGGTATGCTCAAGATTAAATGCATGTAAAAAGAAAAGAGATTCCATAGTGCAACATGCTAAAATCAAGGGTTTTTTAATAATAATAATAGGCCAATTGAACACTCACATTAAAAACATGAAAACTGCACATATAAAAAACAGGCCAGTATGGCCAACTCACGCTGCTCGATCCCCAGAGCTTCAAAGGGGAGAGAATATCCAAAACCGCCGGCTCTCCAACGCGTTTCGTCGCCCTCTGCGACTTCTGCTAGGTGAGTAGCTTTGGTAGCTGAGACCATTTTCAACCTGAAATGGTCAAACAATCTCATCTATAATAATGGCAGCCCATAGATGTACCTCACCTCCACCTCACTGATTTGTCTGAGTTTAAGTGGAGCTTTGTGTCTTTTAATGACCCTATCATAGACCCATCCATATGGCCCATCACTCTCATCTCTTTAGTCCATAAAACTTTAGAAAAATCTGTTTTCAGATATTTCTTGGCCATTCTTGATGTTTCAGTGTATGCCTTATTTAGAGGTAGTTGGATTTTAGGTTTCCTTACCTTGGCCATGTCTCTGAACACCTACTTCTGGACACTCCAGGGAGGTTGCAGTTCTAGAAAATGACAGCACCGGGGGGAGACCCTTTAAATTATTCTTCTAAAATCTCTTTTATTTTGCCTGAGGAGAACTAGACTGCCCAATATTTATGCACACCATGATATTGGGTCTTTATCTTATTGGGCCACACCCTCCCTAGTTACCCTGGTTACACATTACAATAATTGATGAAGCATGAATCCTTGGTAGTGCCATTTATTGGCTAAATAAATAGACTGAAAATGCAAGCTTTAAAAACCCTTTTAAGTTTAGTTTCACTATAATATGTTCTGGCGATTTCAAAAGTTTAATTTCTGATTCAGGTCCAGTTACAAGAGGCTGGTGTGGTAAAACCCTGGCCTGGGTTGGCTGGGGCCTTTTCTCACATGGGTTACTTTTATTATCCTGATGGCAGAAGCTCTTTTACATTATCTACAGGTTTCATGAACTTGAACTTGCTGTTGTGCTTCCTAAAATCCTGCAGCCACTGCCAATGAACGGCAAAAGGTTTTTAACTTGCCCCATATCACAGGGCTGTGGAAGGATAGGCATACCATACCCGGATGCTGGGGATGTGGGTTAAAGCAGGCATCAAGTTATCTTTCATTTAAATATGGGCACACCAGCAGCCTGCACGTGGATAATTTTCTCATCATGGAACTATAGGGTGTTGGAGGTGAGTGTTTCATGACCACTCAGAAAACACAGGAGGTCTAATCTTACACTTAGTGAAGAGAAAATCAGGGCATAGATTTTTACAAAATAAAAAAATGGAAAAACAGCTCACTCATCATGGTACGTTCAGTGCACTCGGTGTAGACTCTGGCCGGTGTAGACTCTTGGAAAGTGATGGAAAAACAAAAATTGCTCTAGAAATGTCTCATAAAAAATAGCTTTTTGGAGGGATCTCCCCTTAATTTTGTAATGGGAGCACTGCTGCACATTTTTCTTGATTACCGGTATTTTATAATTTGGAGTGTTGGGAATCCTTTGTTTTTCCATGGACTTTATTAAGCAGTACAACTCCAGGCAGCCATCCACATGCCCCTGCATATTCCTGCAACCCAATAAGATCCTGATATTGTGGTAAATCAAATTCAGCTTCTGCTTTCGACAGCTATGCTATAATATATGCTGACAGGCAGTTATAAATTACCGAAAAGGGATCAATTTGGGTGCCTGGTGTGGTTCCGAAACTTAAGACCAAGCATCCCTGGTCTGACAGCCATATAAGGGCAGGCTTTCATTCCCTTTATCACTTGGCTGATGCATCCCTGGGAGTGATGGCAGTGAATAGCTCCTTCATCTGCTTTCCTGCAGCTGGTGGCTCATGCAGATAGAAGCTGAGAGTGTAACTGGTTTGGGTCCACTACTTTGCCCCAATCAGGGATGAGGCATGCTCTCTCATGACTAAAAGTAGAACACAACGTGTATAAATGAGTTGATCCCCTTTAGTTGATTTCCCAATTTGGGGTGCCCCACATTGTGAAACCCTGTGGCATTCTTAACCTTGAACCTTGATTGACAGCAGAAGCAAAGCTGAATTGACCTGCACTGGGAGCCCCAATGCTGAGTGCTTGCTCCTATATGGTCTACCACTGAAAGTCGACTTTCTTTTTCAAAAACTATCCACATTCTTGCTTCTCCCTATTCTTGCATTGAATGCCTTTTAGTGTTAGCTTCATAACTTTTTCATTCTTTTGTTACTATGCTACTCCTTTTTCCTCACTTCTCCTCTTCAAAAATCAGCAATGATTTGTTTTCCATGCAGATCACAAGAACTTATTACAGAAAAAAAGGGTTTTATCCTAATCTTCTCAGATAAGGTTCTCTGAGGTCTGTTAATGTCACAATGTAAGAGGGGATTAGCAACCAGATTCATTTAGTATTTGTCTTTGTTAAGGAAACAATACATAGATTTAGAAAATCGTGCGCATGGGGAGAAAAATCAGGCAGCGAAATCAGTACAGTATCTGAAAATATACACAGACAGACTGCTGGCCTCTGCCTCATTCATGATATGCGTTGTTTCAAGTTCTAGTTTATCTCTTGGACAAAAAAAATAATTACTTTGCTAATTAACAAACGTGTGGCTCCCAGGGTGAAGCACCAGATACCACTTATTCTTAAATACGTTTCAAAGGTGCCATAAATAAAACCACACTGGTTGTACAATTCAGTGAGATCTCTTGTACAGTGCAAAATACCTCACCAGAGGTTGACCTCCCTAGTATAAGACTTGAATGAAATCACCCCTCGGAACTGATGGAACTGGAACATTGGAACTGATCTGCCTATTGGAGTTCTATACTATGTGCAATTTCTTCTGACGCTGCCAAGATATATCCTTCACTACATCCTACAGGGCAATGCCATCGTTTGTTGAAAAGCAGCTGCCCTGGGCTGTGGCGTGTAATGGAGCAAGATCAGACCTAGTTGTCACAAAAGAAACATACAGTTTTAACCTCCCTGGCGGTGTTCCCGAGCGTGACTCGGGGTTAATTTTCACTGCAAGTAGCGGTAACCCCGAGTCACGCTCGGGGTAGATTAGGTAGAGGAGCAGTCTCCTTACCTTTTCCCTGCGATCCAGCGATGTCCCCGCTGTGATCGCAGGTGAGAGCCCCGGCAGATGCGTCCGTCTGACTTCCTGGTTCCGTCTCTGTGAGCAGCAGAGGCTCATGGGAGCGGAACTGGGCGGCAGATTTAAACGTAATGGTAACGCTTTGTACACAAAATTGCACATATAATCATAACGCCAGGGAGGTTAAAGTGATTTAGCAGGCAGCAAAATAGCAAAGGGGTACTTACCTCACGCAGCTGATTGGTGCCAGTCCAGGGATCAGTAACTCACTTGATCACTGGATCCAACCACTGCCACAGCTGCCGCCTGGCCATGTAGAGGGGTTTGATGGGTGGGTTGGGATTGCGACTCACGATCAATCACAGGCACATTGCCACGCCATCTCCAGGTGGTTGTTGTCATGCCCCTGTGACTGATGTGAGGGGGCATGGCCAGACACAGAAGTGTCGGTGAATGGAGTTTGTGTCTCGGATTTCTCACGAGAGAAATCCCCTATTATGGAATGACTGGTAATTGAGAGCTGCAAGACAGAGGTGGATATGTGGCAAACCGTGTTTAATGGTGAAAAACAGAAACAAATATACATAGCTCACACCAGCCAGGCTGCTGTACAAATACACAAGTAGACATCATAACATACACGTACTGTACAAGAATACAGGTGAACACTGCGTGCTACGGCTGCGGTGCAGAAATACAGGTAAACCCAGAAAACATAAACACACTCAGGCTGCTGTTCATATACACAGGTGGAGTCAGGAAACATACATGCATAGGGATCCGGTGAAAGTCCAAAGTCCAAGGTGGATACAAGGCTGAGACAGGGAAAGCAATAACAAAGGCAGTGGCAGGAGTCCTGGGTTCTGAATTCTGGGTTCAAGATACAGAGTTCAGAGTCTGGGTCCAGGAAGACAATACAATGCTGATCCACCAGCTGCAAGGTCGGACCAGCTTATAAAGAGAAGGAAGTCAATAGCCACCTGCTGGTGGAGCAGCATACAGCAGGAAGTGGAGACAGGCAAGGTCTACTCAAGGCAGAAACAGGCTTCCATATTGTGAAGGAACTCCAGACCTGAGAGTTTGAGGCTGGGATCGCAGCTGGTAGATCGCACGCTGGTCGCAGGCACAGATCCAGCGATCATGTGAGTTGTTGATTGCCGGACTAGCACCAATCAGCTGCATGGAACAAAACATTTTAAAAAAGGACTCTTTTGTTTTCTTTTTTGGTGCCCGCTGAATGACATTGAGCTACATCAGTCCATTCAGCTATACAGAGTTATGTGAGTCGTGTTGGGTTGGCTGCCTTCAAAGGTCCAAGAAGTTGACCCCCACTGGTGGTTGCCTGCTTCCTAGTCCATTGCCATAGTCACAGGTATTCCTTTAATACATGGCAGAGAAACCTTTCTTTTCATAGTGTTAATTTTAAATATCATATTTTAGTGATACTATATAACTTGAGATTTATTACATTTATATTATTAAATTCACATTTAGTTTATCAGATATTCTGTATAAGATTAAAATGAACAACCATAATGGATCTATCCTAACGCAAGAGCATTTTTCTACAATCAATCTTCTATGTTCAAGAGAGCTCATTGACTGTGATTGCTGAACCTACTAAATACTGACTAGAATGGGTTAGGATGCATTAGCATTACCCATGAAGGTCAATACCGGATTGTTGTAACTGAAACAATGTTTAAACCGGACCAACAGCCTGGCACAGTTGGAAAAGAAAGGTAGCGGCCATTTTGGAGCTTCCACTCCCAACTGACATAACTTTCAATGCACAATTACAGGAAGCCCAGCAGCACTTCCTGTTTGCAGGTGCAACTTCCATCCTGTTTATAAAATCGACCTCAGCAGAAGTTAAAAAAAGGTAAAAGAATTTTTATGTGCTGCAATCTGAATTGCCCCGGGGAGGGATGCATGTGAGCACTGTTTGTTGTGTTGGTCTTGTTTAAAGTGGACCAACACCCAAGATTTTGACTATCCTGGGTTGGGGCGCTGTGTGAAACCCCCCAGAAAGCCCCAAAAACTCACCTCACCACGCTTCCGCGTGACCGCGCCGTCCAATCCCCGCCGACGTCCAAGCGGGTGACAGCGACGTCCAAGACAGCGCGTCCGCCGCCGCCTCCCACACGTCACTCTTACAAGGCGCGCGCCCGCGCCCGGCCATTCACAATCGGCCGGCGTGCCTGCACGTCTAGAGGGGTAAGGTAAGGTTTTTTTGGGGTTTTGGGGGGTTTCACCCCGCGGGACATCCTGATCTCGGATGTCCCGCTGTGAGGGAGGTGATCGGCCCGGTAATCTTATAGATTCCCGGGCCGATCACCGCTGGGTGTTTGTCCACTTTAAGTTATTTTTGACTGTTGGTCCACTTTAAAACTTTAAGTAAACCAATCCCCTTGTCCTGCCCCAGTACTTTCCCTTGGAGTTCCGTTCCATTTTTTTGTGCAGAGCAGCAATTGATCTGCTTACAGTAGTTGCATCACAGGAAAAAGGGCAAGAATGCCGGGTTTTAGGAGGCTTGAATGAGATTTGTTCATGTAAAGTTTTGGCCATATTTTCCATTTAAATCTATAGCTTAAGATCAGGTTTAATGAATTCCCCTGTTGGGAAATCTATATCCATATAGCTTTTTGCTATTTGTTTTATGACAAGAGTGTTAAAGCAGACTCTGTGCATGTTTTAGTAGATTCGTCTTAAATAAAAGAGGGGGAGGGTGCAAACCTACATATCACTACTTGATTTTTCTGAAAAGCTCAGAGACCCTGTCAGGCTCCCATCTTCTTACAGTGCAGGGGTCAGGGTTCAAAGAGGGTAGGCGATTCCATTTTATTTTATTTTCAGCCCCTCAGCATCTTGCTGTTGACCCAGTAGTATTGCCTGCCAGTAGCTGGGTACCTTAGAGACCCATCTTAATCCTTTCAATCCCTTCTGTTCAAGACACTGACTTGAAAGCAATTCTACGCATTTCCCTGTGGAAGTGAAGGGGTTATTTTTTTCTCTGAGTTGCAATTTTGTATGAGGCTGAAAAAAAAAAATCATGAATACTGCTATCCGATTATTTTTCTGTTCTGCATTATTAATATATGTGTACACTGTAGTACTGTAACAGCAATGAAACCTCATTTATTGACTGGCCAAATGCAGGTTTATCTTTGTTCCTAAATATATTCATTCAGTTTTCGCATTGATTTATTGATTCATTTTAAATTCAGAGGATTATATGTTAACAAGCACTCTAGAAATAAACAGGGCCGCAGGGTCCATCCCTTGGCATGCTCACTTTGGATTCTCATATGAACAAAAGCTCCTTGAATGTCCAAAAAAGGGGCATGAAACATACTATTTCTGAGCTACTATGGTGACCTTTGTGTCCATCAGTCTTACAGACTGCTAGCAATAGGGTTTGCAGGGCATTAGTTCCTAAGGGGGCTGTGACTTTGAAACTGGTCTAAAGTTACAGAAGGCTTTACCGTTGAGAAATCCAGGTAAAGCTCTGCAAACTTAGAACATCCCTAAGTAAACATATTTAACAGATTGATAGTTTTGTCTAGGTTGCTCAGTCATTGGTTGGCTTAAATCTAACAACTGTGTCCTCTTCAGCCTCCTGCATTTAATTCGATCCATAAAAAACAATGGCAGAGAAAACAGTGATCATCCTTAAAAAGGACCAACACCCGTTCACCTCTATCGGGTGCAGGAGTTTTTACTGCTGAATTTAGACAGTTGGGGGGGGGGGGCTTCCAGAATGCTGGACCCCTGCACTTGCATTACCCTTCCAGAATGCCCGATATTCGTACCTTAGCCTCGAGTTCTCATTAGGGTGCCAATTCATTGGGGGAGAACTTATTGCCTTTTTGCGGTGAGCTTGCCTCAACACTTGACTAAAGTGGATCCCCTGGTTTGTGGAAAAAATAAACATTGAGGTCTACACTAAGGCCCTAATTTAACAAGGGATAGCGACAGGTAGCGACTGGTGAGCGGCCGGTAATGACGGGCCCCGCCACGAGAACGCCGGCTCCCCACCACAATCACACATTTATCAAGCCAATTCTGCTTAGCGACTGAGATAGCGCCATTCATCATTATTCCAGCCTCAGCCCACAGCGCCAGCGTCCGACCTTGAACAGCGACAGGTATGACCTCTCGCTACCTGGCACTCTCCAATGCATTTCAATGGAACAATCTTTAAATATTCATAATTAATTGTTATTAATTGTTTTTTTTTTTTTTTTTTTAATGTGAAAAATTCGGTGACCACTTCTGCCATTTTAAATAATTTTTTTAAGGTAAAAGAAATTTTTTTAAGGTAAAAGAAAAAAAAAATGTACAGAATTGATATTACAGGTCTGATATTAATGTATTCATATTACAAAATTATTTAAAAACCTTGTTTTTTTTGGTTTCCAAAAATATGGTTGTTTGGGGGTTAAAAAACTACTTTTAACCCATCGCCGCCAGCGCTCTGGGGTTTAAACATGCATTTTACAGCGCGAGAATTTTTTGAGCGTGATTTGTTAATGAATATGGTGGGAGCCGGTCGCTATGGCCATTCGCTGTCATGCGCTCCCATACAGCGCGGAACCTGTCAAATAGTGACTCCTCACCCAATATTCAACATTACGGCAAACCGACTGAGTCGCTATCAACGACCGAACAACGGCCAAGCACAGCGACTACTAGCGGGCGCTCTGAAAATGCCGCTACAGTCGCTCAACTGTCGCTACCTGCCGCTATTAATGAATCAGGCTCCCCGACGCAGATACATGCATGTGATTTGACCCTCAAAACATTGCCTCAATTCCCTTTTTCCATGTTTATTTCTCCAAATTCATTAATTTAGTATTCATGAAATAAAAAATGTCACCTTGCAATTTTACTAACTTTAAATATATTTCATTTTGGCTGGAATATTTGGGCAATATAACATATCTTAGAAGAAGTTTGCAAGATTCCCACCTGCCTGCCGCTGTTTGTACCCCACAATGCTTCTAATTGCAACTTATGTTGGTCTAATAGCATTTGGCAGTTTCCATTCATGGTTCACTTGGGGTGCCACCTCCACAACAGGCTCTACCCATGTGTGAGACAGTGCTGACTAGCAGTGCCCTCATGCTTCCCTTTATTTATATGTCTTATCTTCCTATAGAAACAGACTTCATCTCATTCACTTCAAGTGTGCTAGTCCACTTTAAGGCATATCGAAACTCTTCCTGGCAACTCTGCCAGTTCGTTGGGTCCCTAATCCATTCCCTTATGCAGTGTCAGACTGTAGCGTCTTGGTCTCACCAGAGGAACTCATTCTTAGAGCTCACCCATTAGCTATATAGAAAATAATGCATGGCCACTCGTAATATTGTAGTAAGACATTATTAGATAGATTGTTGCATAATATAAAATGTGGTGGTTATTATAACAAATGTACTGAGCACTTCAGGCAAACCAGACAATGGGGTTGATTCAAAGCCTGGTAAGACCCCATTGTGTTAGTGCTTGATCTCCGTAACTGCCCATGTGAGAGGATTCTGCAGTGAGCCATCCGCATCCTTACCTTTATTATTATTGTTTATTTATATAGCGCCATCTTCTTCCTTAGCTCTAATTGCTCCTTCCAATGGGGGACCACACAAAAGCAATCCTATAGGAGCACTACGGTGTTGTGAACCTCATATTGGAGCAGAAAAATATATGAAACCTCTCCTTAGCCTCCATTGGGCAGAGAAGTACAAGGGAATTAATATCAGCATTGCAGATCAGGAGAGGGCAGAGCCTAGATTAAAGTGGACCATCACCCAGGGGTGATCGGCCCGGGAATCTATAAGATCCGAGATCAGGATGTCCCACGGGGTGAAACCCCCTCAAAAGCCCCAAAAAAACCTTACCTTGTCGGCGACGGATCAGCCGCCGCCTCCCGCGCGCCCCTCTAGCAGTGCGCGCGCCCGCACCAGCCGTTTGTGAATGGCTGGCGCGCCCTGTAACAGGGACGCGCGGGAGGCGGCAGCGGCTTGTCCGTCGCCGAAAAGGTACGTTTTTTGGGGGGGTTTCTCACAGCGGGGCATCCTGATCTCGGATGCCCCGCTGAAGTGGACCAACACCCAGGATAGTGAAAATCCTGGGTGTTGGTCCACTTTAAGATTGCGTCGGACCAGGACTCTCACTGGCGCAGCGTTTCCAGGGAGGGGTTAGGTCTACTTACTGATAGGTAACATACCGTACCTGCAGTCTCTGGTGAAAAAGAAAAAGCTGCTTTGAAAGTCCCCATCTTGAACATGACTAGTGACAGGCTTAGGGTCAGTCGAATCCCAGTAATTCACTGCGGAATTGAGCTCAATTCCAAGAGGAGAGAAGGGAAAAAAGAAAGAAAAGTAATAAAGTGTGCTGCTTGTAACACGCTCCAGGGCTCTGAAACGCTTTGACACATTGAAATATAAACTGCATTTGTCATATCTATTGTTGGCCAATCATGTCCAACAGCAACACATGACAGTAAAGTTGCCAGCAGCAGGTTTTGTTTAAGAGGTAACCCTCCCCTCCGAGAGGACTGCATCAACCACCGAGGATTGTGTTTTTGTAAAACAAGATTCCTTTTTGTCTTATGTGTCTTAATTCATAGATTTTAAAAGCATGCTGTACCTTGTTAATAACACACTGCAAGAATATGTGGTGAATGGCTGAGAAATCACATTATAGTCCACATAGACGGTAGCAGTAGGTTACTATGGGTTCAGATTTTATGCCGCTTGTTTGTTTTAACTTTATCCACTATCTTCACATTAAATATTAGAACATAGACTGCAGAGAATGCTGGTTATAAAGTTACAGCACCATTTCAAATGTTTTCTCATGCCACAGTCACTTTATGCTGCTATGGATGCCTGGTGTTTTCTGCCATTGCTATTTGTGCAATTAAATCAAAAGTTGAACCTTTTAAAGTATCTTTATTCTACTTAAAAAGGACGGGACTCCAGGGCAGGCATTCTCGCTCCCCCCAGGGCATCCAGATTCGGAATGCCCTGCTGTGTCAAACCCCCAGGACACCCAAAATCTCACCTTCGTTCCTGGTCCAACGGCGCATACACGAGCAGCAGCCGCATCCCTGCTAACCCTTCAGCATGGCGCGTATCCGCGCCAGGCATTTGTGAATGGACTCCCTATTAAAGGGCAGTGGGGGATGCGGCTGCCAGCATGCAGAGGCGGGAGCGGATCCAAGCGCGCTGACTGGATGAGAGGCTGCGCATGCTCTGTAGGACCAAGGAAGGGTAAGTGAGATTGGGTGACCTGGGGGGGGTTCACAAAGTGGGGCATTCCCGATCAGGGTGCCTGGGGGGCAAAGACCAAAACCCAGGATAGTCAAAATCCTGGGTTTTGGTTCACTTTTAGTACTACTACAGTCACCCTCTATTTAGAATAAAACTTCAAGTTTTTTATATTACAAAAATGTACTATCTGCATAGGAAAAGGGAGCGTAAATTATCCCCGATAAAATAAAACTATGGGCCTTATTTATCAAGGTATAGCGCCAGGTAGTGTCTCACTAGCGCCAGGTAGCGCCAGCTATCGGCGGCTACCGACTCCAGAATGCCAGGCTGCGAACACAATCACGCATTTATCACGCTAAATGAGGCTAGCGCCGGCGAGAGCGTCAGCTAGCGCGGGATTCATCATGTTGCAGACTTCAGCGAACAGCGCCGCTGCTATTCCCATCACAGCGCCAGGTATGACCTCTCGCTACCTGGCGCTCTCCAATGCATTTCAATGGAGCAATCTTTAAATATTCATAATTAATTGATATTAATGTTTTTTTTTTTTTTTTTTTTTAAATGTCAAAAATTCGGTGACCACTTCTGCAATGATTTTTTTTTTTTTTAAGGTAAAAAAAATAAAAAACAAAATTTGTGCAGAATTGATATTACAGGTCTGATATTAATGTATTCATATTACAAAATGTTTAGAAAAACTTGTTTATTATTTTTTTCCAAAAATAAGGTTGTTTGGGGGTTAAAAAACTACTTTTAACACATCGCCGCCAGCGCTCTGGGGTTTAACCCTTTCGCTGCCAGCCTACCTGCAGCATTTGCCACTCCCTGTTGCCAGACGATGTTTCACTATTTTGCGCTACACATGTTCAACTGTCATTTTTGAAAGGATTTCCAGGGATTTCCCAGGAAAATTATATATTGTTTTTTTCAACAGAGTCTGGGCTTTAACATGAAATGTCTTGTTTGTATTTTTTAGGTGTATTCTCAATATTTTTGGGTGAAATGTGTGAAAAAAAATAAAAAAATAAATATTTTTTTACAATTTGTAGAGTTTTTTTGTAATAAAAAATGTAAGTTTGTCAATAAAATCTTATTGCGTGAGAAACCCCAATTTCTCCCGGTTACAGCGATACCACATATGTATAGGTAGACACCCTTTCCTGCCCAGAAGCCTTTTATAGCTGCTGGATGACAAATGGTTAATTAAAAAAAAAAATGACATAGGGTCCCCCTTCCCGGGGAGGGGGACCCCATTTTTTTTGGGATTTTTAAGGGTTAAAAACCCTTAAAAATCCAAAAAAAAAAATGACGTGGGGTCCCCCTTACCCAAAGTAACCAGCCCGGGACCAGCTATGGGGGCTTGTAGGCACAGAGTGGGGGGGCCAGCTTTGGTGGCCCCCCCACCCTGCAGCCTACGAGCCCACATAGCCTATGTGGGCCCGGGCTCTTCTGCCCCCCCCTGGCCTTTGGGGAGGCAGGTAATGGGGGTGCGGGGGTTAATGGCAAGTCACCCGCTAGGGCAGGTGACTTGCCACCCCCCCAGCCTTGTGAACTGGTATAAGGGGTCTCATGGACCCCTTACCAGCTCACAAAGGGTTAATGTGAAAAAAAAACACCACACAATAATAAAAAGTATTTTATTAGAAAAAAAAAAATTTTTTTTTACTGTACTTACCTGCGATTGCAAGCTCTTGTCCCTCGCCGCTCAGCTGACAGATGCCGGTGATCGGCATCCAGAGAAGGAGAAGGCAGGAGATCAGAGGATCTCCTGTCACCTCCTTCCCCAGCGCCGATCACCGGCATCTGAGAAGCTGAGAAAGCTGAAGCCCGTTCGGGGCCGGGATGACTTCATAAGCCCCGCCCCCAAGGGGGCGGGGCTTAGAGGCAAGATGGCGGCCGCCATCGAGAAGAAGAGAGGAGAGAGCCTCCCAGGCTCTCTCCTGAAGATCGGTAAGTCCTGGGGGGGGATCGGAGGCCCCCCAGGTGAAGAGGAGGGACAGCGGGAGCCAGCGCACACACAGGTAAGTGAATGTCATTTTTATTTTATTTTTTTTTTTACAGTTAGAAGCTGCTGCTGCAGAAGCGGGGGGGGGGCGGCCTATTCCGGGGGCTCTCCTGGAGCCATCCGACCCCCCACGGGGGATCGGATGGCACCAAATTAAAGAGGAGACCCGGCCGGATCCAACAAGGGGTCAGGTGAGTATTTTTTATTTTTACTTTTTAAACTAGAAGCGGGGAAAGTCAAGCACGTAACACCTACGGGCTTGGCACTTAAGGCCCAGCCAAGCCAGCACGTAGGTGTTACGTGCTTGGCAACAAAAGGGTTAAACAAGCATTTCACAGCGCGAGAATTTTTTGAGCGTGATTTGTTAATGAATATGCTGGGAGCCGTTCGCTATGGCCATTCGCTGTCATGCGCTCCCATACAGCGCGGAACCTGTCATATAGCGACTCCTCACCCAATATTCAACATTACCGCACACCGACTGAGTCGCTGTCAACAACCGAACAACGGCCAAGCACAGCGAATACTAGCCGGCGCTGTGAAAATCACGCTACTGTCGCTCATCTGTCGCTACCTGGCGCTATTAATAAATCGGCCTCTAATTTGTTGATCATTTATTTATTAATTATCTGCAGCTGATAGCAAAGCCAGATAAAACACCCATTGTAGAGTGAACATTAGCCAAGCTTTTTACTGGGCAAAACTTTGAAAATATTTGGTATTGGATAAATTTACCAAATTATACAACTAGAGCATTGGACTACCAGGATGGGGGCATGACAAACCAGTTCACTGCTCCAGTATTGCTGCATCTTTCAGGGAGCCTTATTTAAGAAGTGTCAGCGCCACATTTTGCCACTCAGCATCTGATTTTAGAATTTAAAAAATCAGCAGCGCCTATGCGTTCGCCAGCTAGCATCTTATTTAACACTGGCACCAAAACGGTTGTAGGGCTGTGTGCTCCGGTTGAAACTTGGAGCTGCAGGTCAAGATCCTATAGAGCACAATGGGCAGAACTGGACTGAAGTGTTTAATGCTTATAATTAATATTAAACACATGTATTTGTACAGAACTTGCATTGTGGCTTGTCAGTAATTGAAAACAAATATTTTAATAATTATTTTAATGGCTTCTTTTGCTTTACAACTAAAATGCAGCCTAAATGTACTGTAAAGTTTGTCCCCATCAGTGATTTCTTGTAACTGTAATGATGAAACACTGGAAAAATGCAGCACCAAAGATTTCAAGGAGGGAAAAAACATAAATAGGATATTGAGCACCAGAGAAATTGTGGTCCAAAGTGGCGCTAACTGGCGCTAGAATAATTGGCAGGCAGGTACAACAGGCATTGACATAGGCCAGCCAATACCTACTGCAAGAATCAAAGTTAATTGCGACTGCTAGCGCCAATGAAGTCCACAGCACCGCGTCATGCCAGAACTCCGGAACTAGCACTATAGCCACAAGAAAGATGCTAAATCTTGCACATCATAAATAAGGCCCTAAGTAATGCTTGCCGGTGTGCATGCTAACCTCAGGCGTGTGTGCAGCAGCTTGATCAAAGAAACCAAGTTCATAAAGTGTATGTTGGTTCTTCTGCTAAGGGGAGCGTGATTAACTAGTTCATTGCTCTTGTGTCTTTCTGATACCTGGCAGTGTGCAAACCTTAGGCTTGGTTGCAGATGCTTGGCCAAAAGTTTATAGTGTTCATAAGTATTCTACTGACAGGAAGCATAGTTAACCAGCCTGCTGCTACAGTGTTGCTACATATGATAACTTATGGTTGGAAATGGAAATGGTAATCTTAGGCTTGTGTGTAGCAAAGGAGAACCAGTTCATGGAGTTTATTAGAGTTCTTCTCCTGATGTGATATCTAAATAATAAGTCCATTGCGCCAGTGTTAATGCATTATTCTAATGGATGCTTGGCAGAGCCTATGGTAACCTTAGGCTCGTGTGCAGCAACTTACCCAAGAAAACCCAGTTCAAGTTCTTGAAGGTTCTTTTGCTCGTGGGAAGCATCAATGCAACTCATACCAGTGTTAGTTTGGGGAGGAACATTCTGCCCCCATAGACACCCATTTTTACCTGCATTGTGCTCTGTTCTGTGAGCTTGTGCTGCCTTTATGGTTGAGCTTTTGTTGCTCCTAAACATTCTACATCCTTGCTGACAGAAGGGTCATGCTTGGCAAGTCTAACGAGACGATAAAGGGGTAAAATGAGTTGTTGGGAAGATGCCATTTTATGAGGGTGGAGTGATAAATCAATGTAAATGTTTATCGAAGGGCTTTGATTGCATGACAGTATGCTTGATTTTACTCTCATGCTCACCTGTAACTATTGGCCAATACACAGATTATTCTTTCCTTAAACGGGGTGTCCTTATACTTTGCGTCTATTCACGGTTGTGTGTAATACTACAAAAGAGTTAATGTCTTGGCTGAATGTCTTTAAGCAAGTTAGAGGGAGGGAGGGAAGAGGCTTGAGATTCTCCTGTGCATGTCCCTTACATCCTGCCCTCGCACCCTGGCTAAAGGAAAGTAATGGAAGAGTATTGATTTCCGCCTGTTAATGAATTGCTCAGCTTTTGAGAATTGCATTCTTAATCACCCCCTCCCCTTCTCTACCACAATCTCCAATGTCACACTGGAGGCCTGTAAACAGAGTGAGAACATCTTTCGTACCTAAAACATTAGCGCAGCCACACACTACTCAACACAACTACATTGTGTACTTACTCTTAGATTGCCTGTCGAAAAAATCAGAACATATAGTCACATTGCCAGCTGAAAGGGAAAATGGCTTCTGAGTAAATGCCTGTTCTTTATAGTACACTCTTCTTTTTACATTTCTGAACAAATATACTATAAGAGGGTACAGCATGTTTTTTTTCTGGGGAATTCAGGCCTTGACCTGGTTCATTTTTTTATTACAGGATACAAAGATTTCAAAATAGGAATGGAGTGAAAGCCTTTAGACACTTCAACTGGACTTGCTTCCTCCCTGGGAAGTCTGGGAGGCTGTGGGTCTACATTAAGAATAAAGACCCCCCCCCCCCTCTCAAAGCCCTGCATTCTGTCATATGTTGTGCAGGGAACCGAGGCTAAAACAGGGAAGTTAGGAAAGCTGTAGGTCTGTTTTAGGCATAAAGACCCCCCTCTCACAGCCCTTCATTTTGTCATATATTGTGCAGGGAACCAAGGCTAAAACACGGAAGTCAGGGAGGCTGTAGGTCTGTATTAAGCATAAAGACCCCCCCTCTCGCATATATCTTGTCATATATTGTCATATATTGTGCAGGGACCCGAGGCTAAAGCACACCATGGCTGGCGGCACCTCCAATACTCAGGAAACGCCAGCCTTGATCCAGTTGAAAGGATAAAATATCCACATTTATTGTTCCATACAAAACTTCTTTAAAATCATTCTATCCATAGATGCAAGTCAGAATACAGCATAAGGGAGCAGGTTAGTAGCCAACGCGTTTCGGGCACAGACTCAGCCCTTAATCATGACACAACTGCCTGATCCCATAAAGCACATTTAAATAGTCAAAATATGCATGTGTTTCTCATTATTATATTATTTTTCACCTGATTTATATTGATCCAATTAGCTCTGGGTGTGAGATAATGAGAAACACATGCATATTTTGACTATTTAAATGTGCTTTATGGGATCAGGCAGTTGTGTCATGATTAAGGGCTGAGTCTGTGCCCGAAATGCGTTGGCTACTAACCTGCTCCCTTATGCTTTATTCTGACTTGCATCTATGGATGGAATGATTTTAAAGAAGTTTTGTATGGAACAATAAATGTGGATATTTTATCCTTTCAACTGGATCAAGGCTGGCGTTTCCTGTTTATTCTATGCATGTGAATTGAGCACTTACAGCCGTGCCTCGTCCCATGATCTCTTTGCATACAAAGGTAATGGATGCCTGCAGGTGAGGCTGATCATCATTACTTTTGCAGGGCACCTCCAATACTAGGCGCTTTGAAAGTGTGTGTTGTGTTTTCGGTCCTCTGCAGTAATAGGCTTTCCCTTGGCACCCCATAGGTGTATATTTGATTTTTGATTTTGAGATCAAGGACAAATTTTAAATCCATTACTTCCCTCATCTTGTATTTGGCTGCAGCCTGACTAAAATGCTGATTTTTGTTCTCAACCTAACTCAACTCAAGCTCCTAACTGGCAAAGCAGCCAGCTTGGGTCACATGGTCAGTGTTAATCTAAAACTTCTAGATTCTATTCTGCATAACTGCATGGAAGCGGCTCAGCCCAGCTTATAAAAACCCAGTCCCACAGTCAAAATTGCCTCACATATTTGCGCAATCCTCCTTTATTACTAGTAGAAAGCCATCAGCTGTGATGACTCATTGCTCTGTTGCACAGCAGAAGGAAAGGTAACATTTTAGAGGATACATATGTTTACACTGACTGAATGGTGTATGTAAATCCAGATTCCTCAGTAAACAGTGATAAAGAAACTTTGTTGCAGCTTTGCCCTCACACACACATCCCTGCATTTGGCAGAAAAATTAACTTGTGGGGTGCTTGCTTTAACATTATTGAAAGCTGTTTTTTTTAAAAGGGGGTTGGTTTTCCCCTCTTTGGCCTCCACTTCTGTTCTTCTCCCTATTTCCTTTATCAATCTCTCAGTCGTTTTCCCTTTCTTTTCCTGCCAGTATGTTCCCCTAAATCTGCCAGTTCCCCCCTGCCAGTGTATAAACCAGTTCAGGCCCCCTAGAGTTAAAAATGCCTGGTACAGGTGCGTGGCACCAGCCAGAAATACCTCTGTGTCCCACACATGTATCGTGGGATTGTTGGTAAGGTAAAAAAAAAGGCGATCTGGGGATTTCAAGAGGAACTGGCTGGTCCTAGTCTTTTAAAGTTTTTTAATTTTTGTGTTCTTTATCAAACCACATTGCCGCTTGCTCAGCCTGTATCTGACTCTACTTGCCCTCTTTTACAGAATTCCTAGCCTGGCATTATTACCATTGCAGTTGTTAATTTTGACTCTAAGGCCTCGATTTAATAAGAGTTGAAAAAAATTCTCATGGTAGTAAAAAAAATCAATTCATGAGAAAAAAGCCCGAGAATGTCTCTGTTACTGAATCACCAGCTAAAAAGACAATGAAAGTCAATGGAAGCTTTTACTACAGTGTAGAAAGGAGTAAACAGTTCTCTACTTTTCTTAAAGTGGACCAACACCCAGGATTTTGACTTTCCTGGGTTTTGGTCCACTTTGGTGGGGCACCCCGATCGGGGGTGCCCCGCTGTCTGAAACCCCCCAGAAAGCCCCAAAAAACGCACCTCTCCCCGCTCCCACGTGACCGCGCCAGCCAATCACAGCGCTCAGAGCCGCTGTGGTATGCGCGTCCAAGGCCGCCTGGACGCGCATACCAGCTCAGCTGGCTCTGAGCGCTGGAGGCCGCGTCTCGCGCTTCCCTCTAACAGGGAGCGCGCCTGCACCGGCCATTCACAAACGGCCGGCACGGGTGCACGCCCTGCTAGAGGGAAGCGCGAGACGCGGCCGCGGCTCGCGCATGCGCCGATGGAACGGGGCTGAGGTAAGGTTTGTGGGCCTCCTGGGGCGTTCCTCCCCGCGGGACATCCCGATTTCGGATGCCCCGCGGGGAGGGATCTGATCGGTCCGGGAATCTTATAGATTTCCGGGCCGATCCCCCCTGGGTGTTGGTCCACTTTAAGAGTAAAAAAGTACCATTGACTTTCATTGTTTTCGTAGCTGGTGATTCAGCAACAGTGAAATTCTCAGTTTTTTTTCAATGCCTAAGTCCGTTGCCAACTTGGCTTAACCAGAAGCTTAAAACACACACAGATATATATATATATATATATATATATATATATATATATATATATATATATATATGAAAAACAACAGCTATTCACCAGAAACTCATGAACAATAGGGTTGATTCAGAGAGACAAAAAAAGACTTCCGTTTTTGTGTCGATCTGTTTTTTTTTAAATGTTCCCGATCTCGTATGAGTGTACGAGCGATTCTATGCATGCATTGCAAGCCTTCTGTAAAGTCTTCGTCCGTTCGTATGCCAGAGTATGAGTACAAGAATGTCACTTTCCAGCGTTAGTTTTCCGTTTTATTTTCTCATGTTACAACGTCGGCTTTTGTTTTTGTCCTTTTCCCATCGTCTCCTCCCACGAATCCTTTACGTTTCCCGTTAGATTCTGATTTCCTTTTTCAATAACTAATCGTCCAGACCAAAATCCTTACGATCTTACTCCTGCGCACTACAAACTTAACTCATTAAAGTGCTCCCCTACATATTTGGGTCACTCACTTCTGCTACAATGCTTAGCTAAATCACTTTGCACTTTCCTACATCTTCCATGTATGACCTCTAAAACTCACCCAAACCACTTTGCGCTTTCCTTCTTCTTCCATTTCTGACCCCTAAAACTCACCCAAACCACTTTGTGCTTTCCTTCTTCTTCCATTACTGACCCCTAAAACGTACCCAAACCACTTTGTGCTTTCCTTCTTCTTCCATTTCTGACCCCTAAAACTCACCCAAACCACTTTGCGCTTTCGTTCTTCTTCCATTTCTGACCCCTAAAACTCACCCAAACCACTTTGCGGTTAGGTTCTTCTTCTATTTCTGACCCCTAAAGCTTACCCAAATCACTTCGCGGTCTCATTCTTCTTCCATTTCTCACACCTAAAGCATATCCAAATCACTTTGCGGTCTCATTTTTCTTCCATTTCTCACACCTAAAGCTTACCTAAATCACTTCGCGGTCTGGCGAATCTTCATATCTAAATTTTGTGTTTTGCATTCGTTTTGTGGTAACCAACCCTTAATGAATGTATTTAGAAAAGGAAATGACACAGAGACATTTTTTTTTAATAATCTTAAATGGCATTTTTCAAGTGCCTTTTTTTTAAGTAAAATTGTTTCAACAAATTTACAACTTTGTTTATATATTTTTTTTATTTTAAAAAATATAAAACTTTTAACAGATTTTAAATTTTTAAAATAACATAAAAACGTAGTAAAATATATACATAGCAATGGCAGGCCACATAACATTATTCTTCCCCCAACGAGTCGCGCAGCTCCTGCATCTCGCCCACCAACTGAAGGACCCTGACGCTCAGTTGTGCCACTCTGGCACGTGTGGTCCCTGTTAAAAAATGTAAAATACATTATTTGTATAACCTTGTTGGGGTCATACTGCAGTGCCCCCCCTGTATGGTCCAAACACCTAAATCTGGACTTCAAAAGCCCGAAGGCCCTCTCCACCACGGCCCGGGTTTTGCAGAGGGCCCGATTATAGAACTCCTGGTCCGCATTCTGCGAGCGAAGAACGGGCGTCAGGAGCAAGGGCAGGAGCGGATATCTTGAATCCCCTGAAAGAATTTTAAAATACTAACATAAAATACACATTCTAAGCAACAATATTGTTTAACATGTCATCAAGGGCTAAAAACAGCCATAGGTTAAGACATGGGTTATCAACTATATTCATTGCCATACAGTGAAAATGGATTGATGGAATGTGAGCAAACTTACCCAGGAGCCATCCACCAGATTATTCTCCTGACTCAAACTGACGAAATAAGCCGGAGCTCTGCAATATATACGCATCATGGGACGACCCTGGATGTCCTGCAAGAACACTGAGGAATCGCATATCCGGACCAAACACTGCTTGTATGTTGTGCGAATGGCACATCTTGTGGTTCCTGCAACCAAATATAAAATAATTACACAAAGCCAAGGTAAACAACTAAAACAATAACTCCAACAACAAATTAAGATTCAAGTTCAACAATCCAAATATAAATAACAAAGGACATAAGTCTAAAAAAATGTACCAATTATTTAGATGTGGGGGAAAATAAAGGTTTACATGCTAAGGACTAATTAAGGTCAGCACTAAAATGCTTCTATAAGGCATACATGAAATGTATTGATTCAGGTATGCATAGCTATACAATTTATGGGCTCGGCCATGCTGATACATGCAATGCCTTGGAGCTGAAGGCGCTCAGACTCCTCCACATAGTTGCAAAACATGTTCAACAATAGCAATCCGAGTCCTCAAAGGTCCCGTAAGTGAAGCGGAAAAGAATACGCTTTATAGGGCGGCGGTCCATCGGCAATCAGGTCTCTGAATCACACAGAAACCCATCCCAATAACGTAAGTTATGAATATGAAGTAACGCAAATGTTCAGATTTAGATCCAAAAATGAGACGAACTAACACAAATGATCAGATTTAGATTCGTCCATCGAAAGCGCATATACGCATTAGTGGGAACGAACGTACGAATGGAAAATGGAACGTAAAAACCAAATAAAATGACAAATGAAAAAAAACACACAAAAACATACACAGACAGCTACAAAAGTCCAGACAAATGTGTCTCTGAATCGAGCCTAATGTTTGTACTCTTGAACACATTAATATAAATAACATTGCGGTGCAGCACCATTTTGGAACGTAGATAGAAATAAGACAGATTTAACATGTCAATCAGGGTCAGACCTTGCTTTTGCATATAGCCCGAGCAATGAATTGTGAAAAACTGAACTGACCAGCATGCCCAATGACTTTGAGTGTTTCTTAATCCATGAATTGGACTATACCTGCTGCCATGCAGACACCCAGGTAGAGAAACTATGAGGATGTATGAGAAACATGTGGACCACCATAGTTGTATATTTGTATTTATGACATTTAATGTCCACTTATTAATCACTAAAGACGAGATTACATTTTAAACCTGTGACCCTAGAAGTCAGTAAGTCATTTATGTGAGATTCTCAAAACAAGCGGCTGCATAACAGAGATGGTGACTGACATGCTTATTTCATAGATATTTCGTTTTAGAAGTAAAACTGCCCTTATTAATCAGTGGAAGAGTGTTCTTCACCAGAGAGTTGGCTGAGGACAATTTGGCAAGCTTTAATAAATTCTCTGAGTTGAAACAAAACCTTTAAACAGTTTTGAAAAGTGGCAGATTAATTTTTTTCACATGATTAATTCTCAAGCCGTCGGAGGAGGAGTTCATTATCTTTTTTTTATCATCTTTTCTTTTCACAATTACTAGAAATGTCATTTCGACCGTCAAGTACAATGGACATCACATGTCTCTGAAAACAATATTTAAATGACGCCATCAGCCATGCGCCTGAAAGTGGTTTATCACACATCAAATTTCTTCATTACTGCCCCGTTGATGCTGTTGTTTGATGAATTGCAACTTGATTGTTAGTGTAGTTCTCAAGTCTACCTGATAATAGAGTATCTCCTAGAATAAAGTGATCACAACTATATAGAATTAATAAATGGACAGTCCAGGCAATGGCAATAATAAGACAGTCTGTCCCTTGTGCCTCTCCTCTATTACCTGCAGTGTGCTGTAGATGCTGTACCTTTCTTTTCCATTCCTCAATGATCACCTCCAAATGTGGTCACATGGCCACCCCCAACTTGAGTAAATTGTCAGGCTTGCTCATGCGGAATGCACTGAGAGGCAGGGGTGGCCATGTGACCACATTCGGAAAGTGGTAGTGGATGTCGAAGCTGCCTGATAACTCTAGGGATTCCCAGTGAAGCCTTATCCTGGGGTATAGATACCCCTCCCTTCGACGGGAGTGATCAGAGCCTGGCAAGATGCCAGCCTGTAAGTAAGAGGACTTCAAAGGCGCCAGACAGCTGTAGGCTGTGGCGCTGGATGAATATGGCAGAGGTAAGTATAATTAAAAACTACAGTACAATGTCTGTGGACAGGTGTGCATGGAGTCCAGGACCCAGATCTCTAGAACAGCTAGGTATTGATCCATACATTTTGCATGGATCCATTAGGACTGTCCTATGTTTTGTTTTTTCTCGTCTCTTCTATTCCAGGGCAGCACCATCAGCAACACGTGGGTTAACCTTAGCTGTAGGCGGGGACTGTAAAAAAAACAAACTAAGCTTCTCCCAGCCTATATAGGGCAGGCTGTGGCCAGACACCTCCAGTACTTTTCTTGCAGTCAACGGGACTATGAAGAGATTAAAGCTGAGCTAGGCTGCTAGCATGGGGGGGGGGGGGGGGGGCGGGGAGGGCCCCTCTCCTCTCTCTTTCAGCATGAGGAACCGCCATTTTGACAAGGTGCCCGAGGCTCCTCCTGCTCCTGGGACACCCCCTGTCGTTGCCGCTGGCCTTCTCTGCTTCTGCAGAACTTCTGTCAACTGAGGATTGTTCCAGCGAAGCTGCCGCCCCGTGGTGTTTTCTCTCTGGTCAGGTAGGGCTCACCTGGGGGCACATCTTCTTGCCTCATCAGATCGGAAATCTTAGTCTGATGTGTGTTTTTTGTCTTCCAGGGTAGAGGTCTGGAAGGTGCTGCATCCGTTCCTTGTGGGTTGATGTCATTTGTCGGGCGAGGTTATTTCTTTCTGTGTAGGGCGGGCAGGTTGGGCCACAGGCAATAGGCAGAAAGGTGTGGGGCCTAGCACAGCAGCTGTACTGGCTAGCCATAAGAGTGACCATCTTACCATGTCAGAGGCACCGGGGTTTTGTACTTTAATGGAGGATGTTGCTCTCTGTTCCATGGGCCAGAGGCCACTGACACCTGTGCACAAGTTGCACTGCAGTCCTTGTGGCTCCTTACTCAGTTGGCAGGTTCCGTACCTCCGCCAGACCGTCCTGTTTCCCCTGCAGCTTCTAGCTCAGACTCCTCTGAATGGGATACCCCCTACGGGGGCCTGCCGGGTCAATCCTTGCACCAGGATCTGCCAGCCGATGGGGTCTAGTCTGAGGAAGTGGCGGTTGGTGGCACCTTTGGAGAGTATGGTCAGTAGCCTTGGTCCCTGAGGCATCCCGGGTCAGTCTCCGTACGAGCAGGCAGGAAAGTTACTGCTAAGTGCAAGCACACTCAGGCGGAGTCATCTAACAGGAATTATTTCATGGTACAAACAAGCTAAGACTTTTGGGTGTCTTTCACCTTATTTCCCATTAGACAGATGATGCGATGTAAGAAAAAAACAATATATGACAATGATGGTAAATGACATCTCCCTGACACTGGCTTCATTTTTAGAGGCGTTTGCCTTGGGTATTGTGGCATTCAAAGGGTTAGCGAACTGCAGTGAAATGCTAAACACGATGTTAAGAGGCTTCCTGCAATTTGCAATAAGATATGTACATGTGTATATATAACATGTGTCTTGGTTTCTTCTTTTTACCTGGCTGATCCCAATTATAGCTTAATTAGAGACAATCTTTGGAAATGGATTCATGGTAATAAACAGATTGAACTGAGGAATCGGCTCAGTAAAAAGTTCAAAATTAATAAGTGGCAGATGTGGTAGCGTAATTTGTATTTGAACATACACACTGTGATGGCTGGGGAGTTTTAGTAATTATTTTTTTTTTTAATTTACATATCTAAACTTTTAAGTGGAATTCTAATCATACCTCGTGCACATCTGAATAAGGAAGAACTCCCTATTCCCAGCAGCTGTGTGCCTGGCTTGCAGTGTGCGCTGAGCTGTGTCTGTTCTTCCAGAGTGCCTTTAGCTTAACATTTGGTAAGTCTCCTTGTGGTCTCCTCTCCAAACCCTGCTTTCCAGACTCTTCTTTGAACTGTAAGAGCAAGGTAGGGTGAAAACTTTGAACCTGTGCTAGTACACTGGTGCCGCCAACATTTTGTAAAATCAGAGTTTTTTAATGTCGGAAAACGTATTCTTTATATCTATGAAAGCAGCACAGGGCTCTCCTCTCTCTTGTAGATCTTGGTGTACAGACTTGATGTATAGTTAACAAATTGCAGACAACATGCATAACACACCTTGTTTTCTAATATAAGGAAAAATATAAAAACTACCAGATAAGCTCCACACCTTGAGGGCATCATTTTGACACCAAAAATATACACTTACCAAAAATGCTATGGACGTTCCTTCAAGTGGTCTTTGGGCCTTATTTATCAAGGGATAGCGCCAGGTAGTGTCTCACTAGCGCCAGGTAGCACCAGCTATCGGCGGCTACCGACTCCAGAACGCCAGGCGGCGGACACAATCACGCATTTATCACGCTAAATGAGGCTAGCGCCGGCGAGAGCGTCAGCTAGCGCGGGATTCATCATGTAGCCGACTGCAACGAACAGCGCCGCTACTAATCCCATCACAGCGCCAGGTATGACCTCTCGCTACCTGGCGCTCTCCAATGCATTTCAATGGAGCAATCTTTAAATATTCATAATTAATTGATAATAATGTTTTTTTTTTTTTTTTTTTAAATGGCAAAATTTCTGTGACCACTTCGGCAATGTTAGATATTTTTTTAAGGTTAAAAAAAAAAAATATATATTTGTGCTGAATTGATCTTACAGGTCTGATATTAATGTATTCATATTACAAAATGTTTAGAAAAACTTGTTTAATTTTTAAATCAAAAAATATGCTTGTTTGGGGGTTAAAAACTACTTTTAAGCCATCGCCGCCAGCGCTCAGGGGTTTAAACAAGCATTTCACAGCACGAGAATTTTTTGAGCGTGATTTGTTAATGAATATGCTGGGAGCCGTTCGCTCTGGCCATTCGCTGTCAGGCGCACCCATACAGCGCGGAACCTGTCAAACAGCGACTCCTAACCACGTATTCAACATTAACGCACACCGACTGAGTCGCTGTCAACAAGCGAACTACGGCCAAGCACAGCGAATACTAGCTGGCGCTGTGAAAATCACGCTACTGGCGCTCATCTGTCGCTACCTGGCGCTATTAATGAATTGGCCTCCCCGGCTCGGGCATTTAGAACATTGTCAATTAAAAATGGCTCATGTCCTTTGTAATAAGCTGAAGGCAGTGCCAGAAAGACTGCTGCGTGCCTTGAAGACTTTTTGCGGTCATATGGAAGTCCAGAAACTTATATAAAAATGTAACTTCTACTAATTACAAGAAATTGAATCCCCAAATAACTAATGGTCTTTTACGAGTGTCTTTTAAATAGCCTGTAAGGCAGAATCTGCTCTTACCTCCCAGCCCACAAGCTTGATCCCTCATCAAAAACAAAAGAACCCGGCTCACCATTGCCCAAATCAGCTGGTGGCAACCAGTGGTAGGGATCGCTGCCGCAAATCCCATGAAAAATCGGAGGAAAAGAGAATATCCAACTGGATCCATATGCTGAGGGAAGTTAAAACATAACTTTTTATTGTAGAGAATAAAATTCAAGTGAATCCATGAATCTGGGCTTTCCAAACGGTGATGCGTTGCAGGTCACATGGGCCCTTTGTTGAGCGGGCTGATCCCTGTATATTTCATATTGATTATCAAGCACTGTCATCAGTACTGTGGGTATTAGTGGAGGGAAGAATGGCAGTGGCTGTGCACCAAGAACACATTCAATCTATTGGTCCTCCTCTATTCTGTCTGCTGGAGGATGACTATTGCATTTGTTTAAAGGAATGAGAAATAAGTGTAAGCTTGTGGAACGCTGGAAGTGAAAATATAGGTTTCATTTTTAAAATTATGGACAACTTGTTTCCTTCATGCACTGTACTTTTCTTTTTTTTGCTTATCTGTTATCAGGAATATTAAAAATAATTTCTTAGATAATTGCTTAAAGGAGCAGTATCGCGAAATTTGCATTAAAAAAGAGAAATAATTAAATAGCCACACAATAGCTTTTAACATGTGTATAAATAATCTGGCGATAGAAAAAAGAAAAAATATCTGTCTTTCTTTTAAATGGTATAATGACAATGGCTCAGTCCATTTGCTGAATAGGGGGATCTGCTGGGTTGTATTTAGTGAGCTGCTTCATTTAGCCCACTGGTCTCCTAGCAACACTTTACCTCAGAGGCTGACACTGTAATCAGTGGTAACGGCTGTGTGTGTGTGAGGTGCTGCTTTTGTTATGAGACCAGGTGACTCAAATGTGTAAAATCTATACAAAATAAACTAAACTGACTGAAAATAACTGAAATTCTTCTTTGAATAACTGTGCAGGAAAATCTAAAGGTATTAAAGTGGAACAAAACCCTGAGTTGCCGACCCTAAAGTCTATAAGACCCGACCATTGACCTTCCCCCTTGGGCATTCTAAATCAGGATGCCCACTGTGTGAAACGACCCCTGGATAACCACAGATCCCCCCATTTTTCTGGCGCGCTCACGCAGATAGTCATTTAGACAGGCCGGGCGGCCAGGAAGGTTACTGCTAAGGCTCCCCATCTGCGTGCAAACAGAGCTGATTGGATGAGAGCCCGCGCATGCGCTGTGGGACAGGAAAGGTACGTTTTCACAGGCGAAGTCGGGATGCCCCTAGGGGCACAAAACAAAACTCCAGATAGTGAAAATCCTGGGTTGGGCTTTGCTCAAA
Organism: Gastrophryne carolinensis; assembly: GCA_027917425.1. Taxonomy (NCBI): domain Eukaryota; kingdom Metazoa; phylum Chordata; class Amphibia; order Anura; family Microhylidae; genus Gastrophryne; species Gastrophryne carolinensis. The sequence continues at coordinate 134,867,631 of CM051244.1, forward strand.
ACACACAAAGCTGAAAGAAAGAGAAAATGGTAAACTGAAAGATTCTGCAGCAGAGCCAACATGAAGGGAAAACTGTCAAAATCAGCTAAATTACTTCTAGAGCTTTTCTCTCTGTTTTAGATATATAAGTTCTGGCCAGGCAATGTTGCAATGTTGTTATCTTATGCTGGACGGCTGCCAGCACTGAACAGCTGATACTTTGATACATTGTTTCTCCCCTCTCCTCAGCATGGAACAGGCCAGAGTGTCGGACCCGACACTCAAAAGACATAAACATGAGCTATTAGTCTCCAGCTGCACAACACACACATATTTTTCTAAATTTGTAATTATTACTCCAACACCTACCTACATTCAAAGTATCATTTAAATATAAGTCGCCAAGAAAATTCGCGATACTGCTCCTTTAAGTGGTTTCCTTTAACCCTTTAGACGCCAAACCCGTGGAATTCATGTGGTTGCCTCTCCAACCGTTAACTGTCAGCCACATGAATTTCAGGTTCCTGACATTTTCTTCCTTTTTTTTGAAAGAAAAAAAATAGACCCTCCTCGGTCTGGGATACAGCACTGGGGTCTCCTCTTTGGTGCTCACATCTGGCTGTGGGTGTGCCATTCAGAAAGGCCTGGCGAGGGTATGTGCCCCAGATAAAGGTATGCTGGGAATGTGGACGCAACACCAAGAGGAAGCGAGGGCTCTGGGAAGAGGTGCGTAAGTTTGCCGATCTGGGGTATTTTACACAGAAGGAAATACCCAGTTTGGGATGCCCCCATAAAGAGGGAGACCCCCCCTCGAGTCTTATAGATAGGGATTTTCCAAGTGTAAAAAAACTATGATTGGTTGCATACCTGGCATGCAGAAGAAAATTAATGTTGCCGAGATCCAGCCCATATTTTTTTCACTGTAATGTGGACTTATAGAAGAAAGCAGTAAAAGACAGACACGCAGTAAAAGGCAGCCACCCTCCTCTGCACACACAAGCATTGTTGTGTCCCATACAGTCTGATGCAATATGGGGGGGGGGCTAGGTCATGAATACAGAAAATCCAAGAGCTGGGCTACAGCTTTATTCAGCAACACACAAGGATGAATCAGGTAAACAAACAATTATTGTGCACTTAGCCTGGAAAATCCCTTTCTTCATGCTTGTCACTAACTATGGCACTGGGCACCCCCCATTCAGCTTCAGCAGTGTGCTAGACCATCACAATCCAAACTAGCAGTAAGGGGTCTGCGAGCCACATGGGGTTCCCAAGCTATACAGAGTGGAGACCCCCATTTTTAATGAAACTGATCCTGTGTGTGGGGAAATCAGTCAGTGTGTGGGAGGCTCAATCAGTTTGCTACTTGCTGTCAAAGGTACTGTTTATCATGTGATCATTCAAGGAGCAGATCCTATGCGGATGGATTTTTTTTTTATTAAAACCAAATTCAGTACATGTTTTTAATTGCCAAACCTAAAAAAAATGTTGGAAGATGGACTCTACGATATGGATGTGGAATAAAATTTGGTTGTGCTTATATTGTATGTCATATAACTGAAGATACCAGAAATGTGGTCTGATGTTAGGGCTGGGTTTGGTGTTTTCTCCGCTTGTAAGTACAAAGCTGCTAGAAGCTAGATTAAAACAGAGATATGGATTTGGATTTAAAATAGTGCGTGTATATATTATTGGAACATTTTATTGAATGTGTATTGTGCTGGTAAAAAGGAACCAGAATAGTCTTCTATTTTGAGGTTGGTTTTCACCCCAGCTATTGGCCATCCATGTGACCACCCATGTAGGAACAATTGGGGAAAAACCCGGCAGTTTGTCCTGATGTCCTAATTTGGGGACAGAGGGACAAGTGCCTGTTTTAAGCTGAGGTAGTTTAGGCCCATTAGAGGATGTCCCTTAGTTTCCTCTCATAGTGTGTGTTCTAGGGTAGTGATAGTTAGTACTGCAGTACATATGGCATACAAAAAATATAATTAGATTTATTCTTTCTAGAGATCACATAGTTCATTCTTAAACAATATTGGCTTTTTTACATAATTCATAGGCATCCAATTGATGGTAAACACAACCATTGTGCTAAACCTAAATACAGTTCATAGCTAACATTTGGTCTAGTTTTAGTTTGTAGCAAGTTCTCAATTTGTAGCAAGTTGAAAATATGCAAATGGCCTCTTACATACGCGTTTCGCAAATCTTAGCTTCTTCAGTGTAATTAGCCATTGTGTAATCTGTGATACATATAATAAATCAGTTTATCCCATATATTAGTATTAGTAACAACTTATGAGTAAAACAATGTTCTGTTTAATTCAATTGTAGTGTTTGCGTACCTTATAGCTAATTATTAAGTAGAGATGAACTGGTATCTTCAGGCTACAATCTGTTGTTTATCTAAATAATGATGGAAGTATGTAATATAAGTATAAACTCCAGTATTCTAGATAAGACTTGGATATTTCTTAGAATGAATACCTTTCTGTTGGTGTGTTGGCAGTTGTACTTTTTGAGGAGAGCAAAGCTGCAAGTTTCGTTTCGACCTGGAAAAATGGTTGCCTTGCAGTTGGTGATCCATCTTGTTTCTATCTGTAAGGTTTTATGGACTATGTCACCCCCTCTGGGGTGAGGATGTATGCGATCTATTACAGAGAATTGGATTCCCTTTGGTGAGCCATCGTGGTAGGCCGCAAAATGTCGTCCCACTGGGGGTTCCATGTAGGAACACTTGATGCCACAAGCTTTATTTCTTTATTTCTAATACATCTACAAATTGGGCAGAGACATAGGTGTGGAATAGAAATAGTTTGTGTATATATCATTATAATACATTATTGAATATGAAAACCTATACTGTGTTTTATGGTTGTAATGACAGACTGGTGTTTGTCCCACCTCTTCGTCTTTATTGGCTAGTGTGGCTCACATGATTTAGAGTCAGAAGTGGAGAGTTATTTGTCTGCCACTATACACCTGGAGCAGGGTAATTAGGTGGTGTCAGGAAACCGGGCGTCACGTGGTCCCACTACTAACCAGAGACCGCCGCACACGCCCACCGGGTTCCCCAAAACCTTGTCCGACCCTCTTATTATTAGGGTAACCAGGCAAACTGCCTTTGGACACACAAATTCCGGGTTTAAGGCAAGAAGACAGCTCAATTAAATATACGTTTTAATGGCTATAAGCACGCTAGGCAGAGTTTACAAGCATTTAACTATAAAGAAGTATGGAGTATTACAGATTAAATAACTATGCGGTTCTGAGGTGGGTTACAACAGCTATGCAATACACAGAGACAATAACAAGCAAAGTTTACCTCAAGCATGCAGCGTGGTGTGGAGCTCTTACAAGGGGGTGTGTCAAGAGCTTCTGGTTATGGTGATGGTGATGGACACCCCTGGATATGCCGGCCGCACAACCCCCTTCCGATGAGTGACACCAGCCTGGTTTTTGACCATCCAATTTATGCTGCCAGGCTATCCATCTCCCCTCCCCATTGTGGGAGGGGATGTTACCTCCCATTTTTTAGAGGGGGATTTTGCCCTAAAACCCTTTTTGGAGCTATAACTTGGAGCAGGGGGGTCACACTGCCTTGCGAGCGGTACCAACCTATCGGCCAGGCGCACCTGAACGCGTTAAGTCCAGGGACCGGGTCTTAATTCAGTCCAGAACCTTAGTTCTCCGTTTACCGGTCTCTGTCTTGTTTCTCGGCCTGTTTTTTACTATGCTCCGGTGCGGCTTTGGGAGCCGGTTCTGGTTCTGTAACCGGTTTGGCATTAGGACACATGGCGTCCGCGATACGGCCCATAAACTATCGGTGCCGTGCGTCTGCCCTGTTACATGGAGTTCTGACACAATCCCAGCAGGGGATTTCCTGAGACGTAGCCTCACTGGCAACTTCCCAGCTGGGGGTGTTATACAACAGCAGGAGGCATGCTGGCTGCAGCCTAGCTGGTGACCAAAAGGCAGGAATCAAACACCCCAGGGGGTTTGATCAGAGCTTTCACACGTCCCTGCCAAACATCTCTTCCGCATCTCGTTAAAATACCTGGGCCATTTGTAATCAGGGGGCTGGAAGGGGGGATTCTAGACTTGACATAAAAACATAAATAATAAAGAAGATATGTGGAGTTTCCTAATCATTCCTTCACATTTGCGATATAATAGTTGGCCTATTCTCCACAGGTGGGTAAAGCGGTACTGGAGTGTCCTCTGTTTTGTGTTGAATACAAAAAGTACAGTATAGGGTTCCTTTAAGTCCTGCGATGCAGTGATGTCTCCTCTGACAAGGTTACGGAATGTGTATTTAGTGTTTGTGTTAAGCAGAGAAGTGCTGCACTGGTCACTGTCATAAAAGATGTCTGTTGTTGTTTAAACAAATTAACTTTATTGATTTTGCAATCCATAATTACTTTACCTCGGCTTAATGAGATCTTTTTATGGAGCCTTTTCCCTCACACACCACTATCTGCACTTGCAGGGAAAGTGTCCCCTCTAAATCAGCTTAGTTACTGAGGGCGTCCCATGTCACATGACTGATGCTCTTACTTTGCCACTGAATCGCATCTCTGCGGTCTTTGAGAAGTAATCCTTTTCTTGTAGGCAGCAGAATCATTTTTTGCATTGAAACTCAGAACTGTTACAGGAAGTGTCTCCTTACCTAAACCGGACCAACAGCCCGGCACAGTTGGAAAAGAAGGGTAGCGGCCAGGAAGCCCAACAGTACTTCCTGTTTGCAGGTGGCCTGCAAATGCATAAACCGCCATCTTGTTTTTGAAATTGGCACCATCAAAAGTTAGAAAAAGGTAAATGAATTTTTATGTGCTGCAATCTAAATTGCCCTGAAGGGGGGGTGCATATGAGGACTTTGTTGTGTTGGTCTGGTTTAAGTCATTTTTGACTGTTGGTCCACTTTACGTTGCTTGCTTTCTGTCAAGTTTGTCTGTTGTCATCTACAGAAGGAGGGGCAACAGGAAGTACGGGGTGTTTCATTCACAAACTGTATATAGGCCATGTGCTATCTTTATTGAACGAGTTGTATTCAGGAAAATGGCATCTCATTAAGGTGTCCATCCGGGCAGGTTAAAGAAAAGTGCACCTCACCTACCAGAACATTTTCAGGTCTGTATGGTATACACCCCGACTGGCCCCATTGCATGTCCCCGCTTACATTCACGAGAAAGCAGGTTCCCTCCCAGCAGTGAGTGCATCACGTGAGTATCCACCACCAATGTGCTACCATTGGTAGATGCTCAGATGAGCCATTAGCATCGATCAAGAGCATACATTCTGCTTTGAAGCTGAAATTGCTTTACCTGGACGGAACAAGCCTGCGGGCTGGCAAGTAGGTGAGGTTTGATTTTTTATTTGTCTGGACAGTCCCTTTAACTGAAATCTGAAGATAAAACAGAACATATATAAACTGTCGGACCCCTGGGGCACCCGTCTTCTTTGTGAGCTTACAACCTCCAATCTCCACAGCTAGCTTCACCTTTAGCCAAGCCCCCGTTTGCCGGGACGCTTTAAACTCCTTGCCGGACATGGTTGCCCCCAGGACGTATTCGCTCAAAGGATGTAAGTTCAAGACAAATGAACCGAAGATAACACTGGGCATAATCGGGTAGCCGAGGTAAGTACTGAATTCAGTTCTGGGAACTCCAAGGGAGAAAACAAGCAAGGTTAAATGTCACGGCAATGGTCAAACCAAGAGGTCAAAGAGCTTCACGGCACCAGGGACCAGGGATGAGATGGGTTCATGGTCGTAATTCAGGCTGAGGTCTGTACAGCCAGCAGTCAGAATAGTCAGGCTAGCAAGGTCGACAATAGGTATCAACACAGGAACTCAGGATTAGCACACCCAGCTAAACGCTATCAGAGGCAATGACTGGGTGACGTGGGAACACCTTTATAGGGCATGGGTGCAGGGGATTGGATGGGAAGAACCAGGCTTATTGGTCTGTGAAACAACACTTGGGCTGATTGCCCTTTAATTCAGCCTCCAGCAGCCATGCTCTGTCCAGCACTGCCAGAGGACATAAAATAGCTGTGTTGGCGCACGCGAGCACGAGCAGGTAAGCGAGGGATGCAGCGGGGAAGGAAGGAGGAAGACCTGCTCGGCGCTGCTTGAGCCGACGTCGCAGGGGGAGTCCCGGCCACCGCGTTGACCGCAGACACCGCAGGAACGGGCTGAAGGTAAGCGTGGCATGACATAAACTTACTGAATAGGTAAAGTCTTTGTCCAGGTAAATTAATAAAAATGCCATACTCAATTTTTGTCCCCTGCAGCTTTTTTGTCCTGCTCCAGCATAATAAAACTTACCGGGTCCCAGTATTGAGTCCCACTGCATGTAGGTCTTTCCTCCATTCACCTGCTTGCTACCGCATCAGTCACAGTGTTTGGAGCGCACCCACTCATATATTATTATTGTAGATGGTTTGTTAGGCCTCTGCATACCTCCTACATTGCAGAAAATGGAGAGGACATGCTGCAGTCACTGTTACTTACCGGGGGGGGGGGGGGGGGGGTGACCATTCGTCTCCTAGGTCGCTGGTGAATAGAGGATGAACCTGCGTGTTGCGGGACTGTGTCCTGGAACATAGGGCCTTATTTATCAAGGAATAGCGACAGATAGCGACTGGGGAGCCGGCCAGTAAAGCCAGGTACCGCAACTAGAACGCCGGCTCCCCTCCACAATCACACATTTATCAAGCCGATACTGCTTAGCGACTGAGATAGCGCCACCTAGCAACTCATTCATCATTATCCCAGCCTCATCCCACAACACCAGCGAACATCCTTGAACAGCGACAGGTATGATCTCTCGCTACCTGGCGCTCTCCAATGCATTTCAATGGCAGAATGTTTTTTAATTAATAATTATTTTTTAATATATATATATTTTTTTACATTTAAAAAAAAAAATCTGTGAACACTTCTTCCTTTGAAAATGTATTTTTTGGGGATTTTTATAAAAAAATTTTTTTTTTGCTGAATTGATATTACAGGTCTGATTTTAAACTATTCGGGTTTGAATATTATTTCAAAATCATTCCATTTTTTTTTGGGTGGTCAGGGGGTTAAAAAACGACTTTTAACACATCGCCTACTGCGCTCTGGGATTTAAACATGCATTTCACAGTGCTAGGAATTTTTAAGGCTGATTTTTTAATGAATATGGTGGGTGCTGGTCGCTATGTCCAGTCACTATCATGCGCTCCCATACAACAGCGAACCTGTCAAATAGCGACTCAGCATCTTGTATTCAACATTACGGCACATCGACTGAGTCGCTATCATCCACCGAACAATGGCCAAGCACAGCGACTACTAGCGGTCGCTGTCAAAATACCACTACAGTCGCTCAACAGTCGCTATCTGTCGCTATTAATGAATCAGCCTTTTACACTGCTGCAGCAGGATGGGACTGCTGTGTGGGATAGAAGATGGGTTTAGTATTTTTTTTATGAGGCTCTGCCCTCAGTTAAAATGCATAAAACTCTTTCCTAAACTCTCTCCTAAATTGTCAGACAAGCCTTTTGATTGCAATAAGGGCCAACCTGTTGTTGCATGCACTGAAGCCTTTAATAGAGGCAAGCCTTCCTGGTGATAGCTTAGAAATTGTCTCACCTAATAGTCAGAATGCTGAGAACTGCTGTGACTTTGATGAGTTCTGCTTGCTGCTTCAATAGTGGTTGGTATAAATTTGGCAGATAGTGACGTTATCTATGTTCCCTAGTACTAGTATTGCTTATCTGTAGGCTAATAAGAGTGAGCAATGTTCCCAGCACCTGGTTTTTCAGGCAACTTGCGCTACAGATTTAATCAAATCGCGGCCCCGGAGGAGCCAGGTTTCCGTCCGGCCACCTGTCTGCCACATTAAATGTTTCACAGGACAGATGGAAAGGTGACAGAACTGTCCTTGGACAAAGAAGCATATTAGCTGTCTCCACGTATATACTCTACATACTCCACAGATATACACTGAAAACTTGCTCTAAATGTAATCTTATTGCATATTACAACATAAATACCACACTAGAAAAAAAAAGTTTACTCCGGACCAACACCTTTACAAGATACAGTGCTCATATCCATCCCATTTCTATGTGCAGCTATTTAGATTGCTGCACATAGAAATGAAGTTACCTTTTTGTAACTTCTGCCCTCTGTGGCATCGTATGGAGCTGCCAGTTGCTAGTAAAGAGGAAGTGCTGCTGGGTTTCTGGCCACTGGGCACTGTGGGTTATGAGTCCAGGCAACAGCATAGCTTGGATGATGGGAAAGGAAGAAACCTCCCGGGCGCTCCAAGATGGCCGTGCCCAGGAGAAAATCGGCAAGGCATCGCCTCAACTTTGAGTAGATGCAGGAGCAAATGTAAGTGCTGACAGTGATTCAGTATCATGCATGCAGATGGAGCAAGTTTTGGGATTTTTTTTTCAACTGTGCTTAGCACACAATTTAACTGGACCAACAGCTTTGCAAAAAGAAAATCCCCAGAATTCACTTGCCCCATCTGCATGCATGATACTGAATCATTGTCTGCAAATGATTCAATGCTGAAACTTCCCCCCACCGATTTTCTCCTGGTTGCAGCCATCTTGAAGCACCCATGAGGCTGATTTTAACAGCTTCCCAGCCGTGTTGCTGTCTGGATTTAACCAACAAAGCCCACAATGCACAGCAGTAAGAAATACGGCAGCACTTCCTCTTCTAAGGCTACCGGGAGGTCAATAGGACGTCATTTTCGGGTTAAAATAAAAAATGACCATTAGCATATAGCATATGACCACTTTTTCTTGTAAGGGTGTTGGTCCGGTTTAAACCAGACCTTCAGACAAAAATATTACTCTCCTAAAACCGTCCCTCTGCCCCATGCAGAATAGCTGCATTCCTAGAATTACATGGCAGTGGACCTTGCCACACAGCTGACAATCCTGTTTACACATGATCATGAGGGGGGTGCTGTGCCAGCAGCAATTCACACCATACTGAGAGTACTATATGCCTCAGAAACATGGGGAAGCTTGTCTATAATTCTACACACACACTGAATAAACAGCTGCTGGAGGAATTCTGTGTGAAGGGGAATCTGTTACATGGTTTCTTCATATTATGTGAATCCTGTGGCAGAGACAGAGCATTCAGACAGTGTAACTGATTTATCTAAAGTGTAAATAGTTGCTCCCAGCTGTTAGCCGAGCAATGGTGATTCATTACATTTCTATTCATTTCAGGATTCACTGCACTGAACTAGTTTTGACTAAGCTTTTCAGAAGCAGGGCGTAGATCAAGATGGCAACTCCCATGTAGTTCATAGAATCTGCAGGTTATTCAACAACATCTGCATGGGGTGAATCCCTCTCAATCCCTCTCAAAATGCATACAGCACCGATTACCAGAGGGGGGCTTTAGGAAAGGAATTTACTAAGCTTTAATTTTTTGATTAGAGGTCCACTTTAAAGTGGACCAAAACCCAGGATTTGGACCGCACCGGCCATTAACACGCTCCCTGTTAGAGGGAAGCAGAGGAAGCAGCCGTCTGGGAAGAGGTTAGCTGGGCTCGGTGTCCTGGGGGGTTTCACACAGTGGGGCACCCCTAATGCCCCTGGGGAAAGGACCAAAACCCAGGATAGTCAGAACTATTGACCATCCACTTTAAGACAAGTTTACTCATTTGAGGGCCACAAAGGCAGCATAACCTATGGGTGACAGCGGAAGGAGTTTGGGGCACTGAAAAATGGCTTCATTGCCTGAACTTTGACATTTTGATAATGAGTTAAAGCATATATCCGTTTAAAAATGTCCAAATATCTATACTTTTGTGTCACACGTGACTGCCTGCTGGTCACTGGCAGAGTGAGGAAATTTTCCATCCAGTAGCTGCTGCCATCACTATAGTGCGGAAAGGTAAGTATTTTGGTGCACAACCCCCTTAAAAGAGGTGGAGGAACTCTTGCTAGCCTCATGGTCCATGCTGCACCCCCAGTAGCCACATCATTGCTTTGATATAAATATTTAATTGCATGCCATTCTGTTTCACTGTGCCCCCTCGGTGTCTCCTGAAAGATGTGCTGCAGGGTGATGTAGGGCAAGTATTCAATAAGCCTAAAGCAAATTACACATTGCAGAGGAACAGTTTATTCATGGTATACAGAACCAGTGGCAATCTGCGAGTGACATTGGGTCCTTTCATTTTCAGCCTGGCCCACGGAATGCAAGCAGCCCAACTCTATCCTGGCTATTATGATGGCATGTTCGGCTGCTGCCAGCTCTTTAGCTGGGGACTGGTGCTAATTTCAGGGCTAATTCCAAGCCGTTCCACATCAGTGACTATAGCAGGTGGCTGAGTCCGATGGAGCAGAGAGAGAAGAAGGAGGGGGCTAGGAGAGAGGAAGAGAAAATTACCCTGCTCAGAAAGGAATTCTCTGATTCAATTGACTGATTATTCTGTCAGATAATATGGGTAGTGAGGACAGGGAACGCAGCCGTACCAGGGAGACACAGAAACACGGAATGGACTTAATGCAGCCAGCCAAGTATCAATATACTGACACGTATTTCTGGTGCCACAAAGAGTTGTTCGTACACAGGTCAATCAATCTTTTTTAAAAAGACAATAATGACATATGGGCTGATGTAAAGTGAGGGGAGAATAGGCAGGAGAACGCTCACATTTTGTGAGATGAAATAGAGAATTACAAATGATCAAGGATTTATTTAGCGCCAGCATTGTACACAATACAAAAGAACACAGTCTAATATATCTAGTCAGACAGGAATGAGCATGCAGGTATGCTCTTGGTTGCAGGAGAAAAGCTGATGGAACCTATACGCATACAGAGAGATCCTTCAAATTTGATGCAGGAATTTTCCAGGACAGAACTCTGTTTCAGTGAGACAACGGTTCTAACCAGAGAATTAATAAGTGTTAAGGTCAGTCCAATGGTGTCTCCTTACTCCGGGCAGAGGAAGATAGAGGAAATCCTTTTTATTCTAAGTATACAGCACGTCCTGTTCCAGAAGATATTCCTTACTCTTGGGTTATACATCCAGTAGATGGCGCTGGACTGCAGAGACAGAAAAGTGGCTCCTCCCGACCCCTTATATACCAGGGACCTCCCACAAAATCCCTAGTTCTTCTCTGCAGTCTGGGCTGCGATGACTAGAAGATGGTTCTTTCTACTCGCAGGTGAGCGGGGCTTATTAGCCTGCGGCCCTGTAGGACTATTCCCACCCGTTCCTTTTCACTGCCTCCCAGCTTAGGCTGCGCTGGTCGGGTGATGGTAGGCAGCACCGCTGCTAGGTGCTAAGGAGCACTGCTCCTACCGCAGTCCCCCACCAAAGGGTAGGCGGTACAGGCCCGTGGTGAGCCTTATGGGATGCTCCTCCCGCGGCCGTTGGCCCCTCGCCCCCTGTCTCCGAAGTTAGGCTCCTCTTAGGTCCGCTGCTTCCCCTTCGCTCCCCCTGGGTAGATCTCTGGGGGGGGGGGGTTGGTGTATATATTACTATGTGTTTCATTTTGCTAAGACTTTTGTATTGGTTGCACTGGTTTGCTATTGCCGCCTCATTGGCTGGCCTTATCATGGGGGCGCGTTTTTGCGCTCTTCGGGGGGGGGGCGGGCCTTGCGGATGGCGTTTTCCGCATCAATTCTCCGCGGCCTGCCCCTCGAGGTATATGCAGGCGCCATTTTGGTGCTCCTGTCTGGCGTCCCCCTATCGCGGTCCGTAAGTGCCCCTGCGGGCTGGCTTTTCTTTACTTTTCTTTGTATTATGCTTATGGGTTCTTTGCTTTATGTCTTACAAGCGGGTCAAACTTTTTTTGTGGTTTCTCCCGGGCCTATCCCCTCTATTTAGCGTTAGCTACTTATTGGAGAGCTATTGTATTTGTATATCTCCCACTTCCCTAGCGGGCTATTGGGGCATCCCGGGTAGCCTTATTGGCGTCAATCCCAATTGGCCTATTGTGCCACAATAATCACCATATGGAGGCTTCTCAGGATAATGTGCTTGGGGTTCCTTCGGGACAAGCCCGGCTGTGTGTGGGGTATCCCCTATAAGTGATGATGTCAGGGTGTGTGTACCATGTGCCCAGCAGACGCTTGCGCTGCAGTCTTGGTTACCGGCGGCTGGGCCTGCTCTCCCTCTGGCTTCGCCTACCCCCCCATGCTTACATCTGACTCCTAGTGAGGTACATACCAGTGGGGAGTCTCAACCTGATTTGGCTGCACGGGTGGAACCGCCATGAACTAAGCCCTTAGGATAGATGTCGCGGGACTGGCTGAAAGTAAGCAGGAAATGCGTCCTTTTTGGCCTGGGGTCTATTGGGAAAGTCCTTTCCTTTTAAAACAAAATAATTTGTGCTTGTTTAGTCTGTTCTCATAACTTACCTCCCCCTCCCAGGTTCATTACTGATTTAGTTGTCCTTTGCCCCTTGTTTTCAAGGTTAAGGGGATTCTTATGAACTGTAGCGCAAAAGCAAAGCACATATTCCAGTTGAGGCATTACTAGTAATTTGTAATTAGGTCAAATTATGTCTCTCACTGGAGTCTTTTCTTTTTACAAGAGAGGATGTTACTGGCTAATGCAGCAGTGGATTGACATTGCATGCTTTCTCTTTCAGCAAATTCCCTGATTCACTGAATCCCACCTCCTAGATTATATGCTGTAAGCATAGTTTTAGCTCTCACATGCACAACTTTACACTTACAATTTCTACATTGAACCTCGTTTGTTATGTGTCTGCCCACTCCCACAATTTGTCTAATTCAGACTGTAGGTTGGACACATGCTTCATGGACTGGATTATAAGCTTTGTGTCATCTGTAAAGTTAGAAACTGGACTTTTCATCCCTCGCGCTATATGATTGTAAACTGTCAAAAACAGCAGAACTGTAATTCCAAAACCAAGTGTGTCAACAGCCAACCTCCTGAACAAAAGTCTGCTTAGTCAAAAAAGACTAGATTTGATACATTTTAATTTTTTATGAAACTATGCCGTATACTATGAATATCATTTTTATTTAAATATTTATTGTGTTGTTATTTTATTGGGCTTGCAAGTATCTTTCCCACAAAAGATGTAAAACATGTGACATATAACTGGTGCACCAAACCTGTAGTAAGCTGGGATCTTGGTGACCTACCTGTTTAACATTCTTAGAGGTATTGTATTGTTTTGCTATATCTTAAAGTGGACCAACACCCAGGATTTGACTATCCTGGGTATTGGTCCACTTCCCCGGTGCCCCGCTGTGTGAAACCCCCCAGAAAGCCCCCAAAACTCACCTCTCCCCGCTCCCACGTGGCCGCGCCGTCCAATCGGCGCCGACGGACAAGCTGATTGACAGCGACGGACAAGCAGCTTGCCCGTCGGCGCCTCCCGCGCGTCACTCTTGACGTGTGCGCGCCCGTGCCGGCCATTCAGAGACGGCCGGCGCGGGCGCGCGCACGTCTAGAGGAGCGCGAGTGAGGCGGCGGAAGCAGCGGCTGGAGAGGTAAGGTTTTTCGGGGGTTTACACCCCGCGGGACATCCCGATCTCGGATGTCCTGCGGTGTGTGAGGTGATTGCCCCGGGAATCTTATAGATTCCCGGGCCGATCACCTCAGGGTGTTGGTCCACTTTAATCACAGTATGATGTTACGTAAAGGCACCACAAGCTTATTCTTTAATGTAGTGTAGTGTATAGTCCGTGGCGACCACAATCCTGGAATATGACTTTTTGCTGGTCTCTAGCAGTGTTTGGACTTGGCACAGAGATTTGCATGGCCCATATACAATGTAATCAAAAGCACTTTACATTCCAGATAATGCAACACAAATTATTCTCCATAGTCTAACCATACCTAAATATTTTGAGAAGCCTGATCAAATCAGACAGCTAATTACATGCATGGAAACTTACCAAACAATAAAAATCAAAACTGATCAAATTCCTCTAAATCATAATATGCATCAAGGACACAAAGCAACATTATTAGTCTTTACTCCTGTTGTGATAGAATCTGCATTTCACTTGTTAACTTGCAGGCTTTCTAATTTCATTTAGGAGCCAGTCATCTTGCAATCAAAAGTTTGACCTTTTCTAGTGGACAGATGTTAAAAATTGTCCAAAATGTAAATTTGTAGGTGGAGTAATACATGCTTTTTAGTGAGGGTAAGAGACTAGTGTTGAAGATAGATTTTTTTCAAATTACATTTTAGCGCATATATTGGGTTTTAGACTAAGGGGTGTACTTTAGGTTTAGGGTTAGAATTAGAGGTGTTACAATTAGTTTCAGAGTTTAGGCTGTGTTTTGGGTTTAGGTTAGGGGTAAGAGTAAAGGAGTTATTAATTCATCTGCAAAGAGTTGTCAACCTCATGTACAGTAGGCAAGCTCTTCACCTTAAAGGGCCACTTAACCCCACCCTGACCCCTCCTATTAGCGAGCACCACTCCAAGCAGACAGACGGGACTTCTGGGAAGATGGCGGTGAGCATTCGGTACCGTTAGCTGCGGCACCGTCGACTTCGGGGGCTGGATTCGGGGTGAATGTGAGTGTCTTTATTTTTCTTTTATTACATGAGCATATTCACTATTTGGAGGGGGCAGGGCAGGGGTTATGTTTATTTTGAAGCAGGGGCTGGAGTGGCCCTTTACATTTTCCGTTTTGGGGAAAGACGGGTTATTTACTAATACATTGATAATGTCATATTAGGAGAATAACTTTTCTCTTAGGTTTGATGAATTGATCATGTGTTGTAAGGGTCAAGCAATACTGGTCAACTGAGCTTGAGAGGGGCTAAGTATAAAGGTCAAGTGTATGGCTTAGGTTAAGTTTCAAATTAAATTTGGGATGAGGGGTTAATTTAGGGACAGTCCACCAGAGGTTCACTCCATCTCAGCACTTCTCATGTTGAGTCCATATATTTTGCACTATAAATTAACTTGACTGATGGTTAGGGCATCTATGGACTGACAAAAATCTATTTTCATGATAAAGTTCTTGCCCAACCAGCTTAAAATCCAGTTTTCGGAAGTTTGTCCAAGAGGCTGATTCATTAATAGTGCCAGGTAGCGACAGATGAGCGCCAGTAGCGTGATTTTCACAGCGCCAGCTAGTATTCGCTGTGCTTGGCCGGGGTTTGCTTGTTGTCAGCGACTCAGTCGGTGTGCGGTAATGTTGAATACGGGGTTAGGGGTCGCTGTTTCACAGGTTCCGCGTTGTATGGGTGCGCCTGACAGCGAATGGCCAGAGCGAACGGCTTGCTGCAGATTCATTAAAAAATCACGCTCCAAAATTTCTCGCGCTGTGAATTCCTTGTTTAAACCCCAGAGCGCTGGCGGCGATGTGTGTAAAGTAGTTTTTAACCCCCAAACAACCTTTTTTTTTATATGTAAAAATTATACAAGTTTTTCTAAACATTTTGTAATATGAATACATTAATATCAGACCTGTAATATCAATTCTGCACATTTTTTTTTTTCTTTTACTTTAAAAAAAATCCTAACATTGCAGAAGTGGTCACAGAATTTTTGACATTTAAAAAAAAAAAAAAAAAACAGTAATAGCAATTAATTATGATTATTTAAAGATTGCTCCATTGAAATGCATTGGACCACGCCAGGGAGCGCCAGGTCATACCTGTCGCTGTGATGGGATTAGCAGCGGCGCTGTTCGTTGCAGTCGGCTACATGATGAATCCCGCGCTAGCTGACGCTCTCGCCCGGCGCTAGCCTCATTTAGCGTGATAAATGCGTCATTGTGACCGCCGCCGGGCGTACTTGATTCGGTAGCCGCCGATAGCTGGCGGTACCTGGCGCTCGTCAGACACTACCTGGCGCTAGCCCTTGATAAATAAGGCCGCAAGTCTGCTAAAAAGGCTTAGCTAAGCTTAGCAACTGATCTACCCATTCATAAGTATGCTGGCTATCCAATTTTGATGAAGCCACATTTCAAAATAAGCTTGATTACCTTGTCATTCGTTTGCAGTCGATAGGACCCAAGAGCACATTCAAACAGATACAACATGTCCAGCAGTTTGTCGGTATTAGCATATTGTGAATATGACTTAAAGCTCTTCCAGATTGAAGCAACTATTCAATGACCTCTGAAGATTATCCAATAGGTCCAAGAACAGATTTGTTTTTTGCACTCCTATACAATGTTTAGAAATTCACAAACATATGTGGCATTATATGATTTCTAGAACACACTAGTACTTTTGCAGAGTGTATAATAAAATATTTACATTGATAAGTCTGTTCAGAATTAAGCCAAGGCATCTAACAATGGTATCTATGCTGTAGGTACACACAGGAGATTTAATGCTAGGGTCAGGCTCTCAATCCACACTGCTCCTTAAGGATATACTTATTCTCTGCTGGCCTTTTTCAGCCTCGCCCTGCAGCCAACACATCTGAAAATACATATGTATAAGGGCTATTTGCATATGCTAATCTATGCACAGCTCAGCGTATTTGCATAGGCGTGCATTTCTGCCGGTGCTACAGGCTAGGAGGGGATGTCATTTCAGGGGCTCGCTGATTCCCTCAGCCACTGTGTTTAGGGGCCACTAACTGCATTACCCACTATGTGACTAGCTGGTAATAGATCAGCATTTAAGTAGGTTTAATTCTATACTATTGTTTATACGTTGATACATCAACATTAGTGTCTGCATGGAGTCCAATCATGGTAAACTATTTAGCCAGCATAGTACATTTTAGAATATTATATTACCAGCTTTGTTTGATATCTTACATTTCAATTACATATAGGATCTAGGCAAGGCTAGTGTTACAAACCAGGAGCATTTTGACTATCCTGGGTGTTGGTCCACTTAGGTGGGGCACCCCGATCGGGGGTGCCCCGCTGTGTGAAACCCCCCCGATCGCCGCAAAAACTCACCTCTCCCCGCTCCCACGTGACCTCGTCCGGCCAATGACAGCGCTCAGAGCCGCTCTGGTATGCGCGTCCAAAGCCGCTTGGACGCGCATACCAGAGCGCTGTCATTGGCTGCGTCTCTCGCTTCCCTCTAACAGGGAGCGCGGCTGCGCCGGCCATTCACAAAACGGCCGGCGCGGGAGCGCGCCCTGCTAGAGGGAAGCGAGAGACGCGCCCGCGTCTCGCGCATGCGCCGTTGGATCGCCGGTAAGGTAAGGATTGTGGGCCTCCTGGGGGGTTCCTCCCCGTGGGACATCCCGATTTTGGATGCCCCGCGGGGAGGGATCTGATCGGTCTGGGAATCTTATAGATTCCCGGGCCGATCCCCCCTGGGTGTTGGTCCACTTTAAGTACCTCCAACACCAATTCAATTTAAAAAAAAAGAATGTTATGCTCACACGTAGGAGATTTATCTACGCATTTTAGCAGGTATATAATATCAACCTTTTTAATGCACATTTTTCTGTTTTTATATTTATCAAACACATCCCCCCACCTCTGTTTTCTGGAAAAAGTCAGACAGGCTTATTAGAGGCCGATTTATTAATAGCGCCAGGTAGCGACAGATGAGCCACAGTAGCGTGATTTTCACAGCGCCGGCTAGTATTCGCTGTGCTTGGCCGTTGTTTCGGTTCAGTCGGTGTGCGGTAATGTTGAATACGGGGTTAGGAGTCGCTGTTTGACAGGTTCCGCGCTGTATGGGAGCGCATGACAACGAATAGCCATAGCGAACGGCTCCCAGCATATTCATTAACAAATCACGCTCAAAAAATTCTCGCGCTGTAAAATGCATGTTTAAACCCCAGAGCGCTGCCGGCGATGTGTTAAAAGTAGTTTTTTAACCCCCAAACAACCTTATTTTTGGAAAAAAAATAATAAACAAGTTTTTATAAACATTTTGTAATATGAATACATTAATATCAGACCTGTAATATCAATTCTGCACAATTTTTTTATTTTTTTTTCCTTAAAAAAAAAAAAAATAACATTGCAGAAGTGGTCACCGAATTTTTGACATTTAAAAAAAAAAAACATTAATATCAATTAATTATGAATATTTAAAGATTGCTCCATTGAAATGCATTGGAGAGCGCCAGGTAGCGAGAGGTCATACCTGGCGCTGTGATGGGATTAGCAGCGGCGCTGTTCGCTGAAGTCTGCTACATGATGAATCCCGCGCTAGCTGGCGCTCTCGCCGGCGCTAGCCTCATTTAGCGTGATAAATGCGTGATTGTGTTCGCAGCCTGGCGTTCTGGAGTCGGTAGCTGCCGATAGCTGACACTACCTGGCGTTAGTGAGACACTACCTGGCGCTATCCCTTGAGAAATAAGGCCCTTAATTCCAGTAGAAGTCTCCAACCACCACCCTTGAGCCCTTCTATTTAGTCAGTTTTAGGGGCTGTGCAGACATAACAAAAATGAGTCAAATTTTGTCCCCCACAGCTGGTCCATTCTGCTACGGTTCAATAAACTTTCCTTGTCCCAACATCCAGCTCTGTGGCACTCATGGTCATCCACCACTGACCGGCTATATAAGGGAACAACGTGTGCCCACTGTGTCACAGTGCCTCAACATGTCTACTCCACTGCATTGCAATGGAGGGGATATGGCAGGTCTTGGCATGCCCCTAAATTCGGGTGAATTAACTGGGAATGCCTGAGTCACAGTGATTGAGGGCGGCTATTCATCTAAGATATAGCTGGTGGGCATGAACGCTGGGGGACTTGATAATGGCCAATACGTTTTATTGAACTGGAGCAGGTCTGACCAGCTGCAGTGGACAAGGGTTAAGTATGAGTATTTTTTGTATATTTGTAACAGGAACTTTATATCTCATGTTTCATCATCATTAATGATAAACTATGAGGCCGATTCATTAATAGCGGCAGGTAGCAACAGTTGAGCGACTGTAGCAGTATTTTCACAGCGCCCGCTAGTAGTCGCTGTGCTTGGCCGTTGTTCGGTTGTTGATAGCGACTGAGTCGGTGTGCAGTAATGTTGAATACAGGGTGACGAGTCGCTATTTGACAGGTTCCGTGATGTATGGGTGCGCATGATAGCGACTGGTCAGAGCGACCGGCTCCCACCATATTCATCAAAAAATCACGCTCAAAAAATTCTTGCACTGTAAAATGCATGTTTAAACCCCAGAGCGCTGGAGGCGATGTGTTAAAAGTAGTTTTTTAACCCCCAAACTACCATATTTTTGGAAACCCCAAAAAAAAAAAATGTTTGAAAGAATTTAGTAATATGAATACAATAATATCAGACCTGTAATATCAATTCTGCACAAATGTTTTTTTTTTTTTTTTCCTTAAAAAAATTATCTAACATGGCAGAAGTGGTCACAGAATTTTTCACATTTAAAAAACCAAAACAAAACATTAATAATAATTAATTATGAATATTTAAAGATTGTTCCATTGAAATGCATTGGAGCGCGCCAGGTAGCGAGAGGTCATACCTGTCGCTGTTCAAGGTCGCTCGCTGGCGCTGTGGGGTGAGGCTGGAATAATGATGAATGCTTCGCTATCTGGCGCTCTGTCAGTCGCTAAGCAGGATCGGCTTGATAAATGTGTGATTGCGGAGGGGAGCCGGCGTTCTCGTGGCGGTGACCGTCATTACCGTTCGCTCACCATTCGCTACCTGGCGCTATCCCTTGATAAATAAGGGCCTAAGTTACACTTCCCATATACAGATACATTTAGTATATTTGCATTTTACCAGTGATCTCCTGCCTCCACCATGTATTACAATTTAGCAGGAGATTGACTAAGATACTTTGCTGGCTAACTGATAATGTTGCTCTTTTTAGTCGTGGGTATTCCAGTGGCTTCTCACATGTATAAATGGTTATGTTAACATATCTATGCTGTCATCATAAAGCCATCTTGGGACCACCTTGGACAATCACCAATGACAAAGCATAGGGCTACTAAAGAATGGGATGTAGAAAAATGGAAATGGTTAGAGAGACCAGTGGCAAATTTACCTTCAAAAATTGTCAGCCCGGCCATTATGCTGCTATTCCACCTGCAATACCAATGAGTCGGTGACCTGGAATAAGTATGCTGCCAGTAATTTTAAAGTCTTTGAAAAATGTCAGACCTCCTAATGTGTGCACTATTTCCAGGTCAATGGCTCATTAGAGTTGCAGCTAAATGGGCACAAAACAGCCAGGCCACTTAGGTTTTTAGAGGTTGCTTGGCAGTAGTAGCCCCGCGTTTACCCTATAACAGGTCCTAAATTTGAAATACTCAAAAGGGGTGTATGCTGGGATATATTATTATTGACAAAATTCATTTCTAATCACAGCAAACTGCTGTTGTGTGTTGCAGCAATAGTGATGATGGAACAAAGCTACCGTACTCAGCCGATAACTGGGATGCTGCGCAGAGCAATGGAAGGAAAGCTGAAGGATGGTGAGTAGGATAGGTGGGGGTACCGGGTGCTGTGTAGTAACAGAAAAATGATAGGTTGGGGAATGTAATGGTGTGGCAGAAGTATGGTGAAGTGCTAAGGAATGGTGATTCATCGGTCCGTAGGGATGGTTATATGGGGGAACTATGGAGGCTGAACGCTAACTGCAAACCGCATGCTTGTGATACCTGTCCGACACCCCGTATATGTCTGATATAAACTACATCCTTGTAGTACCTTTCCGGTTCCATGTGCTGATGCAGTGGGCAGTGGCTTCTTTGGCCATTTCACACCTCTCTGTTTTTGCTGGGCAATCAAAACCGTGGCTGCAAAAATCCGGCATGCCCCAACCAGGCTGCGACCATGAGCTATATGGAAACCAGATAGAGCCAGAAAGAAATCTATTGTGAGCAATATGAATGAATGTAAAAAAGCAGATTTTATATGTATTGACATCTGCATTGTGCCTTCATACACCCGAGCTGATAGCGCTGAAACTCTGCAGCCCGTAGAGGTAAATGGGCATTTTTTTTTTACTTTTTTTATTCTGTGCTTCTATAATGCAAGATCAAGTCATCATAGTAAATTTGGAAAACATCTATCTCTCTCAGTGGATAAATGGTTGGGGCCTCCAGACGCCATGTTGGCTCTATGTTAATGCAAATCAGTGTCAGGAAAAAAAATATTTTGTAAATTCTTTCCACATTTGTGGTGGAAACCTTCCTAGCAATTGTGAATTCTACTGTAATTAACCCTTCTAGTGCCAGCTACGTGAGTCTCACGTAGCTGCCTCTCCAACCGTTAAGTGCCAGCTACGTGAGACTTACGTAGCTGACTTTAGAGCCCCATAAAAAAAAAAAGTAAAAAAGATACAGACTTACCTGACCCCTCGTTTGAAAGTGCCAGCGATTCCCTTCAATAGTCAGCCACTCGATTTTCGCCCCCGGGCCTCTGATCTTCAGGAGGGGGCCCGGAATAGCCCCCCCCGCGCCATCTGAAAGAAAAAAAAAATAATGACACAAACTCACCTGACAGCCGGATCGCTCCTCCGATGTCTTCTCTTCACCAGGGGGGACTCCGATCCCCCTCCTGGACTTACCACGCTTCGGGTGAGGACCCAGCAACGGGCCCTCATTGTCCTCTTCGGCCGGTGCTGGCCCCGCCCACGTGTGGGAGGAGCAGGGTGACATCATCCCGCTCCTAGTATATCGGCACCCGGGCTCCGACTGTCACTTGTCGGCTAGTAGCCTGCAGGGCCAGGGGCCACCAACGCTGGCCCCTGCGCCCTGTTCTACAAGCCCCCATAGCTGGCCCTGGGTAAGGAGGAGCCTACGTCATTTTTGGGGGGGATTTTAAGGGTTTTTAACCCTTAAGATTCCAAAAAAAAAACGAGATCCCCCCCCCCCCCCCCCGGGAGGGGGGACCCTATGTCATTTTTTTAACCCCTTACAAATATGCAATCATAGTTGTATCCTATCTGAAATCTCCTAAACTGCTGTTTCAGTTTGGGGGAGTTTCCTGGGCAGGAAAGGGTGTCTACCAACACATATGTGGTACCTTTGTAACCGGGAGAAATAGGGCTTTCACACACACGCAATAAGATTTTATTAACAAACTTACATTTTTTTTTATTTTTTTTGCACATATTTCATCCAAAAGTATTGAGAATCCTCTAAAAAATGGCCAAACAAGACATTTCATGTTGAATCCCAGACTCTGATGATATAAAGATCAGAGCAAGGCGGAAGCTTCTTTTATGTCATACCTGCTAATCAGTTTAAGAGGCAGTGGACCGGGGTGTAACTTCAGGGAGGGATGCAGAGGTTGTGATCGCATTCAGGCCCATGTGGTCAATGTTGCCCCTCCATCCTATGTATCTAATTTGTGCTCACATGGCATCATGTACAGAAGGAAAGCACCATCTGATTGTCTTTTTCAGTCCCCAGTAGACTAATTGTATCTAATTTAGTTGAACAAATAGGCCTCCTAGAAGCTGAATGTGACCGGAAAGAATTACTGTTTGAGCCACGCTGGGGCCCATTTTTGAAGAGACAGTCTAGGTAATGGCAATAATAAGGCAGCAAGAAGCTCACCTGAATCCTGTCCATTTCCCCCTCCTTAAAGTGGACCAACACCCACCCCTGATCAACCCGGGAATCTATAAGATTCCCGGGCCGATCAGCTCCTTCCCCGCGGGATCCGAAACCGGGATGCCCCGCTGTGTGAAACCCCCCAGAAAATCTTACCTTTTAGGCGACGGATAAGCCGCCGCCGCCGCCTCCCGCGCGTCCCTCTAGCAGGGCACGCTCCCACGCCGGCCATTTGTGAATGACCGGCGCGGGCGCGCGCCCTGTAAAAGGGACGTGCGAGAGGCAGCGGCAGCGGCTTATCCGTCGCTTGTCCGTCGCCTAAAAGGTACGATTTTAGGGGCTTTCTGGGGGGTTTCACACAGCGGGGTGCCCCGTGGAAGTGGACCAACACCCAGGATAGTGAAAATCCTGGGTGTTGGTCCACTTTAATTTCCTGTAGCAAACTGTAGATGCTATATCAGGTCATCAAATGTTGTACATCTTTCCTTACCATTTATCCACGACCACTCTCTAAATGTGGTCACATGGCTGCTTTTATCCCTCAGTGCTCCCAGCATGCACAAGCCTGGTAAGTGTGACCACTGTGGCTCACTCATGCTTGGAGCACTGAGGGACGGGGTGGCCCATGCAACTACATTTGGAGCATGGTATGGAAATCAGAGGCACAATTTTGGGTTCTGCTACAGCATCTATACTGCATTGCAAGAATTGTGAGGAAATCACATGGGACAGGTTTTAGGTGAGATCTTTGCTGCATTATTATTGCCATTGTCTAGACAATCCCATTTGCAATAATAAGGCCACAAGCCTGTTCCATGTGTTTCTCTTCCATTTTTTGCAACTGCAGGGTAGGAACTGTATCTGGGCTCCAAACGTTGCCCTCCATTCAATCCCATTTCTCTAGGACCATGTAGAAAAGTGGTCTAACAGCCACTCTGTTCCTTGTCACTCTGATCGGGAGCAAGCATGGAAAGCCACAGTGGTCCAACAGTTGTCTACATGTCTGCTGTCTTGACTACATGACTCTGGCCCTTTATGACTCATACAGTTGTGACATAACATGCCCTTCCCAGCTCAGCTCTGGCCCATAAAATAATGAAAAGAAACAGCTTTGCTTAGAATACGTTACATTATGCAGGATTTACATATAATCTGCTTTCAAATGGCTTTTTTGCCACGGTCCCCAGGGGGATTGGGTGGAGAAGTTAGTGTGTGCCTGGACAGGGACTTTAAAGTGTACCAAAACCCAGGATTTTGACTATCCTGGGTTTTGGTCCACTCCCCTGGGCCACCCCGATCGGGGGTGCCCCACTGTGTGAAACCCCACCGATCGCCGCAGCCAACTCACCTTACCGCAGTCCTATAGCACGCGCTCCGCCAATCAGCGCGCTCGGAGCCCTGAGCTATGGGCATCCAAGCGACGTCTAAGCTCAGCTTATCTCCAGAGCATGGGATCCCACAAGACCCCAAAACAATGCCTAACCAAACAACTGGCACCGCCACATACTCTTATAACAAAATATATTCAATTTATTATTCATCCAATACAAAAAAGTTTAAAAACAATTAAAAACACACATCTCATGAGGGGGAGGACTACAAGAACACATGTGCCTGGTACATCTATATACATACAATTATTAACCCCGTGTTATCTTCAAAAACATCAATATACAATATCAACCAACTTATATAATGTGTATAAACTATCCTATATACATCTATATACATACAATTATTAACCCCGTGTTGTCTTCAAAGACATCAGTATACAATATCAACCAGCTTATATAATGTGTCTAAACTATCCTATATACAATCCTATTTTATACAAATATACATCAGTAAAGTGCAATTCAGTGCTATCAGTATCACTCTACCCTAAAGAAGACACCGAGGGGGAAAAGACATAGAAAAACAGTGCAGTAAATCATAACATGTGCTATGTGTACTTCACCAGGCAGACATGCGCCGAGCGCCTCACCCCGTCCCAGCCAGCCAACGCGTTTCGTAACGGACCTCCCGTTACTTTATCTGGGCCACTAAGCTCAGCTTAGACGCTGTTCCCTATCCTGGGTTTTGGGACCCTGTCCCCCTAATTTAGGATACCGCACTGTGTGAACCACCCCGATTCATTGGGTTTGCTTACTTATTCCACAATCCCAAAGTGCATGTGTGGTCTCTCCTACAATGAGCATTTGCTGTGTAATGAGCGGCAAAAAATAATAATGGATACGACAAGGGGTTCACACAAAAGGGCCTTCCCACGATGAACATTAAATCATAGTTTTGTTCTTTAATACTGTATATATAATGAGGCATAGAAATCCCTGTTGTCCCAATGGAAGGGGAAAACAATGTGGGCTCTTGTCACCTTAGGCTTAGGGTACAGCTCCTGACCAACTGGTGGCCTGGCAGAGAAAATCATACAATAAACTATACCTGAAAAAAATAAAATGAACGGATCTTGCTAGTGGTTAAGAGAGGCCGTCCTCTGTGTCTCACTTTCCTTTCAATATATTCCAAAGCCAGTAATAAGGATTATTTAGGGTTTAGGCCGGATACAGGAACAGAATACATTACAATAGCGTGCACACTGGGGATTAATATGAGAAGGCTCCGGGCTGCTTTTGATGACTTTGCACTCATAATGCCAGAGAAATTCTTTGAAACACAGAAGTCATAGGGATTATGAGGGTGTTGAGGCATTACAACAGGAGCTACAACCCGACAACTGACACTTTAAGATCCAAAATGCATCAATGCACTTGTTTCTAGAGCCAGCACTGAGACTGCATGATGCCCAATTATATTGTTTTGTAAGTGCCTTGTTAACTGGTTTGTGATTCTTCATGGAGAGGGTACTTTTCCTTATTTAGTATATGATCAGTATGATATAACTAATATTTTACTGAGGAAGAAATACATTTTGGGTGTTGCATCTTTCCGATGTCCAGAATCATTATTTAAAGTGACCTAACACCCACTGTGTATTAATTTCAGCGGGGGGGGGGGGGGGGGCATCCTGATTGCCTCCTATATCCCCCTGCTGGCCTTGGGGCTCTTACATGATCCTTTCTCCCTTGGTTAAATTAAACCCAGCAATCAACTTTCAGTGGTTTGTTGGCTCCTGGAGACATGGAAGACGACCTTGCACCAATTAACCACTAGCAGTTAATCAGGTGCTGCGGTCAACACGCTTTTTGTCTAAATTGGGTGATGGTCCGCTTTAAGTAGTACAAGAAACTTAAACGGGGAGGCCGATTCATTAATAGCGCCAGGTAGCGACAGATGAGCGACAGTAGCGGTATTTTCACAGCGCCCGCTAGTATTCGCTGTGCTTGGCCGTTGTTCGGCTGTTGACAGCGACTCAGTCGGTGTGCAGTAATGTTGAATACGGGGTTAGGAGTCGCTGTTTGACAGGTTCCGCGCTGTATGGGAGTGCATGACAGCGAACGGCCATAGCGAACGGCTCCCAGCATATTCGTTAACAAATCACGCTCCAAAAATTCTCGCGCTGTGAAATGCTTGTTTAAACCCCAGAGCGCTGGCGGCAATGGGTTAAAAGTCGTTTTTTAACCCCCAAACAACCATATTTTTAGAAAAAAAAAAAAACATGTTTTTCAAAACATTTTGTAATGTGAATGCATTAATATCAGACCTGTAATATCAATTCTGCAAATTTTTTTTTTTTTTTTTTTTTTTTTTTTACCTTAAAAAAAATATCTAACATTGCAGAAGTGGTCACAGAATTTTTGACATTAAAAAAAAAAAAAAAAAAAAATTAAAAGCAATTAATTATGAATATTTAAAGATTGCTCCATTGAAATGCATTGGAGAGCGCCAGGTAGCGAGAGGTCATACCTGTCGCTGTTCAAGGTCGCTCGCTGGCGCTGTGGGGTGAGGCTGGAATAATGATGAATGATTCGCTATCTGGCGCTCTGTCAGTCGCTAAGCAGGATCGGCTTGATAAATGTGTGATTGCGGAGGGGAGCCGGCGTTCTCGTGGCGGTGAGCGTCATTACCGTTCGCTCACCATTCGCTACCTGGCGCTATCCCTTGTTAAATAAGGGCCTTAATTTACAGTGGACCAAATCTGGACCTAAAATCTAGACTTTATTCCTAGCAGAAACTCTTCTCTAGGGGGGATTCCAAATCCAGATGCCCTGCCCTGCATGTGAGACTTACTTAGTTCCGTGATCACGCAGATCCCAGTCATATTTGGCAATAAGCATGGGAGAGAGGAGGGGATATCATGATGGTCTGCTGGTGAGTGCAAGCCGAGTGGAGGGAGTGTGGATGCCACGGCAATGTAGAGTGGTCTACTTATCACTGAATGTGACCACCGTTGGATCTAGGTGGGTTTCTCACTGTGGGACATCTCGATTTAAAGTCTGTTAGAATTTAGGTCTGGCTTTGGTGTACTTCAAAGCAGACTTCCAGTCAACCAAGTTGAGTAATCTGTTTCCCCATTTGAAAACCAGTGGTATATTATGTTATAGAGGGCATGCAGATGTTGTGGAATAGCATAAAGATTCTGTGCTCCTGAACAGTATAGAAGTGGCCATCTTGTCACAAACCATAGAGTTCTGCTTACACATTAGCGGGCGGGGTACTAGCACAAAAACACACTGCAGTTGAGCTGGGAGCTTCCTTATGATCAACCCAACTAGCCAGAGAGATTTTATCTGTTTCCACACAAAAGGGTCGAAGGAGATCTTTCTCTGCCTGGCTGCATTTATGTGAACATCAGCATGGCTGTAATATGCTTGTGTGCTATTGTTGCTCCACACAACTCCACACAAGGCTGACTGTCAGTAGCATGGAGCTTTGCTATAAGTAGCCCACCCCAAACTGAGAGACATATTTGCCTCAGAAACACTCCACAGCTGCTGGAGGGGATGAATGTATCAGTGAAACGCAATGACTTCATCATCCACAGTTTGCAATGTTGATACAATGTTTTAAGAGCTTTCTGAGCAGTGATGACTCATTACAGCAGACGGCTTTTAACTTCTGGCTAGTAATAAAGCATTATTTCAATGAGATTTAGGGTGATTTTGACTGTGAGACTGGGTTTTTCAGAAGCAGGGCTATCAGAATGGTAGCAAGATGACTGCTCCTTTGCAGTTCAGGAGCACAGAATCTTCATGCTATTCCACAACATCTGCATGGGGTTATGCCTTCTCAAACAGCATAAATCACTGATCAAAGGAGGGCTTTAGGGGAACAAATTACTAAACTTTATTGATACATATATAGTTGAAACTGACATAGATTTAGGGGAACAAATTTCTAAACTTTATTGATACATATATAGTTGAAACTGACATAGATTACAATTATTATGAACAAGATATTTAAGATTTTCCCATTATTTAATGAAAGGGCCAAGTCGGCCTACACTTGTAGCCTTGTTTGCAAATATATGTGGTTGAAAAGAATATCAGAAGATTAGAGTGGAACTCCAGTGTCTATAACCTTCATTGGCCTTCATGTGTACCACCGGTAGAGCACAGTTGGACGCCACTGGCTAGTACTAAAGCATTATTTCAATGAAATTTAGGGTGATTTTGACTGTGAGACTGGGTTTTTCAGAAGCAGGGCTATCAGAATGGTAGCAAGATGACTGCTCCTTTGCAGTTCAGGAGCACAGAATCTTCATGCTATTCCACAACATCTGCATGGGGTTATGCCTTCTCAAACAGCATACATCACTGATCAAAGGAGGGCTTTAGGGGAACAAATTACTAAACTTTATTGATACATATATAGTTAAAACTGACATAGATTTAGGGGAACAAATTTCTAAACTTTATTGATACATATATAGTTGAAACTGACATAGATTAAAATTATTATGAACAAGATATTTAAGATTTTCCCATTATTTAATGTCAGGCCACGTCGGCCTACACTTGTAGCCTTGTTTGCCAATATATGTGGTTGAAAAGAATATCAGAAGATTAGAGTGGAACTCCAGTGTCTATAACCTTCATTGGCCTTCATGTGTACCACCGGTAGAGCACAGTTGGACGCCAGAGGAGCGGTAAACACACTAATGTGGCCACAAAGGCCATAGAACCCCGAAGTGTGAGTGTTTGCTCACTTTTTTCTGCTCTTTATAGGGCTTCGATTGAGGGTGGGGGATAAAAGCAACAATTGGATATTTCAACGTTGGGTCTTTATGGTCCTTTCAGTGAGCTCAGGATTGCCATATTGAATCTGCTCATTTGTATTTAATTTCCATCTTGGGCACATAAAATAAGGCTGCCCACTGGGGAATTGTTGCGGGATGTGCCAACTGAAATAGAGAATGGGGGATTTTGAAGTCAGGGGCTATATTGGCAAAATTGTTAATGTACTTTAAAACTAATATTCATATATATTTTTTGTGTACCCATTTATTCAGCAATCCTAGAGCGTTCTGACTTTGAGGTTTGCTATATTTTTGTCAATGTTCATTATATCTTATCAAGTTTATGTCTTTTTTTTATAGTTTATAGCTATTTTTTTATAGCGGAATAGGGGGAATCATTATCTGAGCTAAATCAATATTAAGTGCAGCAAGTGACTTTGAAATTTCATATAGATATTTGTTATAAAATATGCCCAGTGGGCATCTTCATTTTGTGTATGTTTCCAATATCTTTGTCCATCATTGTTTTGCTATATTTAATATGCAGTATCTGTACATTACGATGAACCAAAAGTTCATTCTTGTGCCATTTAAACCCCCTTTCATTGGAGGTCCCCTTGTTAAATCCCCCATGGGCATCCTGATTTGGGATGCCGCTGTGTAAATACCTCTTAAAGCAGTGATAATTATTGATTATGCGTTAGCCAGGTGCTGACAGGGGACCCCTAATTTCCCCTGTTAGTGGATGGCTCTGTACGGGGAGGCTGATTCATTAATAGCGCCAGGTAGCGACAGATGAGCGACTGTAGCAGTATTTTCGCTGTGCTTGGCCGTTGTTCGGTTGTTGACAGCGACTCAGTCGGTGTGCGGTAATGTTGAATAATGGGTGAGGAGTCGCTATTTGACAGGTTCCGCGCTGTATGGGAGCGCATGATAGCGAATGGCCATAGCGAACGGCTCCCACCATAATTATTAACAAATCACGCTCAAAAAATTATCGCGCTGTGAAATGCATGTTTAAACCCCAGAGCGCTGGCGGCGATGGGTTAAAAGTAGTTTTTTAACCCCCAAACAACCATATTTTTGGAAACAAAAAAAAACAAGTTTATAAAAACATTTTGTAATATGAATACATTAATATCAGACCTGTAATATCAATTCTGCACAAATTTTTTTTTTTTTGACCTTAAAAAAAATATCTAACATTGCAGGAGTGGTCACAGAATTTTTCACATAAAAAAAAAAAGAAAATAATTAAATAATTAATTATGAATATTTAAAGATTGTTCCATTGAAATGCACTGGAGAGCGCCAGGTAGCGAGAGGTCATACCTGTCACTGTTCAAGGTCGCTCGCTGGCGCTGTGGGCTGAGGCTGGAGTAATGATGAATGATTTGCTATCTGGCGCTCTCTCAGTCGCTAAGCAGGATCGGCTTGATAAATGTGTGATTGTGGTGGGGAGCCGGCGTTCTCGTGGCGGTGACCGTCATTACCGTTCGCTCACCAGTCGCTACCTGGCGCCATCCCTTGTTAAATAAGGGCCTATGTATCACTGCTCCGGAGGGGGGTGTGGTCACGGGATGCTGTGATCACGGGAGGCTGCTGGAGGACTCTTAAAGTGGACCAACACCCAGGATTTTGACTATCCTGGGTCTTGGTCCACTTCGGTGGGGCACCCCCGATCGGGGTGCCCCGCTGTGTGAAACCCCCCCGAACCCCAAGAAAAACTCACCTCTCCCCGCTCCCAGCGCCGACGGACAAGCCGCGGACAAGCGGCTCCTCCGCCGCCGCCTCCCGCGCGTCACTCTTGACGCGCGCGTGCCCGCGCCGGCCATTCACAGATGGCCGGCGCGGGCGCGCGCACGTCTAGAGGGGCGCGAGGGAGGCGGCGGCGGAGGAGCCGCTTGTCCGCGGCTTGTCCGTCGGCGCTGGGAGCGGGGAGAGGTGAGTTTTTCTTGGGGTTCGGGGGGGTTTCACACAGCGGGGCACCCCGATCGGGGGTGCCCCACCGAAGTGGACCAAGACCCAGGATAGTCAAAATCCTGGGTGTTGGTCCACTTTAAGTCCTATCACTTGTAAGTATTTTTGCCATAAAATAAGTTCAGAGTGCAAAGGTTGCCCACGTCCTCTACTTTATTCATAAAAACAGCTAACTAAAGGGAACCTGTGGTATAACAGGCAAATACCTTACTGGAATTAAAGGGCTATCCTTTATTTATTTCTAAAAAATACATTAAAGGGGAACTATTATTTGTATTGTATTAAATAATTTAAAGGGAGATACATTCCCACTTTAAAAAAATCATTATCTGACCAACAGGGACCATTTTTTTAATGACCACAATGTCCCTGCAATGTTTCTCACGGTCTTAAATAGGGGTTTTGCTTCGAGTGTCTGCCAAACCAGAATATTCTAAATATTTAGTCAAATTGCAACAGTGGCATCTGTGTATATGTGTATATATATATATATATATATATATATATATATATATATATATATGTAGTTATTATGACACCAGAATCATATTGGTTACTCTCAAGAGATTTGGAAGTTTTTTAAGAGGTCTAGGACAAAGAGCGGTGCATAGGTACATAAGGTCTTTACCTGCTTATTGCCTCTCCTGCCTTACGTGTGTAATTTGTTTTTCTTTCATGGCAGGGGAGCCTCCAGACCTATCAGCGCATGTCCCGTCCCCTGTCCTCCAGACCTCAACTTAAGGTACCTCATCATTATTCATTGTGGAGAATGGGTTTTTACGTTTAACTGTGATACACCCAATTATTCCAACAACACATTTTTAAATCATTTTAAAGTAAAGTATTGAGTAAGGAGAAGTTTGTAAAATTAGAAGGACTGATTGTATTTATATGTTACATAGTTACATAGTTAATATGGTTGAAATAAGACATATGTCCATCAAGTTCAACCAAGGGTGTTGGGGTAGGGGAAGTTATGTTTTATTTCATTTAATTTTTTTTTTTACTGATAACCGCTAATAGTAACTGTTAATGTTATTTTCTTCTAAATAAGCATCTAATCCTTTTTTGAAGCTGTCAGCGGTTGATGCTGTAACAAGCTTCTGGGGGAGGCTATTCCACAGATTTATAGTTCTTATGGTAAAGAATGATTCTCGCCCCCGGAGACTGAATTTCTTTTTTTTCCAGTCGAAGGGAGTGCCCCCTTGTCTTTAGAGAGGATTTTACCTGAAATAGTGTTTCTCCATATTTTTTGTATCGCCCATTTATATATTTATACAAGTTAATCATGTCCCCCCTCAGTCGTCTTTTCTCAAAACTAAACAGATTTAATTCCCGTAATCTTTCCTCATAACTAAGATCTTTCATTCCTCTTATTAGTTTGGTGGCTCTCCTTTGCACCCTTTCTATGAATGGGTGCCCAGAACTGGACGGCATATTCCCTATCCCATGATTCCATACCTCTTTTAATGCATGATAATAGCTTGGTGGCCTTGGAAGCAGCTGCTTGGCATTGCATGCTGTTATTTAGCCTGCGATCTACCAGTACCCCCAGTTCCTTCTCAACAAGTGTTTCTCCCAGTTTTACTCCCTCAAGGATATATGTGACCTTCAGGTTATTAGACCCCAAGTGCATGACTTTACATTTCTCCACATTGAACTTCATTTGCCAAGTGGATGCCCAAACATTCAAGTGTCCAAGTCAGCTTGAAGCTTGTGAACATCTTCAATAGACTGCACTGTGCTACATATGTCAGTAGGCATTTGTATCAATGTTTTAGAAACGAAAGTGATAATTAAGCAGCGTGAAGAAATAATCAAATGATCGAATTAGGTTAAAATAGGTAGGCTGTGGAGATAGGGATAGTGATAATCTGTAGGCTACAGGAGAAGGTCAAAAGGCAGTCCAAGCAATGTATGTTAAAATCCCCGATTTAGGGGTTAAAAAAGACTCATCTGCTCAGTGCTGGCCCCCCAATCCCAGAAAACACATGGTACCTCATTTCTCTCTGCATTTGCAGTGACTGCTGCCAAGACATTGGGTGCTCAACAACGTGCAGGTGGGTCTTTTTTATTTTAAAGCACTCCAGGACCCATTTTTTGCAACATGGGCATTGATCGCAGGGCCAGGGTACATTGAAATGCCGACCCCTTGTGCTTTTCCCCTCCCTATGAGAAAGGAGCAGTTAAGCGAAACAGGGTTTGCAGAGCAGGGTTGTTCAGTGGGGCATCCTGATTGCTGATGCCTTTAGATTAACCCCCCTTCCCAGCCTGTTTTTCAAACTAAAACTAGGCCCCGCTAAGTCCTTCCACAAGCTGGAAGCATGAAAGAGGACTGGGTCCAGTTTTTCAGAGGGAGAAAGAAACAGGAGAGAAACATGTATGTACAGGGTGGCATTGGCCATCACAATTTCTCCCCCTTTGCAATCAATATCTTTTTTTGCGTAGAATGAGTGTTGGGTCACCCTCCAATTTCGGCTTAGTACTGGTGGAGGGGTGAGATGTTTAGGTACATTGCCTGAGCAGCCACTTTAAGATACGTACATAATTGTTACTGTACGCAAGTGCCAATAGGGGCAGGATTGCAGAGAGAAAATGCGTTCTGTACAATCCCACTAATTTTAGTAAAAAACACCATATGTTGCTAGATTTGTTCTTACACCAATTAATAGACTTGTGTCCTGCAATGTCTGCTGAAAAATTTAGACTGTGTCACTTTTGTGGTTACTGGAATCACACAAAGATAAAAATAAGGTGTAAAACTTTGTGACACTGGTTGGGCACACCACCTGAATCTATTGCAGGGCTGTGGAGTCGGTAGATGTTCCGACTCCGACTCCTCAGTTTTTTGTACTTCCGACTCCGACTCCCCGACTCCGACTCCTCTGTATTAATATGTGAATGTATTTTATACATTCTTTGAAGGAAAGAAAGGCAACATACATGTCATTACTTCTAGCAGAGATAGGTAGTTGGGCAGAAGCTGCCTTCTCCTTTCTGTGTGCTGATCTTCTGCTGAAGATAGGGCAGTGGGAGGATCCAGAAAGGGGCCTTTATTATAAAACATGATTTCCCTAGTAGAATCCCATAGTCATGTTTAAAGTTTCAGCTAACAATCGAAGTTTACAAGTTTTTATAGCCTTTTGCTGAATGCCAGCAGTTTTTCCAATGGTACAGCTTCAGTCTTGAACTATTGATCCTCCATTCCCTTCACTTATACAAGTGTCTCTAGTCCTGCAAAAAACATATTGACTTAATCCCTTATCAGTGAGAGGCTCGGTTACCCATGGGTTCCCTGTAACAGCAGAACACAACACTATGCAAAGTATAAGTATTGCCGATTCTTATTGTGCGTTGCGTGCCATATAGTGAAGCACGTGAAAAGCATGCTTCTTCACGGTCACTTAACGTGTTCGTTTTGCGGTTACGTGAGGCACTGCATGCATTGGTCTTTATTCTTACAATAGAGAAGTCATTAATTATAACGTTTTGTGAATTGGGACATTTAAACTTGCTAAATCAAAATTTAGTAGGAGTCGGAGTTGGGACTCCAGGTACCCAAAATTGCCTCCGACTCCGACTCCACAGCCCTGATCTATTG
Organism: Gastrophryne carolinensis; assembly: GCA_027917425.1. Classification (NCBI taxonomy): domain Eukaryota; kingdom Metazoa; phylum Chordata; class Amphibia; order Anura; family Microhylidae; genus Gastrophryne; species Gastrophryne carolinensis. Next base: position 134,901,776 of record CM051244.1, read on the forward strand.
TACATTTTTCATTGCTTTGATTGGGTGCAGATTATCATTTTCTTTCCTTGTGAAGTTAGTATGAATCTGAACGTATACCCTCCCACCCCGAGCTCTAGATGATAGGAGTTTCTAACCAATGCTGTGTATCTCTCCTCTGCTTATGTATACAGTATTGTTAAATATTGCTGCGCTTTCTTATTTATCCTCCTCCACTCCACTACTGCTGGGTCCTGGTGCTGGACAATGAGGCGTGGAACAGTTTACCAGCTCCTTCAGCCATACAGCCATTACTCTCAATGCCTTCCAAGGTTATACTGCAGAGGACCTTATATTTTTGCAGGACTATGGAGGGAGGTGTCTCCAAATTGGGGTAGATTCAGAGGGGAAACTCACTCCATTTTTAGGAGCGAAAATTAGCATTCACTTTCATTGTCTTCCTTGGATCTGAGTCAGAGCCAGGTGAAAATTAACACCCAGTAGACAATGAAAGGGGAATGGCAGTTCTGGCTCTGAATTGCCCCCATTGTCTTGGTATTTTTTTTATATGAGAATAGGCACCTCATTTATAGGTTTCCCCCCCAGATAGGGTAAGGTAGGGGTATCTAGTCCCCCAAAGACTTGAATAAGAAGGTTGCAGAGTTTGTCAAACCTATGCTTCATAAGTGAGCACATTTTTTTCCCTCCAGGATTGAGTTTGAAAACAAAGCCAAATCCTATTGGCAAACTTTGCCTGAATGGATTCCCTGGCCTGGTCAGATCAGAGTGATTGCCTAGTTTGCAGACACCTGTTCCATATCTTTTGATGCCTGGGTCAGGAAGGTGACCCTGACTATACAATTGCGTTGGACTCCATTTTACCAGGTTATTCTTTGTTTCCAACCCCCTATAGCCACTCTCTAAAGCTTTTTCTTTATGGGAAGCAATTGAAAAAGTTCATAGCAATGGCCTACTAGCACGTTTAGATTTTTTCTGGTGTATCAGAAAACCAGGGGGCTGTCCCCAAAGGTTTCTAAACTGTCTGTAAGGCAAAAAGTCTCTATAAATCTGTCACCTTTAATAGAGTATACCCTTTTTATGCGCCATCAATTTCTGTGTCCTATGACTGTATTATGACCTTGCAGAAACGCAAAGGGTCTGTTTAACTGAAGACAAGAGATAAGGACAACTTTTATTTCCAGAACTGCATTCTAACACTATGGCCTCGATTCAATAAAGGTAGAAAAAAATTCTCATGGTAGTAAAAAATTCAATTCATGAGAAAAAAGCCTGAGAATGTCACTGTTACTGAATCACCAGAAAAAGACAGTTAAAGGCAATGGCTGCTTTTACTACAGTGTAGAAAGGAGTAAACAGTTCTCTACTTTTCTTAGGAGTAAAAAAGTGCCATTGACTTTCATTGTTTTCTTATCTGGTGATTCAGTAACAGTGACATTCTCAGGCTTTTTTCTCATGAATTGAATCTTTTACTACCATGAGATTTTTTTTCTACCTTTATTGAATCGAGGCCTATATACTAAAAAAACAAAACATCATAAATTGACCAACAGAATATACCTCTACTTGCAAAGGCTGGAGATTTCAATGATTTACACATTCAGGTCATGGTGGAATGTCTCTAAAAATGTTCTGAGCTGAGTTCTTACATAAAGAAGGTAAAGTTATTAGTATTAGTATTAGAGATTATTATTAGCGGATACTGATACCTATGTACATCTGGAAAAAAATCCAACCTCAGAGTTTAGGGCAAAACTGGTAGATCTTTTGCAGATTGGGTCTTCTAAGGCCATCTTGACCAAAAAAGAACTGGACTATTTGACACCTACGGCGCCAGAAATCCCCACAATTTACGCTCTACCGAAAATACACAAGAGCCTTTCCAAGCCCCCTGGTAGGCCAATTGTTAGCGGCCTGGGCCTCATCGCGTGCCGCTTGGGGGAATATATTGATTGCTTTTTACAGAACATGGTGGTGAAATTCCTGCTTATTTGAAAGAGTTATTAGTTAATTGTAGTAGTGTTAGAATGTAGATTTTGGTATTTTGTGTTAACCGTACAGATTTAAAGGGATTGACCAGTTAAACCTTAAACCAGAGCTTCAGCATGATTTTATGAAAAATCCAAACCCTTAAAAAATGATTCCCCAGCATCTACATTTAATATATTTTAAGTTTGTAGTCACTTAATTATTATTCTTTCCCTTGCTGGGCTGCAACTCTGTTCAGGACTCTAGGATACAGGCGCTGCCATCTTGACTCAGAAGCATCACACACACAGAGGAGAGAGAGTGGGATAAAGTGCCGGGATGGGGGTTATAGCTGTGCATTGCACAGACAGACTAAAGCTGGGGTCAGGAAAAGGACAGCAATCCCAGAATGCAGAGCGACACAGTCAGAAGACACTTCCTGTTTGCAGGCAGCTTGATTCTCCATGAGCCACTATCTTGGATGTTTAAAGGCTCATAACATGCAGTAGATGCAGTGTGAGCAATCTGTATGTACAGGATGTGGGAAACATATAAGATAGGCTCTTATTCAGGGTGAAGGTCTGCTTTAAAATGGCAGCATACCTGATGAAATATCCATCCCATGCTGCCTTTGCTCTGGTCACTGAAAGAAAGCGGAATTTATTCTTGCTATTCCTCTGCCCCCAGTGCCCACTTTCCTGATCTGGACTACCAATCCAATCCTGAGGCTTGTGTCACGCCCTCTGTTCCTGATAAGCTTGAAAGGAGCCCTCTACAATCCCAGCTTACTTCAATGCAAAGCAAACAGCATGCTTGCATCACTCAGCCCTGCCACTCCCATTATAGAGGAAAGCACATTAGGAAGATAAGGTGAAACTTTGGCCCTTATTTAAGAAAGGATAGCGTCAGGTAGCGCCTGGTTAATGTGAGGTAGCGACAGATAGCGACTGGTGAACGCCGGACACGGCACGCAATTACACATTTATCAAGCAGAATCTGTTTAGCGACTGGGATAGCGCCATGTAGCGTCTGATTCATCATTTTCACAGCCTCAGCGAACAGCGCCGGCGTTCAGCCTTGCACAGCGCCAGGTATGACCTCTCGCTACCTGTCGCTCTCCAATACATTTCAATGGACGAACCTTTTCTTCTCTTTAAACCGGGTTTTTTTTTTTTTTCCCCAAAAAAATCACTAATAATTCTGTGACCTCTTCTGACATTGGAAAAGCTGTTTTTTCACATTTTTTTTTGATTTTTTAAAAATTTCTACAGAAATGACATTACAGGTCTGCCATTAAAGTGCTCATGTTACAATGTGGTTACAATGTAATTCCATATGTTTTCGTTTTGTTACTAGTGGAAAGATGCTGGAAAACACACTTTAAACACACCGCCTCCAGCGCTCTGGGCTTCAAACAAGCATTTTTCAGCGCCAGGGATTTGTGAGGCTGTTTTTTCGCTGAATATGGTGTGAGTCGGTCGCTATGAGCAGTCGCTAACATGCGCTCCCATACAGCGCTGTACTGGTCAAACAGTGACTCCTCACAATGTATTCAACATTGCTGCACAGCGACTGAGTCGCTATGAAGTAGCGACCCACGTCTGAGCAAAGCGACTAATAGCGGGCGCTCTGAAAATGCCTGCTACAGACGCTCATCTGTCGCTACCTGCCGCTAATGATGAATCAGCCTGCACGTTTTATAATTACGCTCGCAGTGTAGCTTTGGTTTAAAAAAGGAAAACAAATTATCTCTACACAATGGGAATAACTTTGAGTGTGTCTGGACAATGACTTTAACCTCCTTAGCGGTGTTCCTGAGCGTGACTCGGGGTTAATTTGCGCTGTAAGTAGCGGTAACCCCGAGTCACGCTCGGGATCGAGGAGCAGGGCGGCGCAGTCTCCTTACCTTCTCCCTGCGATCCAGCGATGTCCCTGCTACGATCGCAGGTGAGAGCCGCGGCTGCGGCGTCCGTCGCACTTCCGGGTTCCGTCTCTGTGAGCCGCAGAGGCTCATGGGGGCGGAGCCGTGCGTCAGAGACAAATGTAATGGTAACGCTTTCGTTACCATTACATTTGCCTCTATCATAACGCCAGGGGGGTTAAGGGAGGCAAACCTATCAAGAGAAATATAAAGGTGCTGAAATAGGACAAGCAAATTGTGAGTGTCATGAAATAAGAAGGTAAAATATGACAGCATCACTGAAGTCTAAATGACTGAAAGAAATTGAGAACATAAAGTGTCTTGCTGAATCAGAGCTGTCAAATCAAAGAAAATAAAATTACACCATGTAATTATCTAATATTTAATTGCTGCTTTACATTAGTGGTTCTTATGTAAAAATGCTAATTTTAAAAATAGTTGTAATTACCTCTATGGTGACATCCATAGTTTAGCTGTGACAAGCTTCACTTCTCTGTTGTTTCTTTCTAAATTATAGGTTTGCATTGATGTAAAGTCAAACACTGAGCTGCCAGCGAAGTGCAGTCACCAGGTCTGGCTGAGCCTTCTGCCATTTAGTTCTTCCCAGCCCTGTTACTGTTTAAGCCTTCTATTGAGTAACATTATTGGAAATAAAGATAATATACAGTGTGTACAATTGTATAAAAATTCAATACAAAATGCACATTTCTGTGCTAATATTTATGATTTTATAATTTAGTGATCCTATTACCTTCTATCCCCAACCCAGTGCCCCAAAACAGCCTTTTTTGTTCTTTTACTTTTACATTTTACTTAAGCCTTTGCCCAATATTCATAAGAACATCAAGCAGAAGTTAGTCTGCTATTCAAATAGCAGCCATATGGCTTCCTGGCTGTGCAGCAGCTCTCCATTCAGTTATTATAACTTATAAGGCTGACCCCAATGCTGAGCCTTGTGTAACTGAATGTATCATCTCTGGAAAACACCAGGGGGCACTGCTGCATGGCCATGGAGCTATAAGGCCAAAATCAGACTGCATCCTCTTAGTGTTTTTATGAATTTTGGGCAAAGGCATTAGTAAAAAAAGACACAGGCTGGGGGTAGAAGATGACAACATCAAGATGACTCTTGATAAGCAGTTGATCAGATATTATTCTTTATGGACAAGAATACTGCTAAAGAGTCATGGTCTATGCAGCATTTAACCATGAATAGGCTGCATTCCATTAGGTAAGAGTAAGCCTGGCTGTGATGTGACTGAATGCTGCTGCACTGATTAGCTGGCTAGGCCCTTTGGCCCTTATTTAACAAGGGATAGCGGCAGGTAGCGACTGATGAGCGGCCGATAATGACGGGCCCCGCCACGAGAACGCCGGCTCCCTACCACAATCACACATTTATCACCCCAATCTCAAAATTTTTGAGCGTGATTTTTTGATGAATATGGTGGGAGCCGGTCGCTCTGACCAGTCGCTATCATGCGCACCCATACATCGCGGAACCTGTCAAATAGCGACTCGTCACCCCGTATTCAACATTACTGCACACCGACTCTGTCGCTATCAACAACCGAACAATGGCCAAGCACAGCGACTACTAGCGGGCGCTGTGAAAATACTGCTACAGTCGCTCAACTGTCGCTACCTGCCGCTGTTAATGAATCGGCCTCTTAGTGTTTTTATGAATTTTGGGCAAAAGCATTAGTAAAAAAAAAGGCACAGGCTGGGGGTAGAAGATGACAATATAAACCTCTTTCCTGGGTACAGGATCACTTTAATATATCTGATTGGATTGATAAGCAGTTGATCAGATAATATTATTCTTTATGAACAAGAATACTGCTAAAGAGTCATGGTCTATGCAGCATTTAACCATGAATAGGCTGCATTCCATTAATTAAGAGTAAGCCTGGCTGTGATGTGCTGCACTGATTAGCTGGCTAGGCCCTAAGTTACGGCCAGAGCGGGCAGTCTCCCAGTTGCTGGCGCTGATTAGCGAGCAAGCAGACCGCCAGCACCAGTAAGGTAAACTTTGTTTTTTGGAGTGTGGATAGTGGTTGTAGTTTACTTGTAAATGTTATAAAGTGCTCTTTTTTTAGTTTGGCGGGTCTCCTGGGTAGGAACGGGGGGGTATGGTTTTCTTGAATAAATTACATTTTTTATTTAAATTAAACAAGACAAATTAAAAAAAAAACATAATTTTTTAAAACATTGTGAAAAATGACCTGTCAACCGAGGGTGACAACATCTCAAGTAGTTTTTCAGTTAAAAGAGTTAAAAGAAGCTATGCATGTTGGGTATTGTTCTGTTGGGAGAACCTTGCACTTTCAGGTTTAGCTTGTTTTTTCTTGTTCTGCTTTACTTTGGGGTGTTTGGCAACCCTACCCTCGAAAGTACTTATGCATGTTGGGTATTGTTCTGTTCAGGGAACCTTGCTTTTTTAGATTTAATTTGTTTAGGGAAACCCAGTGAAACCCTGTGCAACCAAAAAATTAATCGAGGGATTGCTTCTAGAAAACTGTTCCCAGGTCAACAAGCCTAAACAAGAGGAGACGGTAAAAACAATCTCCTACTCCCAAGAATGGGACAACCACAAACCATGTATATTAAAAATACATTTTAATAATCAAGAATAAAACACTGTTTAAAACCAATTACACAAAACAGAAGCACAATATTAAAACCGAACAACCCCTATTCCCTCAAAATTCATATCTCTAATTTAGCAAAATATATATATAATGATATGGACAGAAGGTCCCTAAAAAGCCCCTAATATAAAATATTGGGCCCTGTAAATATCCTTTGTCCCGGCACAAAACTCTCAGTATGGGGGAGACAACTTGACCCCAAATAATGTGCAAATTCCCAAGTGCAATACAAGTATTTTAAAAATAGTAATATGCAACATACCAACCATGAAGTTAGTGTTCCTTTCTTCAAAAAAAGAAAGAAGTTCTTTTGGGAGCGCTTCAGGTTGGGGACAGCAGCTGCCTTTAAATAAGGGGTCACGCCTTATTGTAATTCGTGGAAATGGCTATGGGCTAATACACTTGGAAAGTTTATTAGTTTTAGGCGCGCTTTGAGGTAAAGGATGAATGGAGGAGGGGGGGGGGGGGGAGGGGGGTGGGGGAGAGGACTTGTTCTCACTTAATGGTTCTAGGACTGTTAGAGGCCAATTGACACCAGATAACCTATGGCACCAAGTGATATCTAGTTACATGCAATACCTCTAGGATAGATAATTTCTGCTGCCTGATTTTAGTCATGCGGCAAATAAACTCAAAGAATATTTGTTATAGTAGTAGACTCCTAATCAATAGGACTAAACCGACACTTGTAAGTATTCATATGTCACTTTCTGCAACGAGTTACCTTTTTACTCTTATACTATATATCAAGAACAGAGTAAAAGACAAAATAAGAAACTCACCGCCGCGGCCCGGGGGTGCGCCGACCTAACCCGGGCCTCTGAGGTTCAATAGCCTGAATCAGGGTTACCCGGTGTGAGGCTTCTGCTGTGCTGGATGTGTCCTTGTGGGTGGTCACCCCGATATCCGGTGCCTCTCACTCCGTTGCTCCTTGTCTGCGCCCTGGGGTGCTGTGCCTTCCCAGGCGATTAAACGATTAACAGCTGGGATAATGAATTTAGTTGCACAGGGTCTTTTCCAGGTTATTTTCGCCTCTTTAAAAAAGACCGTCACGCACCTTCTTAAAGAGTAAAAACCTTTTTATTTTGTACAAATTGGGGTAATTGGTTCAATCATATAGTCTCTAAAAATGGGGGGGAGTGTAACTCCGGATTGTATGAAGATTTGGGGCTGAGCGCTTATGTCTTTCTGTGTGCAGCGTCGCTCTGGATCCTCCTGCACGTTAGCGCTTTTCTGTCCTTAAAGTATATATATGTCTGCCTCATGCGACTCTAAGGCAGAAATGATAAGTGTAAAGTTTGTAGATAAAACGGAGGCGCAGTATTGCGGCTTCTCTGCTTCCTGTCTCCTGTATACTTCTATCAGTTTCAACTCACCGACGCGCGTTTCGGCATTTCCTGCCGTCCTCTGGGTGCATTCTGGGCGTGCGTCCTGCAGCCCTTTTTATTGGTCGTGGGGAAAAGAGGAACGTCCTTCCTTCGCAATGCCTTCTGGGAAGTGTAGTCTTCTCTTGTAGTTTCAATTGTCGGCTTTTAATGCCGCCGCCGGCTTTCTGTTAATTGGCGGTGTTTGCAGTTTTTCTTGGTCCAAGGATTTATTATGAATTACTCAAAAGGAAAAAGAGAGGAGAGGGGGAGATGTAACAGAAATATGAGGTTAGGGTCTAAGGTGTTAGAACTTCATTCTTATATAGACACACGATCTTTAGCTAATATTGGAAAAACGGCCCTTGTCACTTCTGAACGCAGATACTTCTGTATATAAATACCAAAAAGGGGCTGATAAAATGTAAGACTGAGTGCGTGGTTAAGCGGTTATGTATTGTTATTCGTGATTAAAATTAATAATATTACTCAATACAGCATATGCATATATATATAATTATAATGAAAATATAGAAAATAGATTGTTATATAAATTAATATAAATTAATATAAATTAATATTATATGTGTATATGAATTATATATGTATATGTATATGAAAATATGAAAATATAGAAAATATAGATTGTTATATAAATTTTTGTATAAATTAATATTATATGTGTATATAAATTATATATGTATATGTATATAATTATGATGAAAATATAGAAAATATAGAAAGGTTCTAAATTGTAGATTGTTATATAAATTAATCTTAATCCATACTATGGTTAGAACATTACCATTCATCCAAATGGCGTGTGTTGGAAACATATATAGTCATTTTACAATATAGGTAGAGGTGTGTTTAATCACTGCGTGAATGCTAATTTTGTCCAGAATTAATATAAACTGAATGTGTGGTTCGAATTAAAATGCACAATATTAATTAAAAGATTTTTAATATATATACATTACACAATACAATCAAGATGGATACTTTTAATTAAAATATATCGTTCTCTTTGTTATTATGTTATACCGTGTATCCTAAGAGCATAAGACTAGAGTTATTTAATAAATCCTTTACTTAAATTATTGTATTATAAAATTATTGTGCGCTACAATTTAAAAGGATACGTTACTACAATAGAAAAATGTGTGTATCTAAAAGTATGGTGATGGCTACCCCCAGGCCAGATCGTGGCCATCGGTGTAAAATTAGTAACAAAGTAATTTAAAGGTACCAATTGTTAATGGATGATATGTAATGTTGGAAGTGGATGGCTTGTGGGTGATGTGTAATGTTGGGAGTGGATGGCTTGTAGGTTAAGAGCTAGAAGGGGGGCTGCGGATTGATAGTGACATTGAGAGTTCAGTATCCGTTGTGGTGTCTGATTCTTCACGATTATTTGTTCTCCAAAAAACAGTTTAAGTCCAAGTCTACATTGAGGCCATTTGGTACAAGGCTGTCTAATTCATACATCCAGAACATCTCTCTTTGTGCCAAAGTCCGCTCTATATTGCTTCCCCTCCAGTTCTTATGGATTTTTTCAATGATCCAGTAATTGAGACCTGTTGCGTCTTTATTGTGTTTTTCTGAGAAGTGTAAAGATAAATTATGGGTTTTGAGTCCATTTTGTATATTTCTTACATGCTCCGCTAGGCGTATTTTGAGCTGTCTCTTGGTCTTCCCTACATATAGAAGATCACATGGACACTTCAAACAATAGATCACTTCTTTAGTGTTACAAGTGGTAAATTCTTTCATCTTGTATTCTTGATTGTTTTTGGGATTAATAAATGATTCTTGACTCGGGATAAACGATGCTGTTTTTAAAGCTAATCTGCAGGCTTTACAGTCCCTGCATCTGGTGAACTTATTGGCTGTGGCGGCCTTCATGTTTGGTGGATTAATGTAACTGGTGGTCACTAATTGTGCCAGAGTCTGGGGTCTTCTATATAAAAAGGTCGGTTTTTCTTTGAGGAACTTCTCCAGTATAGGGTCCGACTGCAGGATGTTCCAGTGTTTTTTAATAATATTCTCTAATTTCCTGTAGTCTTTACTGTATTTTGTTATGAATGGTACACTTATATCTGTTTTTCTCTTCTTGTTGTTTCTCTGAGTTTTGGATTCTTCATTTACTTCTGTAATGGCTTTGTCAATCGTCTCATCTGGGTAGCCTTTTTCTATAAATCTAGCTCCCAGAAGTTTTGCTTGTTCAAAAAAAGTTGCATCGTTTGTGCAGTTCCTTCTGATCCGTTTGAATTGTCCCTTGGGGATATTCCGCAGCCAAGTAGGGTGGTGGCAGCTATCTACGGGTATGAAACTATTTCTGTCCGTGTCCTTGAAGTAAGTTTTTGTCTTAATTTGTTGATCTTCTTTGTAGATGGTGAGGTCCAGGAAGTTAATTTCTGCATCGCTGGTTTCATATGTGAATTTGATGTTCCATGTGTTGTTATTGAGTGATTGCAAAAATTGTTGGAGGTCAAATTCTGTACCCTCCCAGAGAAAGATGCAATCATCTATATATCTCTTATAGAATTGTAATTCTGATGGTTTTCGTTGGTACATTCTTTCTTTCTCCCATAGGGCCATGAACAAGTTTGCTAGGCTGGGAGCAAACTTACCTCCCATCGCTACACCAATACGTTGTAGGTAAAAGGACCCCTCGTACCAGAAATAATTGTGAGTTAAGCAAAAGTGGAGGGTTTCTAGGAGGAATTCTATCTGTTGTTGGGGTAGTTTCCCGTCTGCAGTTAGGAAAAATTGTACTGCTTCTAATCCTTTTTCATGAGGTATTATTGTATACAGTGCGCTGACATCAGCCGTCGCTAGTATTAGGTTGTGTCTGGTTTGATATTGTTTTAACATTTCTAAAAGGGCGCCCGAGTCCTTCAAAAATGCAGGTGTTTGCTGTACTAGAGGCTGAAGGAAGGAGTCAATGTACTCTCCTAGTCTGCTTGTTAATGATCCTATTCCGCTCACGATTGGTCTGCCTGGTGGGTGATCTTTGTTCTTGTGTACTTTGGGCAGGTGATAGATCGTTGGGATTCTTGGTGTCTCCAGATTTAGATAGTTGTATTCTTTTTTGGTTAGGATGCCTGTTCTTCGGCCTTTGTCTAGTAGATTTCTTAATTTCTGGTGGAATTCTCTAGTGGGATCTAGCTTCAGTTTCTCGTATGTGTCTGTGTCACTTAATAGTCTATAAGTCTCTTGCAGATATTTCTCCTTCTCCAGGATTACTATTCCCCCTCCCTTATCCGCAGATTTTATGACTATTTCCGTTTTCTTTTGTATTCCTTTGATTGTTTCTTTCATTCTTTTTTTCTCAAAGAGTTGGTGTTTTCTAGGCTTTAGTTTTAGATTTTTGAGGTCCTTAATGACCAGGTCTCTAAAGACGGTTATTGCTCCCTTGTGGTTTTGGGGGTTGAACGTGGAGTTGTTCTTTAGTTCAGTGTGGATGTACTGAGGTTGTTGTATCTCTCCATTAATTTCTGGTAGGGTCTCATTTAGTGGCTTGTCTTCAAAGAATTTTTTTATATTGAGTTTTCTGGTGAATTTATGAATATCAATGTATGCCTCGAATTTATTCATGCTGGAAGGGGGTGCATATTTTAGGCCCTTATTTAATAACTCTACCTCTTTATTGTTGAATTCAATATTGGTGAGGTTAAAAAGCCCGTCCGCAGGATCTTGGTTTATTCCTCTTGCTCTCTCCTCCTTTTTTGATTTTTTAGATTGAATTCTATTCCCTGCTCTTGTGCCTCTAAATCTGGATTTTTTCTTTTCGGTGTGTGAGGGAATTCCAAGCCTAAAAAACGTTCTGTATGGGATTTTTTATGTTGCTCCAGTTCTATCGTCTCTGTATGCTTGTTGTTCTCTTTGTTAGGGTATTGTACAAATTGTTGGTTTTCCCTGTACCTGTGTCGGCCCTCTTGCCTTTGTGGTTTAGGGGTTGTATGTACAGGCGATCTTAAAGCGGTTCTCGTGTGTCTCCTAGGTGTTCCTTGATCTCCATAGGTTCTGTGTTTTAGACGGAAGGGTGACCTCCAGACTGGGGAAGGTGATCTTCTTGTATACCGGGGTTGGTTATAGCGATAATTCAAGTTCGGATGTTTGCGGTATTCATGTTGGTATTCTCTATAGGATTCTCTGCGTGGATAGTTGTTGAAATGTTTGGTAGTCCTATACTGTCCTTTATGGGAATTGTGGTAATGTTCTCGGTGGTTTCCATAATCATGATGCCCTCTCTGTTGATCTAAATTCCTATATCTAACATTTCCTGGTCTTTTAAACACAACTCTTTCTGGTGTTGTTTCATTCTCTTGTTGAATCGCTGTAGAGTTCTGAATCTGGTTGTGTGTGGTACCATCTTTCACTCCTTTCTGCCATTTATAGATCATGTTGTTTTTTTGGTCGGCTAAGTCACGGAGAACTTGCGTTGTTTCTTCAGTTTTGTTCCTTTTCAAAGTTTTTAAGTCATGTTTTATCTCAGTAATGTGATCCTGATATTCCTCCAGATCCTTACAGGGAGCTAAATTGCCCTGCATTTCATCAATTCTGGTTGTAATGGTCTCTAATTTCCTCTTTTTACGTTTTATAATAAGTTTCATTAGATTCATACTGCAATCGTTAAAAAAACCTTGCCATTCTTCTAAGTCTGGAATTGTCCCACCCATATCTCTTTCCGGGTGCTATATCCCATCTAAGGCTCCTGGGTATCAGGCCCTTCTGGATGTATGTTTCAAGTGTAGAAATATGCCATTTTATGGCTAGTTCTTTTTGTAGTAAAGTGTTTCACTGTCTTGAAGAGTTCGTCAAAACTATCTGTAATTTCTCTCATGTCTTCCTCCTCTTCTATTAGTAATGCTGACCTGTTAAATTCTCGTCTCAGTTGTGATATGTCCATGATTATTAAAAATTGGGTTGCTCTGAAGTGTTTGTGTTGCCCTGAGGCAGCTCCTTAATAGTGACCAAAGGTAAGTATGAAGTTAGTGTTCCTTTCTTCAAAAAAAGAAAGAAGTTCTTTTGGGAGCGCTTCAGGTTGGGGACAGCAGCTGCCTTTAAATAAGGGGGTCACGCCTTATTGTAATTCGTGGAAATGGCTATGGGCTAATACACTTGGAAAGTTTATTAGTTTTTAGGCGCGCTTTGAGGTAAAGGATGAATGGAGGAGGGGGGGGGGGGGGGTGGAGGGGGGATGGGGGTGGAGAGGACTTGTTCTCACTTAATGGTTCTAGGACTGTTAGAGGCCAATTGACACCAGATAACCTATGGCACCAAGTGATATCTAGTTACATGCAATACCTCTAGGATAGATAATTTCTGCTGCCTGATTTTAGTCATGCGGCAAATAAACTCAAAGAATATTTGTTATAGTAGTAGACTCCTAATCAATAGGACTAAAACCGACACTTGTAAGTATTCATATGTCACTTTCTGCAACGAGTTACCTTTTTTACTCTTATACTATATATCAAGAACAGAGTAAAAGACAAAATAAGAAACTCACCGCCGCGGCCCGGGGGTGCGCCGACCTAACCCGGGCCTCTGAGGTTCAATAGCCTGAATCAGGGTTACCCCGGTGTGAGGCTTCTGCTGTGCTGGATGTGTCCTTGTGGGTGGTCAACCCCGATATCCGGTGTGTCTATATAAGAATGAAGTTCTAACACCTTAGACCCTAACCTCATATTTCTGTTACATCTCCCCCTTCTCCTCTCTTGTTTCCTTTTGAGTAATTCATAGTCAAATCCTTGGACCAAGAAAAACTGCAAACACGCCAATTAACAGAAAGCCGGCGGCGGCATTAAAGCCGACAATTGAAACTACAAGAGAAGACTACACTTCCCAGAAGGCATTGCGAAGGAAGGGACGTTCCTCTTTTCCCCACGACCAATAAAAAGGGCTGCAGGACGCACGCCCCAGAATGCACCCAGAGGACGGCAGGAAATGCCGAAACGCGCGTCGGTGAGTTGAAACTGATAGAAGTATACAGGAGACAGGAAGCAGAGAAGCCGCAATACTGCGCCTCCGTTTTATCTACAAACTTTACACTTATCATTTCTGCCTTAGAGTCGCATGAGGCAGACATATATATACTTTAAGGACAGAAAAGCGCTAACGTGCAGGAGGATCCAGAGCGACGCTGCACACAGAAAGACATAAGCGCGTCAGCCCCAAATCTTCATACAATCCGGAGTTACACTCCCCCCCATTTTTAGAGACTATATGATTGAACCAATTACCCCAATTTGTACAAAATAAAAAGGTTTTTTACTCTTTAAGAAGGTGCGTGACGGTCTTTTTTAAAGAGGCGAAAATAACCTGGAAAAGACCCTGTGCAACTAAATTCATTATCCCAGCTGTTAATCGTTTAATCGCCTGGGAAGGCACAGCACCCCAGGGCGCAGACAAGGAGCAACGGAGTGAGAGGCACCGGATATCGGGGTGACCACCCACAAGGACACATCCAGCACAAGCAGAAGCCTCACACCGGGTAACCCTGATTCAGGCTATTGAACCTCAGAGGCCCGGGTTAGGTCGGCGCACCCCCGGGCCGCGGCGGTGAGTTTCTTATTTTGTCTTTTACTCTGTTCTTGATATATAGTATAAGAGTAAAAAGGTAACTCGTTGCAGAAAGTGACATATGAATACTTACAAGTGTCGGTTTAGTCCTATTGATTAGGAGTCTTACTACTATAACAAATATTCTTTGAGTTTATTTGCCGCATGACTAAAATCAGGCAGCAGAAATTATCTATCCTAGAGGTATTGCATGTAACTAGATATCACTTGGTGCCATAGGTTATCTGGTGTCAATTGGCCTCTAACAGTCCTAGAACCATTAAGTGAGAACAAGTCCTCTCCCCCACCCCCCTCCCCCCCCCCCCCTCCTCCATTCATCCTTTACCATCAAAGCGCGCCTAAAACTAATAAACTTTCCAAGTGTATTAGCCCATAGCCATTTCCACAACATACCAACCATATAAATGTGTGGAAATACTAATAATTCCCAAAAAATACACATAGAATA